>VWPW01020841.1:475026-588694 GCA_013389825.1 Crypturellus undulatus
GCCCGCCGCCCGCGGGGCCGCGCCCGCTCTGGGCGCCGCCGCCGCCAGGGGCTCCTTCCCGCAGCGCGGAGGGGACGGCGGCAGCCCCGGGAATCCATGAGGAGCCGTTCGGGGTGCGCACGGGCTACACCGCCGGGCTGGCAGGGCAGCGGCAGCTTTTATAGGTGCGACGCTAACGCTGCCCGCTCTGTACGCAGCCCCGAGTACGCTTGATGAATTAAAAGCGGTGGAAGATCTGAAGACCATAATCTATCATTTTAATGCCTTGCAGATAACATACAGAATCAATTTCAATGATTATTTCTTTAAAAAAAGATCGTAGGAAGGCTCTCTGCCCTGCTTGACTCCTTCTCAAAATCTGCGTACCAGAAAGAAAAATAAATCTAGTTAAAACAAAACACAACATCTTAGCTTATTAAACTCCGAATTAGATCCTTCTAAACTAATGTTACCTTTTAACCCACGCTGTTTCCAGGGCCTGCCTGAAGCATAAACAGCGCAAGCAAGGGCACGGGGACCTGCACAGGCTCAGCAAGTCGCAGACTGGCCTGACCTGCCTCCTTGGCAGATTAAGGGTCTCACAAATCAACTGTGTGGGAGGATTCAAAAAAGTTGATCTCGCAGCTCACAGCGAAACACATCCCCAAAAGACGAGGAGGGAAAGCATTAACTCTGACTTGTCCAGCCCGGCCCTTGCACACAAGTGAGAATTTTTACTTTGCTTTTTGTTTTAATGTTTTTACTGATGCTTTTTGTCACAAACTTCTAGATTTAGTACTAGTAAGTCCATAGTTATTCCTTATCGACTATAACGTTGAACTGAGCCTGTACTGGAGTTTACACATATAACAAGATATCTGGATTTGACCCTGTGGAAAGTATCTGTAAGCAACAGGTAAAAAGAATGTTTAATCACCAACCCTGAAAAAAATCACTTGCCGTTTATCTCACTTTGGTTTATCTAAGAAAGTTTTTCTTAAGCAAAGTCTTTTGCCGATTTTTCACAATTCCTGTTTGCATCCACAGCCATATTACCAACTGATTTATAGTAGCAAAGGAGCCAATCCTTTATTTTGTGATACTGAAAAATATTCTGATAACAAAATATTATCTGACAATACTAAAAATACATGAAAAAATAAATCTGTAGAAAAGTAAAAATAATCACTTTGAAGCATAATATCTTTAAAACTTGCAATGTTACATAAGAATTTCCTTTGATTTTCCTAGGAAGTTACACACAAAATATACAGTAAACTGCTACATCAAAAGATTAATACATGCATGAAGTGAATAATAATTTGCTACTTTCAGAGTTCAGCTTATTTTAATTTGAGTAACAGAAAACCAGAGCCAAGTGCAATGAAACAACAGAAACCTCTAAAAATATGGAGAGCTGCTAGTTAAGTGTAAGCAAAAAGCAACAGGCAGTATTTGATTGCTTGTACCTCACATGTTAATTACCATCTATTTCATTTCTTGACGTTACAATTCTTTAAAAAGATGAACATTTCCTCAGAATGATGATGAATTTGCAATGTTCAGTGTTTAGTATATATAGACAAGGCCGTGCTCCGACTCCATTCACCGAAAGCACAAAACGTGTACGGCAGAATCTTCCCTCAGAGGCTGGCTCTGCGCGCTGCAGCTGCACGCCGCTCCCCACTTCAACTGCAGATTTCTCCTGATTAGGAAGAAGGAAGTCGGCAGTTCATCATCAGCCAAAAAAAGACTCAGAGAAATGCATAAAGCCCAGTCCAAATATCTATCCCCTTCCACAGATTTCTGTATAGACAGAAATATGTATATTAATCAAGTAGCAAAACTATGTTATTTTACCCCCACACACAAAAAAAAATCCTGAAAAGGTACCAGTTATAAAATGTATCCTGTTTTAGTTTTCACACTGTGGTTTAATATTTCATACAGAATCCCAGAAGAAGTGCTTTAATTGAACCCTCAATATATTTTGCCATAATCTTTATGTTAACAGTACTTCTACAAAGGTTCCAGGAAAGAAATACTTATGAAACAGAGAACAAGGGAACATATAAGCCATTACAGAAGATTGGATTAAAATGTACTTACCCAGGCCTCTCAAATATCATACATCTCCATTATGTAGGCTTTAGGCACCAAGCCAATGGTTCCCTTCATTTCTCCTACCCACCAGCCAAATCTATTGTACTCCTAATTGAAAACAATATGCAATATTAACCTTTAGTCTGATATAAATGCAATAGAGTTTCGTATGCAAGTCCTTATGGATGCTTCCTCTTATATACAGTTATAATCATTTCAACAGAAAATTAAAACATTGTATCTTTTTGTTAGAGGCATTCACAGCCAGAATTAGGCAGGCAGATAAGTTAGATTTTAAAAAGGCCAGGCATACTGAGGAAAATTTCTTAATTATGGCCATGCTTCTGCACAACACATACTAAAAATAGCCGATCTCTCCATCCTATACTCTTCACAAGCATAAACATCTTGTCTTTGTAACTAATCTAACAATGCTATCAACTGAGATGCTTTCAGTTTCACAAGGCTAAACTCTAGGGAACTTATGATCAACTTTTTAAAAATAATACTTTGCTCAAATGGTAAAGGAACTCTATGCATCTAATACATAGTCTCTTTTTATGGACAAAGTCTACTATTGCTTTAGGCTTGCAGAAAATTCTACAGCAGATCTCATATGTCTGACAGATGACTAATGTACTTTCGTTTGAAATTTGTTTAGGCTTAGTGAGATAAATATGAAACAAAATGAATTATAATAGTTTAAAGAAATAATACCTTCCAAAAGCTATACCGAGTAAGAGTATAGTGGGATCCAAATTCAATTTTTTTCCTATGAGGTAAATATTTTAAGATCAATCCTAACAGCAGTTCAATAAATTGTAACAGCTGAAATTGCACACACACACACATATTGAGTTACATATGAAGCGTTATTAAAACAGAGACCCCCTTCAAAATGGAACGATTAGCAAGATAAAAATTACTTTGGAACAAACATGGAAAACACAAAATACACAGATAACGCTGATAAGCAACATCTGCTTCCTGCTACGCCGCTCTTCTGATGAGAAAGCAAGGCCTCAGATTTCTGAGTTCATAGTGCTACCGAGAGCCCCTACAAGACGTCACTTTGGCTGGGTCAAGTTTCTCGCTGGGGAGCAGCCGGGTGGAGCGGAGGGGTTAACGGGCTCCCATGGCAGGGCGAGCGTGGCGCGCCGGCCGCCCGGCCCCGCTCCCCTTCCCGCAAGGGAGAGCCCTGTCCGTAACCCCCATGCGGCACCGATCCCTCGTCCGGGCAGGCCCGGGCTGCTTCTAACACGCGCACGGGCACACGCGCCCACACTGCTTTTTATTAGTATTTTCTTACTGGGAAAGGCTCAAAACCGACCTTACTTTAAACTTGCCTTTTTAACGCAAACACAAGTTGGTGATTTCACAGGTTCTATCATATCGCACATGAAATGCTGCAGGAAGGACAGTTTAAAGAAAATCCACATAGGGAAAAAAGCAGGCGAGCCCTCATTTGTCATTTGAATACAGCCAGCTAGAAGCTGCAAAAATAATTCCACCTTCTTCCCCCTCCTGCTGCAGGATAGAAATCTGGGGATGTGCCTGGCCTCAGAGTCTAGGGATATCTGAGCCTGATCTTCGTGACAAAAGTGCTCTCCAAAGAACTGCTCGTAATCTCTCCCCTGGGGCACACATTACTCCCCAAATCCTTAAAGGCTAAGTAATATCCTGACACTGAGGCTTACAGTGTTCCAGATCAGCTTGTTTAAAATATATATTTTATCTCACAATACACTGCTTAAATACACAAACTGTATTTCTAGGCTAAAGTGGTAAATTGCTGAAAGGAGCAGTACGCACGTATGCTACTGGAATCTCAGCAATAAATCTCCCCAACAGAAAGCCACAAAAGATTTTAAGCTGCTACATGGAACTCCTGAAGCGACTGGCAAGAGTGATTAAGCAAGCTTTGCTAGACATCAGCCAAAAAAACAAACAATACATGAAACGAGGGAAGTGGCTTAGTGAAGTGGTCATTAAATTGCATATGACAAATGGCACAGAAAAAGCCTGTGGACTGTATTATCCACTGAAAATGTTCCACTTAGCAACACTACATGAACTTAAAAATAATGAGTTTTTAAGAAACAACTCAGATATCTATCTCAAATTAAAATTAAGAGCCTGCTTGCAGTTTTGAAAACTTTCTGTTCCTTGCTACTTAGCTTTATGCCAGAGCAGTAAGTGGTATATTACTAAGTGAGAAGATGAAATGAATGTTGATATAACGGACTAGTAAACTAATTTAAGGATTCACTGCAACCATTACACTATACAGATAAGATTGCAATGCAGAAGCTTTTACTTTATCATTAGTATTCTTTGTATAGGTCTCAAGAGCAACATGAATCCCAATTAAACTATTTGCAGTCTATAGAAGTCTGAATAAAAATATAATGCAGATACCTGGTTATCAAGAATATAATACCATAATCTCAGGTTTTAGAATAATTACATTGCAGTCCCTTGTAAATTGATTAAGCTACACATATTCCTCTCTGAGCTGTTAACCATTCCCTTCTGTCCTCAGTACCAGCCAGATAGTGAAGCAGTCTCCCCCATTCCCTTTTTGCATTCACATATCAAACCCAAATTGATGTATTGTTTCTATCACTGTTATCAATGATGAACTACTTAGTGACAATGGAACTCAACTGATTCGCCATTGTCATGGAGTTCTCATGTTTACCCCTGCTTTTTAAGATATGTAGAATAAAAATCTAAAGCCCACATTTGTGGGAAATGATAATGAAAATGGAGCAGGGTATGAATACAATTATGAGTTTTTATACTGATTCTTAGGCATTGAGAAACATGGTGTTTTTGCAAGCATCAGTTTAAAATCTCAGGTACCACTAGGTTCACCATCTGGTATCCCTCACTGCATTCAGCTCTTTAACATCACTGCTAACATAGGGAAGCGACTATACTTCAGAAGGACTGATAAAATAATGAAGAGTCCTTTAATCTACAGGAAACCATTGTAGTCAATTTATAAGAAATATTGCATCCCTTTGTAGGATGTGTAATTATTTTCTATTAATCATGTGCTATAAAGCTACATTATGTGGTTATTCTGTTATCACTAGAAAGAGGCCTGCAGTCAGCTCCTGACAATGTTAGGTAATTACTAACACAAAGCTGCTTTCTCCTTATGTAGAAATGCTATCAAGATCCAGAGGTGCTGTGATGCTTGCTGTATGAAAATAACTCGCCAAAGAAATTCAATAAGTGCAAAATGAATCGCTCCGAGGCGAGGAGAGGGGTGGGAGATGGGGGCAGGGCCGAAGCCCGGCGCGCTGCAACGAGGGGAATGCACAAGTGTGTGGCCGCACGCGCACCACGCCACTGACCCTGGGCGCATGGCCACCCCAGGCCGTCTGTGTGCGTGTGCGTGCACATACGTGCGTGTGCGTGCACACAAGTGTGTGTGCGTGCACATGCAAGTTCCGGCTGGGGGGAAGCGGAGGCCAACGCAGCCCCTGGACTGCAAGCACCAGTGCTGGCGAAGCCATTTCGATGTTTTCACTGTCTGTAATGCAGAGTGGATTTTCCAGCAGAAAATTATTAAATAAAGGTGAAGCAATTTCAGGAAGCAGCAAGGAACAGGTTGTGTCGGAACATTTAATACGCTGGCAAAACATTCCCTATGCGGCACGCAATGATAGGGGAGGAGCTGCGGCCTCCTAGAAGGCTGAACACACTGTGGGCAGATGCTTCTCCTTGCATACCCCCGTGCCACCAGTTTCATTGCAGTAAGACCCTGTGAGAAACTGATTCTAAAAGTTTTTTGCACTAAGGGAAAGCAGAGTACACAGAAATATACTAGCTCTGCTTCACATGTATTTTTGATCTTTTAAATCCAAGATCTTTATACTGTACAGAGAATTTTGACCTGCAAGAGGACATCTTTCCTAGCATTCTCACCTTTAAAAGCAGATCCTTTGAGTAAATGTGCTTCTGCAGATGCTTTGCACCCTATTAAATTCTAGTGACTTCAACAAAATTTGAGAACATCTGGTCCTTGTGCAACTAGTCTCCATTGTTCAATACATATGGTGGTTTTTTGATTGTTTTTTTTGCTTTTTAAAGAGTTGTTGAAAATCATCATTGTGTTTCAATGCCTTGAAGAAAACAATGGACTTGTATTTAAAAAAAATACACAACCGGAGTGTGTGAACACAGGCTTTTTCTCTCTCCCTCTTCCATAGCATTACTAGTAATACTAATTTATAGATCAATGAGTTGCAATTTCTAAAACTGAAAACCAAAATGTTTCTATTACCCAGCTCATGGTTAAAATAAATAGCCTCTCCTATCAAGCTCGAGTAGTGTGGGAAGCATACAGAATTTTTTAAAATAATATCCGAGGGGCCAATTTTGGTAAGATAATATTTTTAAACACCTCTAATTCATCCAGGAGATTCAGGCTAGCTGAAAAATTTTAGAACTTCCCTTGGTGTAATTGCTGAATGATACACGATCAACTAGGGAGCATTTTTGGCACTGAACAGCATTTTCTTTAAAAAGCAGAAAATGACAAATGCTTTAGACAACCGAATGAGACTTCTTCACAGGTAGGAGAGCCGTTTTAAAAGAGCAATAAAATGGTTGTCTTTAAGAATGCAAGTGTCAGATTTATTGTATGGCAGCATTATTAGTTTTTATTTCTTGCAATGAAATGAAACAAAATAGACACCAATTAAAAAGTTCCATTACAAACCAGGATAAGCAGACTGACTTCTAAAACAAAATTGGCCCCTAAGAACAACTCAAAATGACTGAAAGGTCTGTTTTTACTGTCATATGTCATAATGCTAAAATGTTTCTGACCGGGTAAGTAAATGCTTACATGTTGTTAAACAGTATGCAAACCAACAGCTACAGTCACTTTGCATTAGTCTGCATTAAATAACTTCTCACTTAAAAGGCCTTCACAAGGGTGGACTTAAATTTAACCATGTATGAAATTTAACTTGGGGTAAGAAATGTGCCTAAACAAGTAAGAAAAAGAAAATTTCAAACTCAGTAAGTGCATCCACATTTGCATTCTAGTCCTGATCGTGTCCTATTGAAGTAGACATTTTGGCCCACTCTGCAGAACAGTCTCATAAAATACAAACTGTATTTCCTTCAGATGCACCTAAAATGGAAGGTGCACTAATGTGCTCCAACCACTGACGTGGACTCAGTCCACAGAAGCAAGTAGACCTATACTGACATTAAAGCTCACGAAAAACCTACAGGGGGGCACCCTTGAGGGGACACCAGGCCCTCAAGTGCTACGCGCTACGCTCTGCAAATCTGCTCCCACGGGTCCATGCTGTTTGCCTCCATAGACAAAGCCTGTGTGATGCTCATGGAAAGCCAAATTTCTGTTAAATACAGCTCTCGCCATAGTCAATTAGACAAAGGTCTGAAAAAAATAATCACTTAAAATTTCAGTATGTCTTTCACATCCTTAAGAAAAAAACACTTAGATAAAAAGATTTTGCATATACTGTACAAAGGGCTTTCTCTCGTCATGAAGGACGTGCACTACTAAGTTGTGCTTTATTTCATAAGCGGTAATCTGAGCTCTGGAGTCGTCTTTGCCTGTTCATTAAACAAGAAAAATAAAGGTTCAGATGTGAACATTTTAACAAATGTTTGTTGTATTGAAGGAACAACAATCTGCCCCACTGCAAATGCACAACCACTAAACACAGGGTGATCCAGACACTGAGTTAATACTCTAAGGGAAAATTCTAAAGCAAAGGGTTAAGTCATAGATGTGATTTCCATGGATCATAAATACCAGAGTGAGTGGAATTATATTGCATTGGCATGTACTGAAGTAATAACAGGGCAGCAGTATTCCAGTTTGAAATACAATTTTTGACTTTTAAGTCTCATTTGTTGCTTTAATGAAAATATAAATTTAAACTTGATGGGAATGAAATTAGGTTAAAAGTTAAGATATGCTGGTAATTCTGCTAAGCAGGAGCCTGCTAATGTCTAAGTAAATTTCCACTACTACTTGCATTTGGCTGATGAAACTAAAGTTTTCCAACATGAAGAATTCCACCTAAAACAAATAAATAAATACTGAGACTGCCGCGCTTATATAAACTGTATAAATATCCTGAATTCAAGGCATACCAAACTGAAAAAAAAAAAAAAAACACGGCTACCAACACTCACAGTTGGCTTTGCCTCTGAAAATTGATTTCTTGAATAAGAGCTATGGAAGATTTGTAAAACAGATTGTTACACCACAGGTTATTTCCCCATTTATCATATGAACTTGAAAGCAAAGGCAAGCTCATAAGCGACCAGGAGTTGAAAGCAATCATCCCTTTCTAAAATGGGACATCCCAAAGTATTGCATTTCACACAGTCAATATTAACTGAGAAATCTTTAAAAGTCCTTCTATCAGTATAGCTATAAAATATTTTGTATTGCAAAAAGAGAAAAGGGAGGCAGTATAAATTTCTAAAAGATCACACAGTTCATAGGGCAAGTTTCAAAAGCCACTAAATTACTCAGAAATGTTATAAATTGAAATCATAAAATCATATTGAGTATACCTGTACAGATACATTGATAATTAATATGAAAAGTTAACTTCCCTTTCATTAGAAAAATAACAAAAGCAATTCTGCTTAATTCTGCTCATATTAAAAACTAATTTTTGAAGGAAATAAAGGTTAAAACTGCCAAAAAATTATTTGGGGAGTGCAGGATACTGTCGTGGAGAAGCTACAAAAGACATAAATATTTGGAGATTAGCTCAACTGACTTCTAACTGCATCTTAAAAAGCAAGAAAAGTCTACCTTGTACAGTAACTTAACTAGTTATGTATGCAGGTATTTGTAGGATCAACACCTAAGCATGCAGACTGTGCTTATTACATTAACAATGAATTTTGAGGTTCAATACAAAGTAAATTAAGGAGGATTTGTCTTTTTGCTGTGGTTAGCTACTTTAGTGAGTACATGTTGCCAAACTGAAATCTTCAGTATTCTGCTAAAAGGTATTCAACTAGAAACTTAAATGTAACATCTTTCTCATCTTGCTTAATCTGTATCAATGCCCCTGTTTTCCAAATTGGTTCATAATGACTTCTGTGTACTAATGAGCTCATTCCTTAGAAAAAAAAATAGTTTTCCACTCTAATTTCTGCAAAGCTATGTAAAAAGCAGGTAAAATTACATGGCTTTGGCATAACAATTTCTGGAACCTAAAATATATATATATTACCATGTTTAGCATGTTTGATCATGCTATGTCATTTACATTTCATTGTAAAACAAAGAACTATTACATGTTAAAGAAATATTCTCAACGCATTGTCAATGCTTAATCCTTCCTGCTATACTGCTATATCTGTACTTACTTCCAAATCAGCAAAATGCAATTTCTTCCAGAGTAATGTTCATACCTGCCTGACACATGACAGAAAGGCAATAAGCATAGCTGGGTGCAAGCTGAAGCTGAATTTATGACACCATTTTGGGTCTATCCACATCACCTCCTGTCAGTACCTGCATCTCTCATTTTCAACCACTAGATGGTGTGAAAAAGTAAAAAAATACATATACGCTTGCCAAGGACGCCTGCCAGCTGCCACAAAAATCCAGTATTAATGTAGTGGATTAAGAAATATTTTCTGAAGCAAAGTCCTGACCTACTTCAGGATGGTTCGGTTCACTTCTGCTTTGGTTATATTCTCCCTCTTCATCAAACCAGGGGCTTGTAAATGGCCAGACCTTGAAACTGAATCAAGGGGACAGTCGAGATGGATAAATTCTGTGGCACTTTCCCCTCCAAGGACCCTAAATTCACAGCTGACAAGAGTGGCCAGCACTCATTTTTCTGAAGAAGCTGTAACAATCTTTAAGTGAACCGGGACTGAATTTGCTGGGCTCTGTTCTGGAGTAGAAATCACTCGCGGAGCGAAAGGTTCGATCTGTCTGGAGCAACAGCCGGCGGCTTCAAGGACTGTGGGGATCCATCAAGGCTGGAGCACAAGGCGGCTGGTGTACACAGCACAGCTTAAGCCACTGTTTTCCTATTCTGCTCCATTTTTTTTAACTTAAATTTCTCACTATTTTGGCAAGGAGGTATAGAGTGATTTTTCTACCTACATCCTGAAGATTAAGATTTTATTAGTCCTCATAGTGTTACAGAAAGGTAGAACCCACAAAGCAGCCGGTATGAACTAGGGGGGACCTGTTCATTGAGAGTTTTTTTGTTTGGTTGGTTTGGGTTTTTTTTTTCTGATGACAGGGGAAAGGGACGAGGTGGTTATTTTAAATTAGTACTATTCTTCAGTGCTATATAACTGCACAAAGTCTGCCCGATCAAAGAGTGTTATCCTACCTTTAGTAATGTAATTCAGTTATTAGTTTAAGTGACAATGAAATACTTCAAAAGACATACATGGTCACATTACCACTGGTAATATATCTTCTATATTTTTATACAGGTCTACCTTTCTACTCATAAATCTTGAATTTATTTAAACAGAAGCTGTACATTTATTATCCAGAAACACGGCAGTTAAAGGTAGCAGAGAAGATTTACAGCAGTTGTAACAAAACTGAGGAGTTTGAAACTAATACAAACAGATGACTTAGCAGCTACTTACATATTTCAATGACCTACAATATCTGCTGCATGAATTAAATCGAATGGCAACCATATCGGAGGTATGTATTCTACATATATTACCGTTTGTGGTGTTTTAATAAAAAGTAGAAAAGCTCAGTTTTCTTCTAATGTGTGGAGAAAAAATTTCCTCTTTTCCTACCTGTTCAGAAGTAGGCTTCAATGGCCTGGGATAGATTTTTAAGAGAGTTCTTTTAGTGTTTTTTTTTTTAAGGGAAAAATAGGAAAAATACTGAACATTAAAATAAAATAAAAACTCAAGCCTTATACTACTTCACACCATTTTAGACCAGAAGAATTAAATCTACCATTTGCTTTGCAAACAGGAAAAGAGTGAATTAAAAATTGCCTGCGTCTGTCAGGGCAAACAAATTCGGAATTGCAAAATACAGACAAAGATGAAAGCAGAGACGGAAAAAAACAAGCCGCCTTCAGGAGCAGCATGCCCAAAAAGCCAGAATCAGCAGAGTCAGGAATATAAAACAGGAAACAAAAACCATAACATACAAGATAATATAAAATCCTACAAGGTTAACTTTTACAAGCAGAAAGCCCATTGTCTCCCATTAAACCAGTTAACAAACGGTAGCCAGGATTTAACGGGTAAATAAACATGCTTTTAAGTTAATTCCTGTTACATGGCTATGTTTTAAATGTGATTAGAGTCCAGTTGACAAAATAATTAATTGTGGGGAATATCTGATTGCAAACAAAGGATTCGAAAGGGAGTGCCAGTTTCCCCCCATAGTGGTGTGGGAATTTGTCCTTCCACCACGGCTCTTTTTACAACTATTTAGTCTCGACAGTGTGCTGTACCTTGCTGAGAATGTAGATAACGTCACCACGCTTAAATGTCAACTCATCAGGTACGTCTCCTGTGCAGTCCCACAAACCTTGGTAGAAATTAGCATAATCGGTATTTTTACCATCTGCGGAGAAAACACAGCATCTAATTACAAAAGGATAAGGACTCTGAGGGACGAAAATTACGCTTTGAGTCTCTAGACACTACAGGGCAATTTATTACAGCACATTTTCTTAATGCTCTTTGTAAAAACAGACCCTTCATACCACAAAAGCAAGTGGAAACCAAGCTTAATGTGTGAGCCCCGCACTGGCAGCAGTTGTATCACTTAAAGACATGTAGCTACAGGTTTTCAAAGCATTTTACAGCTGCAACTTGGAGCAGCTAATATATTTTCAGCAAGACGTATTTGTATCTCAACATGAAAGTGACAAAAAGGCAGGAGTGCAATTAATAATAACCTGTGAAAGGAAGCCAAAGTAAGTATCCCCCCTCCCTAAAAACTAAGCTGCTTCTCTGAGAACCTTTTAGATAATTTTGGATTGCTCCTCCTGAAATATTGGAGAACTTTGGAACTGTTTGCTGAAGCTGCATTTTAAAAATATTTGTGTCAGCTCCAGTTTAGGACATTAAGCTCTGGCTAAACATGCAACTACACCAGAGTCATAAACTCATCCTTCTAACAGCATAAGCACAATGGATGTGCTGTGCTCAAGCTGCCATACAGACCATTAACTGATTGATTATTTAGCACTCTTTGCTCTGTAATACGGCAATAACACAGTAATAAATGCTTTGTCATGCACTTACAATACAGAGTTCATCTATTCAAACACAGCACTTACACATGGTTAAATACACTGGGTGCTTCTGTTACACTGCAAACTATTTCCTGTTTTTAATTCCATGAGAATGGAGTGTGATGAGTTAATGCAAGAAGAATGTAAGCAATACCACTAAGATGACCAGTTACATTATGTATACACTAACCAGACAGAATGTATATGTACTAATAATTTACATCACTGGAAAGCTATCTTCCTATTCTGATAACATAAATATCACTGAACTGGCTGGATCAAGTCTGTCACCTTAGTTTTGTTATATGATCCTTGAACAGCAGGCTTGCTGGTTATTCCAACATATACCAGTCACATTTGCATGTCATTAGCACTCTACACCATTATTTATAGTTTACAATTTAATCACGACTGGTTAAATTTATTACTGAAAAATCCCTGCCAAAATATGCACTAAAAAACAAAAGAAAAAGTCATGCTCTATAATAAAGTAGTATTCAACTTGTTCTCTATTTTGACAAATACTTAAAGTTTAATTTTAATTCTCCCTGTATGAGCAAGAAGGGCTTGTTTTCCATTTATTCCCTACAGTCTGTGCTCTGTGCTATCTTGTTTCAGTCACAACACTGGCATAAGATGAAACATTCACAGCCTTGAAATTAAAACTGCTGATATCCACCATTTATTTTCCCATAAACTGGTGATTAGTGGCTAACATTCACTACGTAGCACTAGAGGGCGTTCTGACTATCAGTGCACAAATTCTTCTGTCATCACATCAAAACCAGCAATACATTAAAAAAATCCCATCTATTTATAAATAAGAGATTTGGTTATTGTAAAATGTGCAGATAGTTTAATCTCAAGAGGAAAATGTAATTGGTTTGAAATGTTGCAGGTCCAAATTTTGACCCTTCCCATTTGTCTGTCACCAATTTAGCATGAAAATTAAAAGCAGTAATACAGGTTAGCACCAAATTAATTTGCAATAGTATTTTAATCAAAGTATCTCCTCAGTCTTTTTAATACAGCATTGACCACAGTTCCCAGCACTAGCCCAGAAAAGATAATGTAAGCCTTGTGAGAAAAAAAAATGAAAGAGCTACTTTGGTATATCCCAGCCTTCCAAATCTTTCAGCAGTTGTCTTTTTGAGCTGGGTTAATAGATTGATCAGGATTTGCACATCTGCAGACTTGCACCGAAACGAATGATGATTTTTCACACTGATTATCACGTTGGGGTCTGCTCTTGCCATTTATGCACCCAAAGTAACTCCTTATTAAGACCAGCATGAGTTAGATGGGGAACACAGACAGCAGAAGAGATCCCCCAACCAGTAGGACACGTCTCTCCCTAGACGGTCACCGTGAGCATTTCATTGAGCCTCAGAGTGTGAATGAAACTCAACTAAGGACAGGGCAACAGTGGAGAAGATTCATTTTAAAACAAGCTTGTTGCTACCATGACTGTTGCCCAAAATCTAACCATGCCTCTGCACCTTCAAATGTGAAAGCAACATAAAAGAGGAGCTGTTCATATCAGCTAACCATCCATTTCAGACAGCAACTGATATACAGGAGCACAGAAGTGAAAACTACAGAGAGAAAGTGCCAGCATAAGCTTGTGAACAAACATGCTGGTCTCCAGCAAGTGTTCATTCCCTTTTGGAAATGCTTTCTCATACCCACCAGTACAGGTTTCTTCAAATACTAGAACTACACACAAAAACACTAAATGAAAACCTGCCTTCGGCATCTATACATCCAAGCAAGCTTCATGAACCAATTCACGAAGTTGATCACAGTGCTTTACAAACAAAAATTCTGCAAAAACCTCTGTAAAAGACATGCTCATTCTTTCTTGCTCCGGTGTATTTTAAAAGTTAGAGAGGATACTGCCAAATCTCTTCTGATGGCATCTGATGAATTGAATAAAAGAAAACCAGGGCACCTGGGTGAAGGAATTTGATATTTATATGGTAAGAAAACTATAGAGACCTTCTAAACACATGCAGTACATAAAAACAGTCTGTGAATTTAACATCATGAACTTAAGTGCCAGTTAGAGTTTAAATTCATAAGGTATTGATTTGATGGCATTAGCCTGTCAAAATTGTTATTATACTCTGTAAAATATGTTTTGTGCCTTAAAAATACTGTGGATGGTATAACTGCTAAATGAAAGTTGGTTGCATATAGAAAGCATGGTCACTGAGACCAAAAATGTGAACAAGATGATCAAGTACAAATTCTTTCTCATAAATGGGGAAGAGAAGGGCTGTTTGTTTTTAATCCACCAACCACTTTTAAAATAATCAGTCAAGAAATGGCTGAGGATGGTTTTGGGTAGGCTGTTTCTCCAGGAAATAGTTCTTTCAATCTATGAGAGTTATCCAGAGGATTATATATCCAGCAGTTTTCAAAACTGTTCCATGAAGAATTCCTCAGGGTTTTCTTCTGCCATCTCTGTTTTTTCCAGTAACAGTAATAGGAACAACAGATATTTTTGTCCAATATACTGATGAAAATATTTCAGAGGTTGTTTGATAGATCAAACAGCAGTGTTTGCCAGCCTTCTTGATGGTAGACTCAAAATACTTTGATTGAAACATGCTGGCACCTTAGAATGCATGCTTGAAGAAAGAAAGGTCAACAATTCGGATAAAACTCTGACAAAAGTATTACTCTAGCATGTATTTAAAATGTTGTAGACCGGTTAAAACTTAATAGTGCCAATGGGTTACTTAAGGAAAAAAAAATGAAGAGTATTCACAGTAGAGAGAGAATAACAAAATCTGAAAAAAGCATATTAAGAGTATGCATTTTAAGTGTTTGAAGTGCGCTGTACTACTAAGCCAATGTAACTGAGGGCTGTCCCACACCTGAATCTTCTCCTGTGCCATTTTTGACACTCACCATTTCAGACCACACACAAAAAACAGGCTGATAAATAAAAGGAATGACAGCCAAAATATGGATATGCACAGTTTCAAATAGTAAAATAAATATAGTTTTGTCTTGCTTTCACTGATTTTCCATTTTAACACAAATGCTGGCAAACTTTACTATGGTATAGATGTAGAGCTACCAGTTCTGCATTATCTGCTTACAGTTCACTTGCGGAATAAGAACATATTTTCCTTTTTTCACTTTGGGTTACCATCCAATATATTAATATGATCTTTAAGAAGCTTTCAGTTCCTTGACTTTGATCATATTCCCTGACTTTGATCAGATTCTTCAAAAAGATCAGATTTCAAGACTACTAATCGTGGTCTGAACTATTTTACACTACTTAACATTTTTTAAAAATGTGAACTTCTGGAAAATTACTGTACACTACTGTGTCCTTTTTTGCCAGTGATGTGCTGAATATCTACCACAGTGAAGGTAACTGCTGAAGAGAGATGTAAAGTGCAAAACTACTGATATTCAAATGACTATCTCAACGCAGGACATAGATTCTCAGCGTTCAAACTCTTCATTCAGGTGAGACACAGACTACTAGAAGACACAGTTTGTTGATGCAATTTGTTTGTTCTGATATTGTCCTAAAACTGCAAAGAATTTCTGTAATGATTTCTTTGCCCCTTTTCCCACATAGAGGAAATATTATAAATATAAATAAAGTCTAATTAATCATAGTGGATTTATTTGGATTTGATTTCTAGTCTAGCTCCATTTTCTCTACATCATCTTTCTCAGAATAGTTTCATGCTTCTATTATTCCTCAATTACTCCAAAATAAAAGTATTTATTCTGATACAACACGCACTTTTTATTGCACTTACTGAAACAGTGGCTGTGAAAATGAAAATGGGTAGATAGTTGTAGCAAAAAAGACCCAACAAGCCATGTTATACATCTCAAGTCCTCCAACACCTAAGTATTTTCAAATAACTAGCTCACTAGTAGTTAACACAAAAACTATTCATCAGAAATAGTTAGCACCAAGACTGAAAGATGAGGAGAATTCTGGAGTCTGTACATTAACTGAAGTAGAGACAAGCTGGAACAACAACAAAAAATCAGTAGACAAGAAAAAAAGTTTTTTTTTTTCTTTCATCAACAGGCTGAGCTTACTATTTGTAGAAGATCATCTGTGAAATTCAGATTTAGTAAAGCCAGACAGTAAATGAAATTTAAGAGTGCATGTTTTATTTTTATGGAAAAACATAGGATATTCTTGAATAAGATTAAATACTTATGATGAGATGCCTATCAGGAATAATTGTATCAACTAACAGATTTAAATGGCAAAACAGTTTCTAGTGTTAAATACTTATTCAAACAAGATCAGATACTGTTTTCCTATAGTGTTAAAAATACTGCTTGAAATTAATCTGAGGCCTACAGAGAACTGTAACGCTATTTTAAGGATATTAGATAAATACTAATAGACTAACAGAGCTGTTTTTATATGAGTTGAAAGTTTTCAAAAATGAAGGCTTTGTTTTCTTAAAAGTATGATCATTTAGATCACTTTTTGAAGATGGTATATTACGTAAAAAAAAAATATATATATATATATAATTGGATTGACCCTACACCGCATTATGACAATGCACTCCTGTAATTACGGTAATGTTGAAATGAGAACTAAACGCCATGACTGTTAACGAGTTATGTTGTTTTATACATGTTTTTAGCAGGGCACAATCCTAACAGCATCTGATGACTCAGCTCTTGCTTCCTTTCCAAGAAAAGCAACCCCAAACTCTTCACAGCAACCTGTTCCTGCTTTCCTGTACGAGTCAGGAAATCAGGCTTCTGTTTCCTCTCCACATGTTGCAACAGGAAGAGCTCTGCAAAGCTACTTCCTAAAGGAACTCCTCATGTCCACCCTTTCCTTGACAGCCCTGAAAGAATGATGTGCATCATGGACGAGGAGGGAAGGTGAGCCAGACTGCATGTCAATGCAGGTCACAGTTACAATGCAGCAGATTCTCAAAAAGTCTTCAGGTCTGATAAGCAGCAAGTCTTTGCTACTTGCTGTGTCAAATCACCAGTGGTTTATCTAAAGGTCTCTGCCCGTGAAGCACATATATATCTTGTTTTTAAGCATAACTGGAAATATCTTTCTGTCAAGAAAAGTTGTCTGGCCATGTGACTTTACATGGTGCGTGCAGTTATTTTTCCAGTCCCAGAGATAATTAGCACAAGGGCAGTTTGCCAAGCTAAAACTGAGAGACTATCCTTCACAGCCTTTCTGGGCATTCGTGTCCTTTTCCAATTTTTATGCTGCTGTCACTGGACTCTGGCATTTCTTACCCAATTCATTTGCTTTCTGTGGTAATCATATGCAATGAAGATATGCATGGCCAACATTTAAACAGGCTGCAGATCAATTAGTGGTCTTAAGTTTATCTGATTTTTATCAAAGAAGACAGAGCTTTGGGTCGATTGTCAGAGCCTGTGTCAAGTTGACCTTTTCAGAGACGTCTACATTGCCAGTCCCTTGGGCAACTTGTTGTCCCCTGTTAGTCTCTGAATGGCAGAAGTCTGTTCTGCTCAAGCACAAAGTATACACAGATGTCTATATTACATTCTTATAGGTTTGACAGCAACTGCATGTTGTATCTATAAACTGTCCTTTAGCAGTGACACTTCCTCAATGATGATAAGCTAATTTATGCAACTAAATCTCCTTTGTGCAGAAATGAAAGCTAATTGAGTCATTACAAAGTAATTCAGGAAGGAATACCTTGTATAAATTGGCTTACTTTATAAATCCTTCTCAAGTGGTTTTCATGCATCCTAAGTGGTGCTAAGCAGTTTTGCTGCCATCAAACAGCCAGATGAAAAAGACAACTTTACAGAGCCGCAAAAACATTATTTTAAAACAGCAAAGGCAAGGTACCAGAAAATAAAGGCAAAAAGAAATTGCATACAAAAATAAAGAAGTAATAGTTTAACATTGTGTCAGATTACCTGAAACGATGGTTACTTTCTCCTGGCTCGGTTTTCTTGGCACTTCAGTCTTTGGAGAAACACTTTCCTCTTCTGCAAAACACATAACAGCCAGTGAAACACGGAAGGCACGCATTGCCTGGCAGGAATTACAGCCCCCATCAGCCTGAAAGCCACACTCTACAATTCCAGTTCATAAACCCTGTTTACTATCTTGTATTTGCGCAGAAGTTGGAGGATTGTTATTTCTGTGGTTTCCCCTACCCATCCAAACACTCCAAAAGCTTTCTTTTCACAACTCTCAGTTGTGAGCATCTGTTTCCCTTTTCAATCTGCTCTGAATATGTAACACAGAGCTGCAGTTCGGCTGTTTTTCAGTCATTCCACACATTTAGAATGAGGGTCTTGCTCTGCTACATACACTTCTTGCCAGGATAAAGGAAAGAAACACAGGAACCAAAATGATCCCAGCCCGTGCAAGAATTCAAATGTTCTAATCAGAGGTGTGCAGAGAGGCCGGGGACATTTTGCCCATCTTCCTGTCAGTGCTGGCAAACACACACCTGGCCAGACCCCTGCACGAGGGCACGCAGCCCCTGCAGAAGCCAGGCACATGCTGCTGCCTCCTGCAGCTGGCTGCCCATGGCGTTAAGCAACCAAACTGTATTAGTATCTTAGTGCAAGTTTAGGAGAGGCAAAAAAGTGAGAAAACCTGGCAGTGATCTGCTCTAAATCACGTTTTCTGGCTAACAGGCTTGGAACGCTCTGAAACCACCAAAGTTTCCTAAGATTTGCTCCATATATTTCTTGTCCAACAAAGACATGGAAGCCTCTTGTTCCCATACCCTCTCTTAGTAAATTCACACTCCATTCATGGCACGCAAGAACTACTCGACACACTTTGCAGCCAACAGTCATCTTGGCAAGGCAAAAAAGGGGAACAAACCACGAGTTCTTTTTTGTTGTATTTTTTTTTTTTTTAGGTCAAAAGGAAGTAGAAACAGATTTATCTTGGCTGTTATAGAACATCCCAACTGTCAAAGCTGCTGTACTGAGGAAACAGTGTATTGATAAGCCCACTTTACAGACTAGGACTAGAAGAATACTTTTAAATTATTTTAAATTGCTGTTGCTACTCATCACATCTTATAATGACATTCATGCTAGTTTTTGAAGTATGTATTTCAGCAACAGATAACTGACATAGAACACACAACTTTTAAAATGCTTCTCATAAGCAAATTCCACAAAAAATGTACAATCTGCTCTGACAAAGAATGAATATTCTATCAACAGTTCAAAGGATTTTTAGCCTTGTAAAAACTTAATTTACCCACAAGATGGTTCCTGCAAACATTAACACAGATGTTTAAAGCACAAGAGTAGACCTGTTGCAATGAGTATGCATAATTGTTTGATAACCTATATACGCAGTCATACAAATATTAGAATTACATCATGAGATTCACTCTACAAAGGGCTTTGAACTACTGCCCTACTAAGCCACCAACAGCTTTTGCCATCCGATTCTTGACGAGCTAGGACTCTGGTTTAGATGAATACAAACTATTCCTTGAGCCGAAGGAAAAAACAATAGAATGGGAAAAATCTGAAGCTGTGATACAACACCCAGCACTCCAAACTGTTTACTGCATTTAAATGTATTCTCCAGCTGGCATACCACTTGTGACACATTTCCAAATACGCTCATTTGTTTAAATGCTTAAAATAGGCACATAAATGGCACAAATACCGCCCCAGTCTGCTCAGAGCACTAGGAGGCACTGTCATTCTGTAGCTTCTGTACCACAACTGCACCACTCATAGGTTGTATTATTCCATTGCCAGTCACATGTTCTACAGATTTTGTCTTTTTTTAAACTGGACACACAGTTTAATATAATGGACAGAATATTACACATTAAAAAAAATAAAATTTGACATTAAATGTTAGAGATTTCTGGACCAGCATCAATGTTGAATTCACATGTTGAACATACTGTGGATTTTAACTCTATAATTGTCATCATCATCAAACTATTTGGCACATAGAATTCTACTCTGGCAAGGGTTCAACTTAAGAAAAAGAAGTAGCAGAAGCTCCAAAAGATTTTTCATAACAGATATAATTGTAGTATTGTGGTTTCATATTCAAAGTTAGATCATTGTCATTCTTGTTCCTGAAACGTGCAGTTAATAAAAAAGAAACAAGAGGTCATGAGATCTGCATTCAAAAAAGAGGAAAAAAAATGTCTAAACCAAAGTTCCTTCAATACTGAGAAAGTCCCAGACTCCAACAATGCATGTCCCCACTAGCACGGCGGTTGTGATGCCACCACTCCACTTGTCATGCTTTGGTGTCCCCCAAAGAATCGCCCAAGAGTGGGTGAACTAGACTCCCTGCAGATGCAACGAAGCCAGAAGAGGCATTCCAGAACCAAACTACAGACTCAAGCACTTTCTGCCCATGCAGACCCTGACTAAATGTACCCACACATTTCTGTGCAGGTCTGGACTGAGCTGACTCTATAGTAAAACCTTTCTGAAAAGTGCATAGGGTGAACAACAGGGCCTCAGCACAAACCTGAGCTTTACAAACGTTTTGAATGATCAAGACCACCTGGTAACACAGTCATAGCCGTAGTGGTGTAGATCTAACAGACTTGGTTTAGCACAGAAAAGAGAACCTACAGTTCCTACTAGTGTTTCCTGGCACTATTTCCTGAAGCAGTGACAGTTTGGGAGATGCCTTTCAAAGACATCAGCCTCAGATACCCAGCGACCTCCTGCTTTGCTCAAAGCTGCCATACTAAAGTTACTAAAGTTTGGGTTACAACATGCTATAGCGTCAAAAGATGCAAACCGCACCCAGAAGAACCCTTCTTAAGATATTGTGCCGGAAGAGTCATGCAGACCTGGCACAATGCTTCCTCAGTATCGCTTCTTCACACCACCATTACCCCTGCAGTGAAAAAATATGCTCATTGTGTCAAAGGAATGCTAGTGTAACCAGTGAATTCTTGCAGATATGTAGATCCAAAGAACAGATAACTGGTCCTTGAGATGCAGGTGATGTTCTGTGCTCCACCAGTTCTCAGAGACCCTAATCAGCAAACAGTTAAAAAAATATCTTCTAGTGGCAGTTGAAAAAGGAGATATATTTATTAAAGGGTGCTTCAGTCCATGAAAGCTGTTGAAAAGCTGCTGAAAATTATCTTATTTTCAGTATGAAAAGAGAAAACTAAAAATAATCCCCCAAACATAGATGATTCTACCATCCACACAATTTAAGAAGTGAGCAATGAATACTATGCTAACTGAGTTTTTGACATGAAGCCATTGATTTTTCTTCCAATTTCTTTTTCTTAAAGGGAAAAAATTCAGACTTCTTCAGTATAAAATGGATTACAGTTTGGCTTGAACAGTGCATTCCTTCAATGGAATGTGGTATCACCATTATAAATATGCATAAACTTAGCGCTTTCATCTACCAACACACTACTAACCCATTTTTATATATTTGATCTTAATTTAATGCAATTAATAACTAGTATTTTATTACACTGTATCCTCTGAGATAGACTCTGTCATTTCACAGCTTTAATATACCTTGGATAATCCTGTTTTTTGGGCTAATCTATTCTATTCAACACTTTCATAACAGTAAACAAAAACAGCTCAGCTATGCAGCAAAATCTACCAAACCACACAGATGGTTATAAGGTTTTCATTGTGTGGTTTCCATAGCAATCATATTGCAAATCTGGAAGCTTCTTGCAAATAAGCAGCTTGTATTTACATGCCTCTCGGCTGCAGCATGGAACTCTACACCATTGCAAAGTTGTTATTCCAATCACATATTCTTAGAAAAATCTTTGGGAGGTGTTTTGATCAGCCAAGATAAAGCGACTCCAATGAGATAATTTTACATTTATTCTGCAACAGTTCAAGCAATCATATGCTTGCAGTGCACACTGATGTCTTAATTTGAAAACTCACTATGTTGTCAAAAGGTTATACACATACAAACAGGTCTTGTAAGACAGACCCCCCCCGCCCAAAAAAAATACTTGCGTTATTACATAATCAACAAAAGTTTCACTGCCTTTGCCAGCAGGGATGAGACACGCACACAGAGGTGTGCACTAAAGAACTCCGTTCATACTGAAAGTCACAGCTGTAGACTGCTTTGCTCAAGAAAACCTGAAAGGTACAGCTGCATATTAACATGGCTTATGTTAAGTATTACTTTTCCAGGCTGCTTTTCCCCTACAAAATAATGACTCTGCGCAACTGTAAACAAGAACCCTCCAATATGAACAAATGCTTACTGTGGGAAAGAGTTGAGACCTTTTCCCTCCCAGATTTATGATTTTATAAATTGACCTAACCCCATAACAGATGTATGATTGCCCTAATAAGGAAAATAAATCAGCCCAGCCATGTAATTAAAAAAAAAATAGAACTGCCTTTTTACAAGCAAGATTATTTGTTTTGAGAAGAGTTTAAGTAATCCCAAAGAAGGAGCAATAAACCCACAAATTTTAAGTACAAACTATCCTTTTATAATTTGGCTGAACCACCATTTCCGCTTGCATTTGCAGTGAAGGTTAGAGACCATCTGGAGACAAAGGCAGAAGAATCAATACTCTGTTTTATGTAGGCTAGAATGCTGAGCATCCCAGAGAAAAATGCTTCCCAATTAGAGGCGTAGGGTTCTTCCGCAGTATCCCCACACACAGCCCTGTGTGTACCTTGACACTTCACCCAAAATCTTGCCGGGTTTTAGCCCAAGTGGCTTGATATCTCAGAAATCTTCTGTAGGTTATTTATCTTAGACTTATTACGCTGGTGCTTATATGTAAAATGGCACTGACTGGGCTTTCAGTCTTCTTTTAGGCCCTCATCCACCCATAGCAAGAAGTCTCTAAATCCAAATAGCAAAATTCTAGATTTGATTATCTTCCAAATATATCCACATATCTCCGGACTGCTGTAAAAAGGTGTAAGCTAAGCAGCAGCAGTTTGTAAGGATCTCTGCACACTGATAGCTCATCTATGACACAGGTGAAGCCAATAATTTTAGCTCAAATGACTCAGTTTTGTCCAGATTTTACCAAGACTCCAGATAGGAGGTTTCCTGAATTCTTTGAGAAATCCTTCACTATTACTGGGTTTGGGATTGGTTTGGTTTTGTTTTTCCCCAACTGTGTTTCTCCCGTCTTGAGATGACACTACTGTGCACCATTATGGTGCATCACCACTACTCCCAAGTGCATGGGTGGTTTGAATAACCAAACTGGTCAGTTCAGCTAAAGATAAAGCACTACCTCCGTTTGGGAAGACCCTGAAAAAGTTAAATCATGGATCTCAGAGTGGAAAAAATAGTAGTGGATGCTGCTAAAAATTAACTGGGGGTTTCAGGTCCAGGAAAACAAGGTGAGATGGAGAGGCAGTAACACTGGGGTCTCCGAGTATCATTTCTGACGTTCTGCAAAAAGTTCTCTCTTGTAAAACCTTCTTGGGACACCACCCGATGAACCCAAGCACATGTTACAGTTTGGCATAATCAAACCCAAAAAGCAGAGGAAAACATTTCAGAGATACATTATCTCAGCTAAAGAACTAAGTATATCAAAAAAAATCTCAGTCTCATGAGGGACAAATACAAGACTTCTCCTGCCACACACTTTATGGCTACAATTCTCTGCTCTTCTGTAAAACAATGTAATTTTCATCACACAGGTCCTACTATGAAAGTAACCATAGAGTGAAACAGTAGAGAGAAATGAATAATGTTGAAAATGAGTAGGAAAAAAAAGGTCTTTTCTAAATAAATTTGTGAAAAAGACACTGCATTTTTCCTGTATTATCATATATACCATCAACATGAAGGATGCTAACTAGAGCATCCTCTAATAAAACCAGTATTTTTTAAAAGCATGTAGATACTATATAACTACTCACTACCTTACCAGAAAAGCAAGGAGCAAAATCTTTTTCTAGTAAAAAAATATTTCTTATAGTTTTTCAAAGCATGTAAGTATGAAGATTAGGTGATCAAAGAATACATCTCTCTCTGAAAGAAGAACAGTTACTCTCACACAAGAGAAAAAATCCAGCATTATTGGCAAGGTCTTCCACAGTTGTTGCAAAGCAGTGCAGTATTAAACATTATTTTTGTCTTCATACAAACAGCTGGATCTTCTCACTCATCGTGCACAATTTTACCAAGTTTTCAGGAAACTGGGGAGCATGCATTGCTTTACTTACCGCTCCCTGACTGTTGAGACCTGAATAGATGCACACACTCTCCGCTACTTTCCCTTAAACACTGACCCCTCCTCTCCCGGTTCCAAGTGTCCCAGTTCCCTGCTTTCCTATTTGCGCCCCATTCAGTAGTTGGAACGAATTTGTATAAAGACTGTATCATCTTCAGATATCATCAATTTTGTCACACACAGAGGCTGTTGGTTAGCATGAAAGTTGCTGCTTCCAGGACTCCATAAAGCCCTGCAGGCTTTAAGAGCAAAGTAGCACAGTGAAAGGAAAAACATGCTTAGCCCCCTGAATAAGAGCACAGCATATATTCATTAGGACAACAGAATGATCCACAGAAATGCAGGCAATTCCTGGTTTTAATTATGAATATATTAAGGATTTCATGAACTCAGCTTCCTGCTTTGAGCTCTCCTTCCTGCTTGGGGCTCACCTTGCAAATCAGCAATCTTCAACAGAGCTGTGAGTGACAGCTAAATCAACTTAGACCAGTTAATGGCATCAGCCTTCCAAACTAACTTTCAACTAAACTAACTTTAACTTTAAAATATCTACTTTAATAAAAGGCACTAGTTTTGTTTTATATTTTTAAGACGGATGTAGATGTAGAAGAATCAAAAGCTTGTCAATTTAGGGTTAAGAGAAGACAAAGAAAAAGCACATTAACCTGATCGGATTAGGAGGAGTAAAACTTAGTAAATTGTCAGCTGCACCGACAGTAAGCTTGGGAGGAAGTAGGGAAAGACCATCTCAAATGTCTAATTTTGGAATGCTAAAATTTCTTAGACAAAATGTTCTAATTATTATTAAAAGAATTCAGCACAAATATGCCAAAGTGCTATGTGCACTGCATAGAAATAAGAGATGGATTTTGTACTGACCTTTTTATTTCCTCATGAAGAAAGATCTGATAATAGCAATTCTTCTCAAGAGAAAAGATGAAGGTCATCACAAGCAAGTTAAACCACGGATATACACGCAATAATTATATATACATGCAAAAATTATAAAGAGAATATGAGAAATTACAGAGAGATTCACTTCAAAAAAAACCCCAAAATATTAATTTCTTTTTCTGTTTTTATATACACAGAGAAGAGGTATTCACAACTCAATTCACTTTTTCTGTGATTTGTTTTCAGAAATCAAGTCTCAGAACTGGCTGATCCCATGTGCTAAGTGAATTGGTCAGACTATGCTAAATTTGGAAAACAAGAAATTATGTAATAGGCCATCAAATGAGATGAAAATGCTACCTATGCTTTTTGATTGAGAGATTAGATAATTAAACCTGCACAGTTGAATAACAACATGAAGGTAAATTTTCCTGATAGCTTCCAAAAAACAGAGTTTAACTACATGTTAAATGATATTAGAGACTCAGATTTGGTATACAGTAGTCCAGGCAACAGGCATCTCAAAAAAGTAAAAGTTGAGGGAAATGGACATGCTTAAAATATATATATATATATCCCACAGAAAAATGTCTTACAACTAAGATCTGAACAACTGCAAAGCTAAGGAATTTAAATAGAAATTTTCTAGTTCCTCAGAGGCATACAGAGAGAATTAGAATTACAAAGGACTAACATTTTTGCTTATTGAGATAAAAGTTGTAAACCTAAATTCATACTTGAACATCTAAAGAATGAATAAAAGATTTTAAACACTGTTCGGAACAGGCCCCAAAAATATGAGGGAAAGCTTGGGAGGTTTAATGTTTCTACATGTTCATTTAATTATTTACCTGGTTAAGAACAAATGCTCCTGCTTCCCCCCAAAGGAAAAAGGGAGTAGTAATTATTGGGCAGAATGCAAATTAGTAGCTCAAAGGGGCAAGATGAAGTATCCCAAATTGATTCCATGGCTGTGTTGTAGGTTCACAGGAATCTGCACTAGAGATTGCCTGCCTAAATACATTTGGCATGTGCATAAGTCCATTCTCATATATAAACATTATAAAGATTTATGTGAATTCACTGTAACTAAAATAAATTTGTTTGTTCTCTCAACCCATAATAGCTCTTAGTTATGTAAATAGTCTAAGTGTTCAACATGACATTTTATAAACCTTATTAGTAAAATGTTTTGCTAAAATAAATGTGGTGGCTATTAAAATCTACATAGAAAATATAAATAGTTCTCTACGTAAATACATCTAGCAATCTAATATTCAATTAACTAATCTATACTGTACAGCTCTGTACTACAGTGTTATTTGACAACCACGTACAGGGGTTATATTTCTCGAGCTTGAATTTATATAATACAGAGGGAAAAAAAGTATTTACACGTCAAGTAACGTTTCCCAAACTCGTTGATCAGCAGCAAGATTTAAATTTAAAAGACATTTCTGAAAACTACATATCCCTAATTGTGACAAATGTGACTTGACATAATATTTACATACATGGAATCATGAAGAAAGCATCTTGTCTGAACCACATAATACCCCGTAATAATCTGTGGGGTTAAAGTATTCAAATTTATAGTCTGATTCCAGAAAGGAGTTTACTGAAAAAAGGGAGAGGAGACAAGGCATTTCAGCATAGTTCACTTTAGTGAAAGGAAACACAATACAGTTGTTGGCATGTTTCCACAGGAAAAGTCTGGCTCCCAGATGCTTCTCTTATAACTCCTTTAAAAATGTTCAACCGTCTGACATTTTTGCATTCTCTGTGTTGGTCATTAACTACACATCAACCACAAGAGAAAAAGAAAAAAGAAAATAAAAAAAGTCAGCAGCTTTCCCTCTTCGGGTCCTTTCATGAAAAGCAACAAGCCCACACCACTGCCTCTTTTCACTGGCTATGGCCCATGCCACCAAATGAAATCATGTCTCCTGCAAAATCTTTTCCCCAGCTTAAATGATGAAATAAAGCAACTGTAAAAATCTTGTTGTCATGACTCACTAGTAAACAAAAATCCAGTTAAATCAGAAATAGACAGAGAATTATAGCTGCAACAAAGACTCTTTATACATACAATATTTTGGGTAACATTTCCACATTCATTTCCACAAATATCTCTGCGAATACTGCGCTGTCCTCCCACTCATGGATTATGTCCAGAGTGGGGCCAGCAAGCTTGGATGTCGGATCCTACTGGTCTCCTGAGCCACGTACTGCAATACACCTCGGAGACACGAGGGTGGACAGCAGCAATCCAGAATTGTCTGTAAGCAGGACATGATAACTGCTCTCAAGGCACCTTACCATTTTATTGGCATGCAGCTCGGTCTCGGACAAAACCCAGGGCCTTCACAGTCCCAGATGACTTGAATTCTTCTGCAGCCAATCCTTCGGATCATCTGGGCCTCATGCCAGAGGCACGACAGTCCCAAACGCAGCTCAGTAATGACGTTTTTGCTAGGCCATGAGCGAGGTGATTTAGACCAGGACCTGAGACTTAAAATCCTTATGGAAATTATGATAAAATTGTATCTCCCTTGAAATGCTGTTTGTTGACTTTCCTGAAACTACTGTTCACTATTTAGTAATGGAGATGTCTCACTTTTAGGGAATAAATTTGAGTGAGACATGTAGGTAGGAAAGCAAGTATAGATTTAGTTAACATATTTTGGGATGTTAGAAAGAAGATGCTTGTGCTAGGTTCTAGAGGCATTGCGACGGACCATGACTTGGTTTTGAAAATGAGATTCCTTCCATTTATCCCAAATTTCACTCACTGGGAACTTCAGTATTCAAGGACAACATAACTGTCCCCGAAGCCTACCGCCTTCTTCCCCTGCTAGGTCTGTCCCCTCTGCCTGGCCCTGCCTGTAGCTTCAGAGCTGCCCCCTCAACTATTTTCCTCTTCTGGGGGCAGCACACCCTTCAGAAGCCAAGGCAAGACACACAGGAAGCCTTTTCCTCTGGTGTCTTCCTTGTACGCCTGCAACCTAAACATTGCATCCATCACAACTGCAGTACACTCAACAAGACACACATGAACTGACACAGTCAGCACAGTTCTCAAATTAAAATATTTTCTTCAGTCAATTTCTCTGCTTTGAAGAGAGTGGGAAGAAAAGTGGGTCGCAGATAAAAAGTGCAGAGGCCAGCGCTCTGTGCTGATGCTTTTCTTAGGGTTGAAAAATTCAAGAAATTAGTGTCGCACTAACAGGGTGACTAAGTCAGCTTTTAAAGTCCACTTTGCCGGGTCTTACTTGAGAACCAGTTGTATAAATTACGTTTTTTTAATAGCTACCGTGTGGAAAGCAGAAAAGTTGAGAAGCGATAGCCTGAGGCACCATATAACCTCTGATTGCTCTTGTTTCTCAAAAAAACTCCACCTAATGGTTTATAATAGCCTGATGCACAGCCATTCATCACAAATTCAAAAAGGAAAGGTTCCTTGATCTATCTGTACAGTATTCACCACAGTTACACTCAAGCAGTAAAGCAAGTCTTAGATTTCTACTTTTCATAAACATGCATAGTACCGTAGAACCTCCTAGACTACAGTTCTGCAATTTTTATGGTAAATAAGTTATCTTGCACACTCAGACATTTCTTCTGAATGCTTTGTATTAACAGTACTGCACTGCTGCTTAATTAGATAAAGTCAGCACTACCAAAGAAAACTACTTTGCCTTCGCGAGAAAAATCTTTGGGTCTCTAACCCATTGCAGACATGCATGCACAAGCAAAACACTATTCGTACTTAACATGAAGGCAGCTGTCAGAAATGTAGTCAACAGTGAAAAAGCTATGATACAAGTAAAATTACTTGGTGTGATTTTGTCTTTCCAGGATGACAAGCTTTTCAGAGATGGGATTCTATCTCTTAATAACAAACAACTTCTGTCACATACTGTTCACATCAGATTGGTTTTACAAATCAATAGTGCCAAAAGTTGTTTAATGCTGCTGCACAGAAACCAGTATAAAATGATTATCAGTACTTGCAATAAAATATCTTATTTTAATAAGTAAATTCCTTTCAGTGAGATGTGTGCTAATTAGTTTTTGAAAGAATTTTTAAACATACAAATCCAGGATTAAAAATACTTAATTTTTAGACATACTAAAGGATGCCTCTAATTTTAAGTAAAAAGCCTTCAAAATGTCAATAGGCTATGCAGATGTAACAATCCATTCTTAGGAGCTTTATTTTCATTTGGAAGAGTGTATTTTTTTGGTCTGACCAGGTTTCAGGCTTTACAGCATTTAACTTTTTTTTTATTAACTCTGAATCACAGAAATAAAATTCAGCCTTTGACAGTCTGTGACTTTGATAAGCACTAACCTTCCAACACAAACTCAATTTTTTCTCCATTTGGGTACTCCAAAAACTGGGAAGTCTAGCATGCAGTTCAACAAGGGGCAAATAAATACCTCAGTTTCATAGCACACATTTTCTATTTATTGTATATGTCATAATGAACTGCTTTGCATATGAAGCAAGGCCCCTTCCCTTCAATGACTACAAAACAGGAATACAGAAGATTCAATCACTGAAATTCTGAAAACACAGGCTCAGAATAAGCAATAAAGCTCAGAATAAGGCAGATAGCCTTACAAGGGAAAAGGAAAGAAATATAAGGCTACTTGGAGTATCAGCACTGACCAAGTAAACAATAAAAAGCAAATACAACAAATGAGGTGTGCACACTTCTGGATAAATAAGATTGGATTCTTTATCATTGCAAATGGGTCACTATAAATAGTAGCAGACAGCAAATTACACATGTGGCAGCAGTTACATATCTAACATCATGTGTCCAGGATAAACGTACACAAAGTTTAAAAAAAAGCTTTGTGAACAAAGTCTGTGTGCCATTTATCTTACACTTTTTTTGCAGAAGTATATTTTTAGATATAGAATACTTCTTTCTGACAGTACTTCTCAGTATAAAATCCCACAAGGAAATCCAATCAGCCAATATGTCCCCCAAATGCAAAATAGAGTAAATTTTAATATTTATGGGTATGATCCCATTTTTATTAGCTTGCTTGCTTGCTTTTTTGTCAATGTGCATGATGAGGTGATAATGTCTTTTTACAACTTTTTTTTTCTGTCCTTTCTAATTGCATCACAGACAGCAGACTTCCCGACAGCTATGGGCCACCTGTTTTCCACAGACCATCAATTTACAAGAAACACAGAAGAGCCTCTGAACACTATTTCTTCCCTCAAAGACTTGCCACTTCCCACTCAGGGGACATCTCATTCATTTCAGCTGCACCAGATTGCCTTACCGCTTTTTCCATCACTGACACTTTCACCTAACATCAGCGCCAAGAAAAGAATCCCTCTTTAGATGTAGGATTACATGAACCGAAGATCAAGCTCAAACTCTTGTGGCAAAGACTGAGGGCCAGGTATCAGGTTCCTAACCATCTTCACCATGCATTGGGTTTAAATACAGAAAGTTCTCTGGATTCATAACTCATATCTCGTGCTCTTATGAGTATTTACTGCCAGCTGAAGGGTACTCTGTGTTACATATAAAACCTGTAGAAGTACTGTCTCAAAAGCCAAAGTGTCAGAGAAGTCAGAGAGACAGCTCCAAATTATCTCTGAAGTCGGGGTTCAGTGATACGCAGCTGAAAGGAGTTACACCTCAGTGATTTTTGTATCTGACAAACAATAAAAGGTGCTTAGTAGACCTCAAACTCCAGGGATCAATAGACAAAACCTCACATTTTAAACAGAAAAAATCCTTTCTGTTCTCTGACATCCTTTCCTGACAAGTAGTTTACATCTGCTTTTCACTGCTTTTGTATTGTTTGAATTACTTTAGATTTACAGCAAAGCAAGCAACCCTGGTAGGATCTCTTATTCTCTTTTTTTTTTTGGTACTCCTCCTATCGGTAAGATAATATTGGCAAGGTTTTCCCATATATTAAAACAAGGCAATGGCTAAACAAGTGAAAAATATTAATTTCTTAAGAAAACTGAGATACAACCTTGGAAAAAAAATGGGTTTTAAGAGTGATCTATCCATTCTTACTTCATACACCATGTCAGAAATAAGTTCTACAACAAGATGAATAAAACACCCTTTATGGAGTCTGCTTAAAGCAAGTCAACACACACAGGTGTTTCTTTGGGAAGCCACACTTTCTGTTGCATAAAACTTGCAAACATTTCCTACCATTCTCTGAGCTTTGCCCCAATATAAAAGACATCTAAGCTTCCAGGTACACAAAAAAATCCAAAATGGATTTATTGGCCAGATACCTGGGCTTAACCAAACTGTTTGGCACAGCATTGATGGCAGGGATCAAGGGATGAAGGCAAGCTTTCTGTTCCCAGGACTCTTGGGCCAACTAGAGATGGGATGAATCCCAAAATTTAATTCACAGCAAACTGAGAACTGCTGCAAGTTATATTCATTGGCTTTGTTCTCCACAGCAGCTCCCCTGGCTGGTGATCATTCCCGCACTGAATTTCAGACCTGTCCTTCTCACTCATCCAGGTGTTCTCTGTAACATGGACAGGCTGCGAACAAGAGGGACAAAGCCAGGTCTGCCAGGGTGATGCCATAGCACACTACACTGCACAGGGACTGCCAACCAGACCTCCTCCATAAGGGCAGCTCCTCACCCACGCTGCTCCCGACGAGGTGCACCAAAGAAAAATAAAACTTTATCTTTAGCAAGGTTGTAATGGAAACAGTGCACAGGGTCAGAAAGACTACTATAAGGTGCAGAGCAGAAAGGGAACACAACAAAGCAAAAACACATGATTGAAAATTAAGATAAACACATTAACTCAGACTAAGACTTCTTTTCTCTTGTTGTGTATTTTTGCTGTAGAGAGTGCATGAACTATACTAAGGTTGCAGAAAGAACCAAGGTATTGTAAAAGTATTGTAAATTTAGGTACACGGAACATACAGACAAATCTTGAAAGAAAACACAGAAGCCATTTTAAAATCCTGTCACTGAAACCCTAGGTTAGCCAAGAACTTTTTTCACCAAGGACTGTAACAGATGAAAACATATTTAAAGCTGACAACATATTTAACGTCTCCTTTTCTGACAAAGATAACTCCATTGCTTAAAATATCAGTAAGCTATAGATTCTATGCAGCCAGATAGCTTTACACATATACACATACACACACACTGTTTAATTCTCTAAAAGCTATTTTTATATTACAAGCTTAAAGTATACTTTATATATACTTATACTTTAAGTATACTATGCCTAAAATAGCCAGCTGTGGACTTACTATACATATTAGTCATGCTGAAACTACATAAAGTGTAAGGTAGAAAATGAATAACTACTTAAACAAAACTAGCTCTTCATTGACAATGTTTTTACTTCTGCTAGACCAAGTTTTCCCTTGCTACTGCTTTGTATTAATATAAATACATTTAAAAAAAAGAAAAGCAAAACTATCTTACTTTGCTAAAAGCAGTTAAACTTTCCCTTCCCTAAGAATCTTTAAGAGGAAGGTTTCCAAGTTGCGAAATCTTGGCAGTTCTTATGTTTTTGAATCTACTTGAACAACCACAGTACTTATTAAACTCTCTTATTAGTGCTGAGAACACGGAAATGATGCTTCTGTGGCAAACATGAATTTCTATGTCCTATTAAAGAAGTGACTTAATAGATCAAGATATTAATTCTCTCACACTTCCTTGTATCCTTTCCCATAACCAACCTATTCCTCCTGCCAGAACAGAGTACAAATTTAATACAACTAAAATCTAAACTTTGAAAGGGTAGTAGGTTGTTGCCATTTTGGATACTGATTTGAAGCTATTAGTTCCCATCTGCAAAATTTGTTTTTCTACACTGTTTCCTGACATAAGAAAGCAAAGTAGCATGATAGCTAATGAACACTGCAGTGGACAGTACTGATTGGTGCTACAGTTTTCTCAGAATCCTAATTTTCAAAACTATGCAAAAATTCTCATATCCTCTTTTAAAATCCATTTTCTTACACAAACATCCTTTAATGAAAAACCAGACAAGAGTTCCTGGAAAGCTGATATAAACATGAAGTAAAACTAAATATTCTCCAAATTGTCACAGAGTCACATCAAATCTGCAGCTTCTGAAAATAAAATTCTAAGTATTTTAAAGCTTATTCTTCAATCACTATCATGTGTTACTGCTACAGATCTATTGACTGTTGGAGATTCAAATGACCAGATGAAATCAAGAGAAGCTCAGGAAAGAGTAATTTGTCCCAGGACACATTTAGAGATTCATTAATTAAAGCATAAGTAAGCATACAAGATCTTTTCCCAGAAGAGTGTGAGCATCCAGAAAGCACTGCAATAGGCTTTGGGTGCCTCCCTCCAGCAGTAAGGTTTAACTCTGTAATGCAAATTTTATAGCCATTGCAGAAGAGTTTTTCATCATGCATGGCATATTGCACCCAATTTCAGCAGAACATGTGCTCCTGCGCAGAACTAGTCTAGGCACAACTCAAATAATGGGAAAAAATCCTCTCCAGTTATACATGCTGATCAGCTCTTAAACAAATGAGTTTTCCTCTAATTTTAAGGTAATTATTTTCATCAGCCATTCATGTTATCTGATCCTTTAGTTCACTGAAATGACCCTAAAATTAAAACCAAGACATACTTTAAAAACATTTTTTTTCTAGTGGATAACACTTCCAATGCAACAGATGCATAAGGTTAGTCAGCATCACATGCTGTGACTGAATTTGCCTTTCAAGCTACTACTGATAGTTGAATGGCCCCAAGCAGCAAGAGACACAGAATATTATATTAAACAAAGTTGTTAATTACTATATCACCCACACATGTTATTTTTTTAAAATTAGAGTAACCAGGTAGTACATCTTTACATACCTTATTAAAATGCAAGCAAGAATGAAAGCCTTCCTCCTACTTTCTGAATGCCTATAATCAACTCCAACCGTTTCTGGCAAGCTTTCTCTTATTTTTTGCTTTTATTTTTTGTTTTTGTTTTGTTGTGCTATCTGAAATTCACTCTTGGTGATCTATGGGTATAATCATTTGACTATATCCAAAAGTCCATAATAAGAGTTTGCTGTATAATCATAGTCATTCTGGAAGACACTAAACAAAATATTGACAGTCTTCCTGTTGCATTTATTTATGAATCATCTCAGCCCTTCCCAAGCACCATGCTTTGTTGCAGGATTACAAGACCACATATAAGGCAGTAACTGATGACGTATGAAGTAACAGACAATTTCTGCTTAATGCAAATGCCAAAATGAATAAAGAAAAGGATGAGCAAGTTGATGGCAAAAAAAAGCTGTAAGGCAGGTAAATTTTTTAATTAAAAGAAAAATGTACAAGAGACAATGTTAATGAGGCAAAAGTCCCATAAGACCACTTCTATACTTTCTGTGCAATTTTGATTCCCCTGCTCAAGAAAACTGAATTGTTCTCACTCAGGACAGGTTAATTATACTTTTTTCTTTCAATGTTACAGCAAAAGTTGAAATCTGAATGTATCTTATTCATCAGGTTACTTTCCTATTTACTTTTAGCCACTCTTATTTATCAAGTTAGAAGTAGAGAAGAAAAAATTACCACACGGCACATATTTTTAAATAGTCTCAACAATACCTGGAAGTTCTTCATAAATGCTATCATCTACTGGGTCACTGCTTGCTTGTGCAACATCATCATATTCTTCCTCTGCCTCCTCCTCAGGAATAGTGTTAGATTCCATGTCTATACAAAAGCAGTTTAAAAAGTTAACGTTTATTAGTGGAAAAAACGATTTATGCAAAATGAAAACACAGTATTTACAAACTGAAAATCAATCAAAAAATAGATTTTTACATACAGGTCTTGCAAAATAAATGACCGCCTGATCCCAAATGTTTAAACTCATTTTCTACAAGCATGTACTTGCAATATATTCTTCCAGTATTCAAAAGAAACTTTAAAGCTAAATAGTATATGAAGAAAGGAACAAAAATCTTGCAAAACAAGGAAAGGCATGTAAAAGATTCAACATGAACAAGAACTAGGACCAGAAATTCAAAACTTGGACAAGTGGGAATATTAAATATATAAACATGACAGATCTCTTAATGGACGGAACAGCCATCACTAAGGAGTACAGATCATGAAGACTACTGGTTTACTAACTGGTTTACCTTGAATTACAAATTTGACTTGCTGAACCCATTCTTCTGCTTCTTTGGGAGTGGCAGCTGTAAACTATTAAACATTTATGGATAAGTAGTAGTAATGATAAAAAATTCAAACACAATTCTATTAGCAATAGAAGGATTCTAGGATTCTTGTCACTTCCTCAAGGAGTCATTAGTAATTCTTTTCATGTCTTCTGGTACTTTTCTTGCAAGGATGCTTCTTATAATGTACAGCTAATTTTGACAAATTTACGTAATTGAAGGAGAGGATGATGGATTTGAAACTCTGATCAGCAGCTGGCAGCTGTGCAGAAAAAAGCTGCTTCTCTTCATCAATGTCAAAGCCAGAACTGATGAACAAAATTTGCCCTTGACAATTAGAAGACACCCATGAATTTCTTTAGACTGCTGGGTACAGTTTCCTTAAAAATGTTCTTGTCAGACTCCAACACACTACCTGACAGCTTAATTAACTGGCTTTCAACTGCAATCTCAGATATTTAAAACTTATTAAACTTACATTCCATATTGATGTCTACCTGATAGATCTCTGAATTGCACCGCTGATATGTGCTTTTACCTAGATTTCCTTGCAAAGTTATGTCCAAGACAATATGTATTTAACACTGATATATATTTTAAGTTTTTCTTACTACTTAATTCATTCAAGAAATCATGCAGACATACTATATAATAGATATTAAACTACCAACATTGAAACGACCAATAGATAAAGATGATAGATTTCCTCACTCTTGCCCAAAAAAAGATAATATTTGAGCACATACATATATATTTAAATCAGATTAATTTTCCTAATATATGAATATAAGGTATAAGCAAGTAAGGGTTTCTTTTTTTTTCAGTAGGGTGTCAGTGAAAGTTGTTTTACTGAAATGTTAATTCAGTAACTGGAATTGTAACAGCTTTATCAATTTAATTTCAAGTCGACATAAAAAGTCCAACCTGATAAATGCGCTTATCAGGAGCAGAGATTTCAAAACAGCAATCTTTCTTTGCATCCTTCCGAAGGCTATTATTCATTCTGATGGTGTAGCCCTCTAAGGCAAATTCACCTTTCTGTTGTTTGTCTGTTGGAGATAAAAAACAAAGTTAAGAACTTCATTTACAACAGTGAACGTAAGTGGCTCAGCAGGTTATCATTTATTCAGATTTTGTTTTCTATTTCATGAATTTTACAAAGAACAGGGGAGTTTTACTGAAATGATTAGGTGATACTTCTGGAGATAAAGCTTTATTTTAAAGGAAGATGCACACAAAAGTACATTCGTCTGTAGGATGCCTAAGGAATTCCACAGGGAGGTGTTTGCAGATGGTGGTCTTATTTAGTAAGAAGCGCATGTTATGACACTTGTATCTAGGGAAAGTCAAGGACTGGAACTTGCAAGACAAGCTTTCTATATATCAGTGTATCTTTCAGGTTCAGTAAACCAAAGGGAAAATTTGTTTAGCTCAGAACTTGCTGAGCTCCCTCCTTAAACTAACTGCTTTACTCAAAAAAATAAACTTCTTTTTAAGCAACTGCAAAAACTTCTCTTCACATTCACCCAACCACTCCCAGATGTGCCTCCCTTGCACAGGGTAAAGGCACAGAATGAGTTTTGTTATAAATTCAGGCATGTCCCGAGCACATTCTTCTCAAAATAGCAAGTGTTTAATTAGCCAATAAAAGTGCTGAGCCCTACCGCAGTTTATTATGCAGAGCCATGTGGCTACTTTAAGACAATTCTACTTTTCAGTTTTAAAGGTTCTGGTTTATAAATGTATCACTTAGGTCTGAATTTAAGCATACTGCATGTTGGGCTAACGGCACCTGTGTGTTCCTTCTGAGCTTTTTAGACGAATGACTACATTTAATTTTAGGCATTCTGGCATGTTTTGGCGGATATTAAAAACAAAACAAAAGAGAATAAAAGTAATCCTGTTTTGCAATTTCTATAGACCATGGTGCAGCACTCAAGTAAGATAATTATCACTTGCATTTTTTGCTCAGGCCTCCAGTAACAAAGTGCAAATGCCAACAAAACTAAATGGCATGAAGTCTTTTTTTTCAAGGTAGGAAAAAATATTAATTAACAACCATCCATTACAATCTCACTTTAAGTACTGTGGAACATAACTTAGATGCAAATCAAGCACTCATTGCTTCCATATGTCAGCAAAAAGGGAAAGCTTCTACAGCAGAGAAAGTAAGGAACTACAATTTTCAACATAATTTTGACACCCATCTGGAAGCTTAATAGAAAATCAAATCTATTTTTCACTTCTGAAAGGGCAAAAAACAGATTAACATAGCAACATGGACATCATAGTACAGTGGATGTAAAGGTAGTCACCAAATACACATTCTGCCAGTAAACTCACATGCACATAGTCACAAATTCTCTGTGCTTCCCCCTGTTTATGAGTTGTCACCCACGGCAAGTAAATACCAAATAATGGAATTACAGAAGCAAATCCAAGGCACAGAATAATGTTCTATTTTCTCTTTCTCATCCCTTCCCCCTCAGTAAATTTTAGTATTTCCTCACTGGGTAGTGGGGCACAGTACTCATACATTATGTTTGTTCAATCTTCCACCCCTGTATCAAATGACACACAGATGCAAAATTCATGAAATCACACCAAGGCAGATATTAGAAATAATAACCTGCAATAGGTTAACTAGGTCCCCTTTTAATGAAATTCATTTCAGCCTAGACATTTTATTCTTCCTTATGACCTCAGGGAGAAGATGAAGTGAAACGCATTAATTTCTCACTCTCCCATGCTGGAGGTTTATCAAAACCCAAGAAGAGAGTAACACTCAGACAGAATAAACAAACACCAGGTTCAAAAGGTAAAACCATTTTGTCAAGATAAAAATGAGGCAAGTTATTCAAATTTAGTCTCTAGGAATATTTCTGAGGATATTTCTCTGTCACAGGGATGATCCCCTTTCTGTGGTAATACAGTTTTACAGAGTTAATCTCAAATGCTTTCCTTGTTCTTTCAGAGAGCATCACAACTAAAATACAAAGACGTTGTACTCTGCGCACAAAGAAAACACAGTTTTCTCCACATTGCATCTAATATTGCTTTATTGTTTATCTTGTCTTCATCTCATCTCTCCAACTCCCCATATTCCAATGAAAAATACTTGCATGCACCAACAAAAAAAATACATCCTTTGCTATTAACTTCTACCAGCGACATTTACAACAACAGACTTTGCTGTTTCTGTGCAGCAATGCCTGTGCTTTAGGTATGCCAAGGAAGGCCCAGCACAGCAGTTTGCACATGCTACATCTGCAGAGCATGAGGACAACCTAAGACAGCAGGAGAGTTCAGAGCCCTGACCCAGAACCCATTAAAGTTAAAGACTCTCAGTCTGCACCCGCGCTGCCAGTGGCATCAAGCTAGGGAGAAGGCCTGGTGTGTCCTGGGGAACAGCTCCGTCAGTGTGGGAGGCTGCTGGCCTACAAATCGCAGCTGCTCTTGCAGAACACACCCTCTTAGGAAGGACGAGACCAACTCACGACCTGACTGCCATGGGCAGACTATCACACATGACAGCAGCACGGCCTGGCACAGTAGCCAGCTTCAGGCTTGAAGACAAGACCATCTTGCGAAACCATGACTCAGTGACCACCTCCACTTGATTTATTAGTAAAGAAAACTTTGGATGAAGCTCAGAGCATATGAAGTTAAGCACACGCGTTAATCTTTGCAGAGTAATCATCTCTACCACAGAAAAGACTGTTGTGAGCTTGCATGCAATCAATTGTCATGAGAATTCTATGCTTATATTAAAAATACATTCTAAATATTTGTGTTCAGTGAGAGGTAAATAGCTTTTGAGTTTTAACAAACCCTAAAATGTCTGAACTTTATTATGAATCTAAAATTAGATATCATAATTCTTAATGGCAGAACCCTTAACTGTCAATGGCTTCAGGGAGCACAGTTCCATTATAGAGATTTCACTTTCATTTTGAACCCACAAATCAAATCCTAGGTTTTACTAGATAAACATAGAAAATCTTATTAGAAAGGGCTAAGGGAAAGACATATGAATAGAACACATTTTCCTGAAGGATAATAATCTTGTTGCCTTTTTCCCAAGCTGGGGCTTTGCAATTTAACAAAAGGAAGCCCTAAAGTTGTCACAGAATGTCAAACATCATGGAACAGTGTACCAAAAGCTGAAGCGTAACACTATGAATCCTGTAAAAAGAAAAAAAAAAAGATAATGGAACATGAACATTTTCAAGCATAAATTCTTCCACAGTTCACAGAACGGCTGAGGTTGGAAGGGATGGCTGGAGATCATCCAGTCCAGCTTTCCTGCTCAAGCAGGATCACCTACAGCATCTGGCACAGGATCCTGTCCAGACAGCTTTTGAGTATCTCCAAGGAAGGAGACTCCACAAACTCTCTGGGCAATCTGCTCCAGTGTCCTGCTACACTCACAGCAACAAAATTTTTCCTCATGTTGAGACAGACATTCCTGCGTTTCAGTTTGTGCTTGTCCTGTCGCTGGACACTACTGAAGAGAGTCTGGCCCCATCCTCTTTACGCTCTGCCTTGGTAAGAACCTCCCAGCTTGGTTGTATCTGATTTCAGAATGCGTTGTTCACTATTCTCTTCCTTATTTTTGCTTTAGTCCGTATAAGGAATATATCAGAAAAAAATAAAATTCGTGTTTCTGGAGATCATTTTGCATCAGGAATTTACAATGGTAAAAAATACAGTGTAACACAGTAGCAGACACTAGGTATTTAAAAAAAATCAAAAAGAGTACATCACCATTTTAGAAATAAGATTGAAGGAATATTTTAAATCAAGAAAATACAGAGTAGAATGAAATGAGAGATGCTTTAATTTTTTTTTCCATATAAACGTCATGCATTCCAAAAATACTAAAATGCTATTAACAACAGAAATGGGACCAATATTAGAAAAAGAAAAGCCCAAGGGAAACACAGCAAAAAAAATGGTTTTGAAGTAGTCTTGCATAACTGAGTCCATGGGAACTTTTAAAACAAAGGAGGGCAAACCTTCAACTGGGTCTTGAAATGATTGGGTTGTAAATCTGAGGCCTAAGGCAATGTGGCCATATTAATAGCCCATGTAAAAAGAATTAACGCATTCTGAAGAACAGAGAGGACTCTGATGGCATAAAGGAAAGAAGTTACAGAAAAAAAAGGCATAAGGAACTGAAGGCAAACAGTAAGATTTCAGGGAGTGATAAATTATGGCCTCTAATAGTATCTATAAATACTTTAACTCTCGTCTTTTTGAGATTATGAGTCTCTGAGATTTTATGGTTTACATGGCTTCATGCTAAATGTACTTTCACATACTTTCCCATATGCAGTATGTCTGCTTTCTAAAAATAGTAAATGGCAGTATTTCCAAAATGGTAATTTCTTTTCCAGCTTTTAGAGCATGCACAGGAATTCTTTTCTTTTAGATAGTGAACATGAAACGTAATAATTTTTTTTTTATCTAGTACTTTGAGAAATTTAGATGAAAAAAATTAAGAAACAGAGGCAAAGATTGAAATACATTATTCAGGGCAACAACTTAAATTGCTTATATTGAAGGACAGACTGATATAGTATATCACTGGGCCAAACACTTGTCCACGGGAACTGAATAAACCTACCAACCAATCCAGGAGTTGTGAACTGTCAAGATGCCAGGAAATCTTAAAAGTGCTGGATTTAACAGTCTGAAAATGCTTTAAGTTATGCTGTTGATTAAGATAAGATTAAAAAAAAAAGTCTTTCCCCCTTCCAGAGATGCACTGCTGCACCAGATAATTTGGAATATTTTATTATATATTGGTAAGGATCATGTGCATTTCACAAGATCCTCAAATTACTATAATTTTGTAGCATCTTGTGATCAAACATTATAATCAGGATCCCTTTACTTACGGACCTATACGCTCATGAAACGTGGAACTACATTTGCACATTTATACTCCCTTTAAAATCAACAAGTATTGCAAACGTATAGCCACAGATGGCATAAAACTCTAGGATTTAAAAAGGCAGCAGCGTGCAAAAACTGAATTCAGGACAATATTTTCATCTGCTTAAATCACTAAATCAACATTCCCAACTGAAATGCAGGTGACCAGGGAGAATCAAGACTTGCAGATCCAGTCATAGAATTTTTTTCTTGGTTGGGTTGCTTTTCCTTATAATGCATTATTTATGAAAACTGTATGTCTTGAGATCTGAATTTAACATTCTCACAGCAAAAGACTCCATGCTCATTAGACTGATTCCTTTGATTGCCATCACACCCTGCTCTGCTGACGTCCTATTGAGCCAACACAGATATAGATCATGGACTTTTTCAAAAACAAAGTTAAAACTGAATGAGTTTTTCTCATCTTTTCAATCATGTGCTTGTTCAGAAGTGGAGGATTAAGGGAAGGAGGTCTGGAGCTAACAGTCAAACGATACCTCAGCAGTTACTCATTTGGCCTGTGTAAGCCTAGGATGGAGCAGGAATGTTAGTACCCTGGTTAGGGGAGTTAGTAGAAGAGACTTGCATATCCAATTCCAACTTTCCTCTCTCTTAATGTTTTCCAGTCACAATACTCTTTATACGTCTGCATACAAAAATACGTATTTCAATATATACATATATATGTGTGTGTGTGCATACATATATAGATAAATAGAGATATATCTTTTGCAAAATGGAAGTAGTGCATCCATTGGCCTGCCCATTACGATCTCACCATTCAGAAGAGACTTTCAAAACTGTTACATCCTTGCTAAAAAATGTCCATCAAGCAAGACTCAAAAAGGCCTCTGAATTATTCCTCTCTTCGGCGTTGCACTACTGGCAGACAGGCAGTCCCATTTCCGAGTTATAAAAATGAATATAAATTTTTAGCGTCCATTAACAGGGAAAGATATTACACAGATGTTATCAGTAACTGTCTTGCTAAACATTTAGCCGATCTCTTCAGATTGCTGAAAAAGGAGGGCATATAAAATTGTGGCCTGGTGAGGAGAAAGTAATGAAGCTGTTAATTCATTCACTTGCAAAGCTACAAATTAACTTTCTCTACATGCACTCTGAGGTCCAAGGGGTAAGCACCCTGGTGCCACCTGGGTGCCCAAGTACCTCGGTACTGCCAGAGAGATCACAGCGATGAAGAGTGGACACACAAACAAGCTACCCATTTGAGAAAGCTCTTGTAGGGACAGAAACAAAGCAAAGAGGACTGGAAAGGGCCTGTGGAAGGAAAGACTACAAAAAGGGGGAGCAGGTAAGCTCCTGGAAAGCAGAGCTGTCTATAACACTTGAATGTGCTTCTCTGCAATGATACAGGCTGCATCTTGGAAATAAACATTGCAGCACAGCCACAGATAAACAGACATGCAATACCTACTTCTGCCACTTAGTTAACGTAAAGCTCTAAGTCTTGATTCTTCATCTACTCTATATATCCTTGAACGAGAAGGACATAGATGATTCCCTTACTCTTGTCTATATTTCAGGGATAAATAACATTGCTTCACTCTCCAGTGCTGCACCAAATTTATCACAAAAAGGGTGAAAGGGAAATGAGACATATATTAGCAAGCAGGTATCACAAATATTGAAAAGGAAGCTTATAATCTCTTTCTCCCTCTTTTGCCTGAACAACCCGCCCCCAGAATAACCTCATTTATTTTAGTTTCACTGGCTTTAGCTTGTACCGTACTTGCCTGACTGGGCCTCAAAAACAGTAAGCAGATCTAAAAAAATGGTTCTGAAACTTCTGTGCCCATGGGTTTGTGAGGTTTATACATCCCTATACTGTTTATATACTATTATGCTGTTTTCAGAAATGTAAGGCGAAAAAGGTTACAAGAATTAGAAGTGTTTTGGAAAGAGCAAATCTACATTATCCAATAAAAAGGCATCCTATACCCTTAAATTTAGCAGTCAGTTACATTTAAACTGATATTTAAACACACAAGTCAAACCTTGATCAACAAAATACACATTTCATCACATAGAAAATATCCTTCACACATGAGCAGTCTACATGTCCCAGATTTAAAAACATCCACAATGCAAAACAAACCAAGCAAGAACTTGAAATCCCTGCTACCCCTCTGCTTCACATTCCACAACACATATACACTAGCACTCAATTACTCATTAAAGTTGACACATGTAACATAAATGTGAGCATATATGGAATCCTTCGTCTCCCTTGTCTCTCTTCAAATTGGTTTCACATTGACAAGGGGAAATTTTCCTGTTGTGCGAATCAGCTCTGGAATCTGTCAGTAACCAGGACCCAGCTGATACAAAACGTCTGCAGACATTGCACAGACTAGGGCAGACCAACATCATTTAGACAGCTGCCATCCAAACAATTCGGGAAGTGGCAGCAACTTGTACTAAGCCATCCAAGCGCACCCTTCATCCCTACCCTACAGCTGCTGGGGGCACAGCTGCATTTTCGACATGGCCCAGGTTGGCTGGTACTGCATCAAAGGTACCGCAGCAAAAGAGAAGACCCAAACACTACAGCAAGTACTATGCTGGCCACAGGAGAGGCAATGAACGTAGTTTCGGATTCTTCCAGCGAATAACTTCCATCATGCCAAACTTCTCATCATTTACCCCCCTCACACATCCTGTTCTTGCTGAAAACAGCCTATCTAATTTCCAGGCAATGCTGGCAACTTGCTTCTGTGCTGGAATGGGTAACCTCATGTCCTAGGGCATCACAAGACTGAGGGAAATAGCACAGGTCCTTCTTCTTTTTACAAAAGCTCTGTAGTTACTGGCCTCGCCATCCCAGATCTGGAAGATAACGTGTTTCCATCATGCTGTGCTTGTTTGCCTGCACTAACAGCATCAGAATACCTGGAGGCAGAACAGAAATTCCAGTATCTGATTTGTTTGCTTCCTTAATGAGCTACTGTTCAGAGTCAATCCATGTACGTATAACTCCCAAAAGAAGCTCCATAGACTAAATGCCTTCACCACATCATTATGCTACAATCAGAAGGATCTTCCTCTAAAATGCATAATCTTTGAAAGCTGCATATGTATAAACGAAAGCATTTACCCTTAGTACTATAAAGAAAAGACATGATATTCCACAGTGTACTACAATCAGTTCCTAATAGGACACTAACTCTGTAGTGCTAGGGGATCTTAAATTTCAGCATAGATATTAGAAGACATAACACAGCTTTGGTAGTCAAGCTGTTACAAAAGGGAAAAAATTGTAGCAGGAAAAAGGGGAGATGGGCAATTCCCCTGCCTTAATCCAAAGACTGTATGCTAGAATGTATAATCACTAATATAGACACAAGTCAAAGACATATGCAAAAATGCCATTGACTTTTTTGCAAAAATTATTAGGTTAAAAAACAAAGAAGATTTAAAAACTCCGCAAAGTCTTTAAAAACTAACACTTTAAAATACCATTTTTGTTTCAAAGCTTCTAAATTGTAGACAACATAAAACTTACAACCAGAAAACCATACATAATCAAACAGCACGAGATGATTTTTCAGAAAAAGAAGAAAATGACAATTGACAAATCAGTATTCAAAATTTTTGAAGAAAGATTATTTATATTTTCAAAGTTTAATCAAGTAAATCTCAAAGAAGCAGTAAATAGAACAAGGAACACTTGGAAGATAATACCATCCAATCTCTGGGAACACTGCTCATGAGGAAGAAACTGCAGCAAGCTGAAAGCTGGGCTTAAACATCCAAAGTAACTGAGATATGGTAAGACCTTAACTTACTTTCTACTTCATTTTTAAAGACAGGTTGAGTTTAAATGAATCGGCATACAGGGAATGAAACAAACTCCACTGAATTAAATTGGTCTTTGAATTCATATTAATACGAACAAGATTATCTTTACTAATCACAAATAAAGTCACAAACATAAACAGAAGAAAAAGCTTAGGATTTATTCAGAAATAAATATTTTGGGGGAAAAAGGACATAATTTCTTTTTTAAGAATTACTAAAAAAAAATTGTTATCACTTGTTTTACTCCAAAATATCAAATACGCTCAGCACAAAATTAAAAGGATGTTTTATTTGATTGTTGGTTTTGGAAGTTCAAAGTGGAAGTCCCATGATTTAGGTCAAATGCTTTCTAAACTGGTCATTAGAAGTTACCTTCAAAGCAAGCCTTAGCTAGTCTTCAGAACTGACTTTTAGCTAAACATATTACTTCATTTCTAGCCTTTCCAGAACATAAACAATTTAGCAAGAAACATGGAACTCCACTATGCAATTTTTAGACTAACATTTTCCTGGAGAGAACCACTCTTTAAGGAGATCAGTAAGGAGTAATTGCTAGAAGGTGTTTTAAAATGAAAATCCCATTTGGACCAAAAAAAAAAGCATTTGCTGTCTAGTAGATTAATTAAGCACTAGAGTACTATCAAACCTAATAGCTAGCTCTTATTCGCACACCAAGCAGCTTTACAAGTAACTTAATCTTTCTTCCTCAGTTTCCTTGCTTTTGCAAACGGACACATTTTCTTTAAGAGGCAACAATTCTTTTAAAAGGTTCACCACTGTCTCAAAACGATTTTGGTTTCTCAGTTTCCAGCTCCACTAAAGCTTTGATACTCCTCTGTGTATTAAAAGAAGAACATTTTAATAGTTTATCATAGTTGTTATAATTACCTTTGTCACTTCCATAATAATAGAAGACTGTCTTACTGATAGCACACCAACGCTTCTGCCATTCAAAGCCAAGAAAACTGTGGTCTGCAATTAATATAATTTGTGTTATAACACTTTGTGGCATTATTAAACACAAATATGTTACTTCTTTCAAGGATGAGGGAAGACAGAGGAGGGAGGAGAAGATAGGAAAAGTGCTGTGGAAAGGAAACAAAATATGGATATAAAGGAGGGGAAAAGTATGAAACTGAGAAGGAAATTACGTAAAAATTGTAGATGAGTGGAAATTTGAAATCTTATAAAACCAAAATGTATGTGCCATTAAATACATGGAAATTATGAACAACTTCCTAAATACTTCCTAGAGTTGTTGCTGCATTAAGTATTATGGTGACAATATAAGATTTATTGAATCAAGGTAAATATTGACTGAACTAAAGCTGAGATCAATATTTGCCCTCTTGAAGGAAAATAAATCTTGATGCTCAGTGAAACATGAAGTCAACATATGGCACTTTTGCATATGTTCCTAATGTTTTCTTCAAAAATATCCAGAAGTGTCTGAATTATAGCTGACACTGGACTTTTAAGAGCATGATTTTTTTAGTCAATAAAGAAACAAGATTTTCTTTTAATACTACAGTAGAAGTTATTTGCTGTTTTTTTTCGACACTAATGCTTCAACCTTTCAACTTCTAGTTCATTTTCTCGATTCTGTATATGTTATTTACGTATATAAATGCACACAGACTTCCCCAAAATAAAATGTACCCTACATATTCTTCACAAAGTCAGTTAAACTTACCTTTCCTGCGTTTCTCAAGGTACCCAGCCTTCAGTACAAATTGAAGATCTTGAGCTGCAACAGGAGGAAACTGATTCCCTGAAAGAAAAATAAGTTCTGTAAAGCACTGCCTTTCAAGCAAAGGCACACACACACTCACATTAATGAACTTACAGATGAAATATATGTGATACTCAGGAGGTATTGGAAAAAAACAATTCTAGTAGCCACAATTGCAGATTATTTTAAGCACAAAAAAAATTTTAACAACTATGCATGACAGAGTTGTCACTTGTGTTGTTACACCAGTTTAGTGAGGAAAAAATAGCAGTTTAGCAGGCCCTGCAAGTCTCAGAAAATAAACAAACAAAGCAAGCCATGGTAACTTAGAAAACATTAGCTTACATTCTAAATACACTGCTAAAAACAAGCTTAATAATTGAAGTAGTGAGTTTCAAACGTGCAAACAAAAGCAAATTATCACTACTCAATACAATTAAAGCAGGAATCTGATTTTCAATACACATAAGAATGTTTTGAAAAAAAATACAGATGTAGAACAAACTGCACTGTCTACAGAGGAAGAAACCAGATGAAGGGATGATAAAAAGTGGTGCCTGCTACTGACAGACATTGCATGATTTGCATTATGATAGAAAAGCACTGCTTAAAAAAAACAGCTTTATATGGGAATACTGAATAGACCAAACACATTGCACAGAAGTCTGTGAAACTATTGATCTAAAGATTCTGGTTTTAGGTTTTGAAAAAGAACATGGCTGCATCTGCAAAATGACAAATATATTCCAGTGCATTTTTTCCCTTTCTCAACTGCTAATTCATAGCTAGAAATATCAGATGAATCAGTCAACCCTGCCTCAAGTTCAAACAGAAACTAGACGTTAAAGAAATGTGCCTTCCCCTTCTGAATATCTCCCTCCTCTGCAAAGAGATGGAATTATGATTTAAACTACTAGTGTTAAAAGCATTAAGTATTTTAGATGTGTTACAGTTACCAACATATATACAAGTGTCATTCATCTTTTTCCACAAGTCAAAAGAGCAGAACAAAGGCTCTTCCTGTGATGCTTCTTATTTAAGTACATTTGAGCATCACAGTGAAGTTCCCACTACTTATTATCATCAAATATTCATAAAAGTCACTGTAGGTAGGTGGCAAATTTACATGGCAGCAATTATTCATCAAAATATATGTAATCTCATTATGTTCCACCAAGAAAAACATACAAAAGAACTAAATCAGCTGACAACTCCTGTGTTAAACAAGCACTTTAAACTATCCAGAGCAGGTTAAAGATCAATTGTCAACCTTGAACTAGAATCGCTATCTCTAGAAAGTGATTCTTACCTCCTAGGCTTTTAGGCTACCCCTGATAATAGAATTTATTTTTTATTGGTGCCCAAAAACAAATTGCTTCACAGTGGCTTTTTTTAAACACAGTTGTGAGAAGACGAGAAGGCAGAGGCAGAAGCACACAGAGAACAGAATTTTTCAAAAACCCAAACACCCTCAGAATGCATTCCTTAAATAACATAACTTGCTCTTCAGACAACAACAGATTAATTTTTTTTTTTTTTCTGAGAGGAGGGCTACTGTACAATAGTAGGTAGCTTTTTACATACATTGACATTTCCACCAAAACTTTTTCTATTTTGTTTTAAGATTAGCAGGGCACTACGTATTATTATGGCTTCTATGGAATTCTTACTACTGTGTTAAAAATGCAAGAGCTCTTGGCTACGTGCACATGCCTCTTCAAATGATGCAGCTGTTCCCCCTCGCTTGGTAAGTATGCAACCACTGCACAATGTTAAATGAGAACATAACATAAAGACACTTGCATGGCAAGTTTAAGAGTTACTGAAGAAGATGATCTCATGATGATATTATGAGTGGGAGAAGTGACGAGTTTTTGCGATTACATGTGGTGTGCTGCTTCCAACTGGTCATTGGGAGGCATCAGCGTGCAACTCTTCCAGCTTCCCCTCGTCCCGCAGGGCTCATGCTGGACCAGCACTTCCCCACCAATGGGAAAAGGATAAAGCCTACTTAAAAACAAAGAAATAAAACTGGTTCACTCCTTTAAATTCTTAATATAAAAAAATTCACATCAATTTGGAGCTAATTTTATGCGTTGAATTTGTTTTTTGAAAGGGAAGGAAGTGGTAACTGGCAAGTGGAACATTTAGAGCCACAGATAAGGGACACAGAGTCCTGGGCAAATGCACAGAGGCTCCTTAATGTTATTCTGCCTACAGGCAGAACCTCACCTGAGCTATTTCAGAGAGCTAGAGACTTCAGAGAGCTGTCCCACTTTCGCTGCTTCTGCTGAGACAACTTGGCACTAATTCAATGATGCCATTTTCTGAAGCTACATTTATTTTGCAGAGGGCACAGAGTGATTATGAGGAAAAGAGCCCAAATGAAAAAAAAAGGCCATCTTCCACTGTTACTGACTTCTTCCCACACTCAACCTATGGAGAAGCCAGTTTGGTTTTCTGTCACTTAAGGCAACTGAGGCAGCAGCTCCATGGAACAAGATGTGGCTGCTCAGTAGCACTGCCCACCAAAACCTGTGAGAAGCAGGAACAGACGACATGCATGCAATCAAACTTCTGTTGGAGAAGCTTGGGAACCATGAAAATACAAAGGAACATTAATGGACTGGCAAGCGAGAGGGACCAAATATTAGTATTCCAAGACATACAGGCTGTACATGAAAAGAAAAAAGACTATTAGTTTAGCTGAATTCCCTCTTTCATATCCCTGTACATCCTGGCCTGGGGAGGCAGAATAAGTAGTATCAAAAGCATGAAGGAAAGAGAAAAACACATCTCCTTGCAGATTCTCATTAACTGCAGGTGTTATGCACATGTGGCAGGAAAAGACTCACAGACTAAACCCTATCCCTCTGCAACCAAAACAAGGAGGGGAAGCAAGAAGAGAGAACGAAGACTTCCTACGAGCAACTGCCTAGAGCCAGCATGGAAAGACTCTTTAACTGCATCACCTTTCTATCTTTCTTCCCTTTCTTTCAGTGCTTTAGTCTCCTGTCCATGTTACAAACAGAAGTAACCTACAATCCCTCGATGTGGCAGCTCCCAACTAGAAGTCTGAGATACTTGCAGCAGGTTGCTTTTTATTATTGCTTTTAATCAAAACATTGCTTTCCTGTTCATTTAAAAGAGATCAGGTTTGCCACCAATCTCTTAAGTTAACATATCATTAAAGTAGTGCTTTATTATAGTAAGGCAGCATTTGTTTACATTACACTAAAGACTGTAATTCCACAGCTAAGATCAGAAACTCATCAGTTCATTACTACATAGGACTTTGAGTAAGGCAGCTCTTTCTCCAAAGAACTTATCTAACACAGACAAGAAGTGCAAGAAACAAAGGACCACTTAAAAAAAAAAGCAGGGGGAGAGGAGGAGCGGGAACTGAGAAGCAAATTAGGAATATGCTTCAAGTCACATATCTGCTTAAAGGTAGGGACTGAGCTCTGAATTTTGAAACATCAGTCTAATACTCCACTCTCATGTAGACTCCAATACTTCCTAAGGATGAAAGACACTATTCCCTTGCTTCATGGAAGCAGGTGAAATAGTTTGGATTTCAATTTTCTCTGCTTTCCCTGGAGGTTGTCTGCCATGTGCTATGAAATATAATGCAGGATGCAAGAGAGCTCCTACTGGAGGAGCTTAATTTGCTCAAGTTCCCAGTCAGGAGCTGTTGCTCAGATACTTATGGTCAAACCGATAACAAAATCATAGGGAAATTTCTCCCCTAAAAACCAAACTAGCAGAGACTACAAGGACTAGCTAGTTATTTTGCCCCATATGATCCATTTCCAGTCTTGGCTCAAAGTTTTAGGAAAAGATGTTAATGGTGTCCTTAAATCTTTCATGCTTTCTTCCTATGGTATTCTGCAGTTTATGAGGTGCTAAAACTTAAAAAAAATCTCAAAGAGCAAAGTGGAACTGTGCGTCAAGAAATGCTCTGTGGCTTGCAGCTATGTGAGTTTACAGGTGGAGAAAGGTACAACTGATGCTCCTGTGTAACCTTCCAGGATTAATTTTATAATTCTGTTATATCATTACCTGGAAAGAGGTGGACACACCTGAAATTGAGGCTAGAGAAAAATATCTTTTCTATTTTGAGTTTCTACATTGCTAATACCTTGGATGTTCATCTTTACTCTTTTAACATGAAAATCATGCCAATACTATCCAATATTTAGGTTGATGATTAACTTGCATCTTCCAAAATATAGCTTAAATGAGGGAGGTCCATCTGCTTAACGTTAAGGGCTTTCCTTAGTTCTTGACCACCCACTCACAGATGAATCTCCCAGAATAATTTCTCTTCTGATCTTGCTGGAAATTACTTTCATGTACTCCAAACTAAAATCTGTATGCTATGCTCCACATGCGTACTCCCAGACTGATGTGCACAAAGGCCAAACACCAGATTATGATATTTATGAGGCCCAAACCTACAAGTTTTAAAGAAAAAGTAAATTACATATATAATGCACCAGGTTCTCCCTCTTGGTTCTAGGTCCTTTTGTGCCAAGTGAACAGCTGGCAATTATTACAATGCTATTGCTGCCAGGCTAAAAATTCCTGCAGTGAAAATAAAGTGGAATACTTTCACTCAAGCATAAAGCCAGCTCTTCCACCGACCATGCTCTGACATCTGAAAAGTGGGACCATAGTATTAATGTTTGTGTATTAAAGCACAGGTTCCACCGAACAAATCCCAGAAATCCAGTGCGACTTCTTGCGATTTCAGACTGCTCTACAGTTTATGGCACGTCAAGAATTTTTGCACCTTGTTAATCAGAGAGGTAAAATCTTGAGCAATATGATTTTGCACCCTATTGCAGTAGTGAGTTGGGCCTATTATTCAAAAGCAGCTTTATAAGTTTCATTTTGCATGACAAAATGCATGAAATTTATTCATCATTCACAGCATTTTGATTTTTGGAGATCAAAAAAGTGGTAAAATTTCATTCTGCATACTAAACAAATAACACAAAAACAGGCTGTATCATTCTGTACTGTACACTGATAGGAATATTTTTTATTTCTTCAATGTGGACTAAGCACGATAAAGCAAGAAATAATTAGAGGTCAATGCATTCTAAAGAGGTGCTTTGCATGCTTATGGGAAGTTAAACAGGCAAAGTGGAGATAAGTGTAATTCAGTACCAGTTAAGTAGCTGATTACAGCTTTCCTTTCCAGCAGAGCAACACAGTTCTAACTGTTGTAATGGTAAAGACCTTCTTACTCAAATAAGAATCATTCACCATTTTTCAGTCCTTGTAAAGCAAACCCGTCAAGCCAAAATACATTTTTTTATATGAGGAAAGAAACAGTTTCTATTTCTTCCTTTAATTAAAAAATATATATAATCACATTTTTGAAATTCATTTCTTCAGTTTTTTACTGCACTGAAAATCTAACTTATACAAAAAAGAGAAATGGAAGTCTATTTCTATTCAAATTACAGATATTATTAAAAGAAGAATGCATTTGCTATCATCCAGAAAGCAAAGAGGAAAGCTACTAGCAATGTAAAAGTATATTTTGTAGAATCTACGAAACTGTATGTTTCTCTAAATGTAAAGAGTTGTTACTATAAATACCGAAATAATACTTTTTTAAATGCAGAAATATAGTGGTGAGGGGAGGTTGTTTTTTTTGTTTTCTCCTCTGGCTCACAACATTCAGGTTAAAATTCTAAACTGGCAAAGATCTGCTGACAAAGTTTGTGTTGAAGTCTCAGCAAAGAACTCATCTTGTTCCAGCAACACAAGTGTTTTCCGCTTCCTCTTTTCTTCCCTCCTATCCCCTCTCACACACTTTTCCTAAAGACTTCATATTTCTCCATTTTGTTGTGATCTGAAAATACAGTATTTATCCATTTTTAATAGGGACTACAGAGGGATTCAATTATCTTTGAATTTGTACATACCAATACAGTGTGGTCGCATCTGTTACACAACTACTATGAATCTAGGTTAAAGAAGTGGTGTTTGATTTACATATGCATACCTTTCCCCTGCATTAAAAAAAAAGTAAGATTTAATTTTTACTGACTGTTTTTTAAAAGTCTCCTTTCCAAGAGGCTTCTCATTTTCTAGTTAAGGAAAAGTGATCACTAGGAAGATCGTATAAAATCTCATCAGCTTCATTAACTGTCTTAAGCTCCTCCACAAAGATTACTTCAATGCATTGCAGAAGTAATGGCCTAATAGCTGTAAATTAATTTAACATGCAAGATCAAAAGACAAATCTTAAAGAAAATACAATTCATTTAGGTTAACAAACACCATGGAAAATGTTTACATTTTGAAACGTTTATTCAGAAAAGACAGTGTTTTGATTTTTAAAGGGCATCTTCCTGGGACTGCCTAGTTCATGAGATTTTGCTATGGAGTCCTCCCCAGGATTCACCCCTGCATTTTCTGAAAGTTCATACTCATAATTTCCTCAGCACAACTTGCCTTAATATATCCATCCAAGAAGAGCCAGCAGAGTATTTTATCCACAAATACTTAAAGCAGTGTCATCTGTTTCTAGTTATTTAGCTCCTTCTAATTTTGGATCAGGAGTTATGGTTACATACATTAATACTACACCCTCAGAGGCCTAAATGCTGAGTGTTTCTTTTTGCCTCCTCCCTTGTAAAGAGAGGGGGATGATGATTTCTCCTCCCTTCCTTCCTGTAAATTCAGGAGAAGGCAGTGGGCCAGGCAGACTAGAAACCACTGCTATGGATTATTTACAGAAATATTTAGTTTTTTCAAGCACGTGGGATGCTTAAAAGACTCTTTTAGCTATTTTTCATTTATGAAAAAATTTTCATTTTCAAATAACCACGTATTTAGAAAATCTAAATAAAAAAGTACATCTAAGACTTTCAATCCTCATCTGTTTCGGGAGCAAAACAGTAGTTGTAACATATTTCATTTGACAATGACTTCTTTATATAATTTGCTGGAGTTAGTCAGACTCCATTTACCAGCGTCCGCAGCCTAGTGGACTTATCCTACCTCATGCACTCCTCCTTAACTTTAAATTTACAAGACTTTTCTTTTATAAACCACTGTTCCCTTGGACTTGTGCATATTTGCGTTGGCTTGCAAACTGGTTCTCCAATGCCCACTGTTACGCTTAGATAGCAACTTCCCGTGCAAAGGGATTAACAACTTTCTCCCCTTGATCCAGGTAGGACTTTCACCTGAATAATTAACTGCTAAAATTTCACAAGTGTCACCCACAGGATATGGCAAAAAAAAAAAAAAAAAAAGACTTTTCTTTTATAAACCACTGTTCCCTTGGACTTGTGCATATTTGCGTTGGCTTGCAAACTGGTTCTCCAATGCCCACTGTTACGCTTAGATAGCAACTTCCCGTGCAAAGGGATTAACAACTTTCTCCCCTTGATCCAGGTAGGACTTTCACCTGAATAATTAACTGCTAAAATTTCACAAGTGTCACTCACAGGATATGGCAAAAAAAAAAAGAAAGAAAAAGCAGTTCTTTCTCCTGGGAGATGAAGTAGGCTGCTGCATGCTCCACAGGAGCAGCCTTCCCACATCTGCCACTGCCCAGAGATTCTGAAGCAAGAGGAGAAAAAGAATATACAACAGTAAAGAAAAGGTCTCTTGTACAACGCCTACTGCTCCCACCTTTGTAATACAAGACAAAGAAAATTGGAGTTTTCCTTAAATCCTTTTAAGATTCATTAAAGTCTAATCAATCATTCTAGAGAGCAACAGAAAGGTTTCAATCACCCAGAGGCTCACACTACAGCTAACAGAAATGCATCGGATGTAGGAACTGGCAATACAAGTTTTGCTTATGGAACAAGGAGCTTAGCTTCCTACTTCGCTGTGAGAAATAAAATATACACATAAAAAAAGTGTAAAAAAATACCTCTGCACTGAGCTCCAAGCTGTAGTCAAAACAGACCATCATGGATCAATTAGGTGCACTGGAAATTCTCATGAAAAGATGCAGGCAGCTGAAACTCCCCAGCATCATCTCACAGACAGGAGTACACATCCTATTTTGATCAGAAACCTTACGTAAAGGTTCAGAGCATCTACACCATATTTGAACCACAGAAGATGCTGTTAGCTCATCAGAGAAAATTAAAAGGCTAGGAATAAAGAATCTACAGCTGGAGCATGACCAGTATTATGTCTAAATGCATATGGATAGCATCTTTAACCACATTATGATTCCTGTATTCCCGGATTACTAATATGAAGAAAGTCCTATACGTTTATCAAGCAGCAAGTTAAAAGCTAGCATTTAATATGTCCAGATAAAAACAATTTTCAGCTTAACATCTAAGACACCCGGAAAAATAATGCTACAATCCAATTTTACAACATAGTTTACTACTATTTTTAAATAACCACCTGGTAAGCATAAGAAGCCCTTGGAGATAACCACATGTCACAATATTTCAAAAAGGAAAAAGTTAAGGTAATCAGAACAAGACATTTTTTATTACTTTTCTGGGTTATAACTTTTTCAATTAATAGTTTTAAAAGAACTAGAATTTCCTTTTTGAATGATTGGTATATTTTGTAGAGTAAACGAGCCTAAACAGAGACAAACAACAACCAATAAGTCAACATAAGAAAGATTTAATATGTTTTGGCAGAAAAGCTACCAAATGTCAGTTCTTGCAAAGCTAAGCAATGAATATTCAAATGATATTTTTAAAATAGCAGTAGATATTATTTTAGTTCCAGCATCCTAGCAATCCAAATATTTACTACTCAACAACATACTGACAGATCTATGAGAGCTAAAATGAAGTGTACAGCTCTTACCCAAAATTTGTTAATACCCTGCAAGCTAAATTATTCGCAAGCCAGTTAAACAAAAAAGCAGGGAATATTCCTTCCTGTTAATTCACTATTTCCCAAATTATTTTGCCTTATATCATCTCCTACTTATACTCCATTGCTTAATCTTCTTCCCTAAATTGTTTAGCTTCTAGTTCTTAAAGCCAGTAAGCTTTTTTAAATAAATAAAATAAATAAAAGTAGTACAGTTAGAGAAGCTCAACCTGAAAATCAACCTATGTGGACTTCACCTGGAGATGAGGAATATTCAGGTGAGGGCACATTTTAACTACTACTCTCCGCAGAAGCATAACACATGGAAACACAACAGGCAGTACCACAGTAAATCCAGAGAAACGAAGAATTTCTCAGGTTACCACTAAACACCTGTGAAAAACTCCAGCATAAATTTTCGGATCTCTTATATGTGTAACTCGATTATGCCAAGTGGCAGCCCCCTCAGATGAGTTCTGCAGGCTGCAAACTTCCAACTGCTCTGACTGCGGGCCAAAGTTTTGGCGTGCTAAGCTTCTGAAAGGAAACATGTGGATACACCGCAAGCATTTCAAACGCTCCAACAGCCTCGATCTAAAGAAAAAGTTTTTAATGTTACTGCTTGCAGCTGAAAAAAAAACTTTGATCTTTACAAAGAGATTAGGATTTCAACAGTCCACTTTTGCAGATTTCATGGAGGACAGAGGCGCAGAGAAGCTCCAGTTTTCATTTTCCACAGTCTGTGTATTCCTGCAAACACATAATGGTTAGAATGTGCTGCCTCATTGCCTCATTTTTGATACATTTTGGCCACTGGTGCTAATAGAGCTAAACGCTGTGTTCACTGATCAGTGAAATATCACACTAAAAGCTCCTTTGCATTTGTAAGTTAATTTGGATTCAGATGAAGGTACAACCCTATACTGCATTCTACACATACAAACTAGACTTTTTAAAATTAAAACAAAAAATATTATCTCATGGGAGCTTTTCAAGTCTTCTCACTGCAGCACACAAAAAAAGGCCTATCGAATACCTCTTCGTAGGGAGAATTAGGAAGTTATGGTAGAACTGATCACCCACAGCAATGACGCTGCATTTACAAAAATTACAGAGGAAAGGTGCAACTTTTCCTTTGAGCAAGACCTGGAGAAAACTTAAAGGCAAAAAAATCCACAGTTACCACCACTATGTCTTATTTCTAAATACTCTGAAAGAGGTAAGGAAGATCCAACAGTTTTATGGATGGAAAACACACGCAGCTATTTTCAAAGCTTCTCACAGGAGGCAACTGTGGCTATCACAAAGCTAACAAAGTTCTCCTTTTGGCTCTGATGACACATGACCAAGCTCTAGAGAGCAAGGGAAGCCCTGTAAGATGCCAAGAGAGTACTCTTTACTTCACTTGAGAGCTTTCCAGATGTAGCTTTCAGGGACCTGAAAATTGACCTTGGAGTAGTGAGAATGAGGGGAAGAACCATCTTCCAACACTCACTCCACAATCTTCTGAACGATTACACTAATACTCACACTCCATTTGAGGTCTCCAGAAGGTATCACACACTTGAAGCTGCACATGGCGAGGGAAGCTCTGGCAGAACCCAGCTACTGCCTGTGCAGAAGAGCAGAGGACAAACCAGACCAGCTGCACCAACTCTCCCACTAGGCCCCATATTGTTGCAGCTAATCACTTAAAGTATCTTCCTTAATTTTTAAGAGGTCGTTCAGAGTGATACTTGCTTTTTCACACATCCTTCTTGGATGGCTAACCAGTTCACACTGTTTCTAGTGGTAGGTGTATAATTGAACTAGTTTTTGTTTTGTTAAATTCACTTTTATTCAGAAAAATTCTCTTGACAACATCACAATCTCTTAAGACAATACCCATGTTAAAATCTCCCATGGGATTGAAATACAAAAGGTGGAAGAGCATCACTTATACAGTATCTATTTTCTTCAGTGGAAAAATGGAAAGATTCGACTTGCTTGATGTAAGGTTATCTTAGCATAAGCATACAGGTTTCCATATCTTCAGTATCTACAACAGGAAACAGCAAAGTATATTGAAAGTTCACAAACCAGAATTACCATCATATTCTGCACTGGGGTCATGATCTGGGAAAAGAGAACTGAGAGAACAGTTGTGGTTGAGTTAGCTTGGGCTGTGTGTGTTTAAGACTAGAATGAAGGAATATTGAGAGAAACATGAAGTTTTTACAATTGAATTTCTACAATAAGGAAATAAAATAAATGTTAGTGGGTGTTTTCTGACTTCAGTGAGTATTTCCTTTATCTCCAGCCTTTTAACCCATGCCTCTTAATTCTCTCACCATCTGCAATTTTCCCTAAGGCACACATAAACCTAAACACATAAACCTAAATTCAAAATTAAAAAGACAAACTGTACAGTGAATGTACCACTGTCAAATCCTATAACGTAGTTTAGTACTAGAATGGTACTTTGTGGATATAGGTGGAAAAAGGCTTGTAAGAAAAATATTATCTTTATCAAATTACTATTAACACTGGAAAAAAATAAAGCCAGAGAAACCTGTGAATACATAGGCCAAAGTACTCATGTATTAAGAAATTTGTCTGTTAGCTTATATCAGCTGGTTAACATATACACACTCCTCTATAAACCTACCTTAATAAAACTACAGAACATGCACAACATCACTCAAAAGCTGCACTAAAACAAAGACTTCAAATCCACATTTTAAAAAAATAATGCACAGTATTTTATCCTAATTTAAAAATTTATTTAATTCCCTTTAGAAATACATAAAAATATGTTCAGAGCTATAAACTAGTATTGCCAAATTACAACTGAGCACATTTTAAAGTTGATCTACGAACAGTAAAAAAGAAAACAGGACTTTTAATGGAAATGCTGACATAACCTTAACTATGGCAATGCTGACGGCGCCGCTATAATAAATCTGTCCGTTTCTATAATGCCTATGACAACCCCATTAATATGAATGATGTACACTTCACATCGCATACTCCATAGCAACTGCACAAGTTATGTCATCTTCATCCTAAGTAACAAATCAGTAATCAATATTTGTAAAAGCAGACTAATCCTTTGTAAAATCACTGGTTTAGTGATTGAAGAGTTTGCTCAATTTACACAGTTAATCCCTCTTCATCTGCTTGAGCCCTCTATTTATTCCAGCCACTTACAGAGGTAGTTATAGCAGATTAATACATCCCCCCATGCTAAACATGTCTTGACAACTGACCCAGCATATTGCTGTCAGGATAATCTTTACAAACATAGAGCTTTTCTTACCAAGCCTGCAGGCAACATTCAGAAGTCAAAAGTTTACAAACAGTCTTAGAGATCTCATCACACGTCTCAGTGTCAGAATAGCACAACTGCCTAATTTTTAACTTTTCAAAACAGGAATTTCTTGATCCATGGAAAGATAGTATAACAAACAGTGACAAAATCCAGGCTTTATTTTTCTGTAAAATGGAAAAAGCCAAAGAAATATTAAGAAAGAAGTCAGAGAAGCTGCTGTTCAGAACAGAAACATGCTACTTTGGCTGATACATTAATTACTGGTCCTACAGAAACTAATCTACCCAGCTGGCTTTAGTGATGCAATTAGATTCAGGGATGCACTTAAATACAACTGGCAGAGCAGGCAACACAGGCCTAATTAACAGGTACAGTCACTGCATACATCAAAAATTTGATATGCTTGATTTATAATTTGAAATACTGCCACAGAAAGAACCTATATTTGGGGCACTAACTTAAAGGGGTAAAGAACTTCAATGTATAAAGTCATTAAAACAGAGACCAAAAGAGGGTTTTATATTGTTTGTTTCACTATTGAGTCCTTGTCAATCTTAAGCATCAAAACACATCACTGAAGACCTGCTGCAAATGTTCAACAATACGGTTTAGCATTTAGCTACAAAAGGTGCTGCAGTTGAACAATACCATTTTAAGATATTGTTCAGACAGAGGTGAGTTGCGGCACAAACTAAGTCTGTGCATTTCAAGAAAAAATGTACACCATATGTCTTTCTGACTTTCTCTGCCCCCTTGAGAAGTCACTAGCTTTCTAAAACCAGTCACTTGATTCATTATCTGTGTGGTGACACAGATTCAGGGGCAAATACTGAGCCTCATGTCTGCGTTACTTAGGATGTCCTTTTAAAGTCAACTACAGCAACAGAAGATGTAGGGAAGAAACCAACTCACAGTATCGTTGACACAATACATGAACCCATATCTCACTGCGTATAACTAGAAGCTCTTGCATAAAATACAGAGAAAAGATTTCTGGTATAAGGAATTCATTGTGGCCTACAAACTTGAAAACTTTGGCAAAAAAACAAACAAAGAAAACCACAGACTTTATTGGGTACTTCGGCATAAAAGTAATGTTGCTTCAGCAGCATTCAGCAGAATTATAGTCTCTTATCTCCAATTTGCAACATATCTCAAGCAATCAGTGGAAAGAATAATCATGACAAAGATACTTTCTGCAACTGATGTGATCACCATTAACATCTTGGACATTGCCTTCAAGATCAAATAAGGGGATTGCACTTTACCCTATTGACAATTTTTCTAGCTGACCGTTGCTGGAAAAATCCAGCTGTGCTTAGTCTGGTTGACTGGTGGAAGGAAAGTGAAGCTGCCATTCAGATGGTTTTCCTGAAAACTTGCACAAGCACAGCTATACAGCTAACATCCACACTTTTCCTCTAAGCTTCTTTGTGTTTGAGTCCTTATTCTTCTGAAATTGAATCTGACACCCCTTACTCTACTCTAAAGCATCATTTTATGAACCATTCAGTTTTAGCAACCAACAACAGAGACTCCTGAATGATATAAAACTGCCAATAAGGAACAACAAGTAAGCAAATACCACCAGCCTATTGCTGCAACAAATCTTAACATATTAGAGATCCATGAACTCTGTCCTACTGCCATTCAGTGAAAAAGCCTGAAACACAGTCTGGAAAATGCTTGAGCCGAACTAACAGCTGGCACCACCAATGAAAGACAGAGCAAGGCCAGACATATGATTTGCAGCACTCCGAAGCACCAACAGGATGCACGTTACTTCTGCCTCCAAACCTATGGCAAAAGGCTCGATGAGTATCGGGATGGCCAATGAGTTGCAAGTCTCTGCAGGGCTTGGCCATGCAGCTGCTCGCTTTGCTTGTGCTTAAGGCCACGCTGCAAAAATGGGAGAAAAAGGAAAACAGCTGGAGCTATCAAGCTGCAGGTGGAGAAGCAATGGCAAGACTGACAGGTCAGAATGTTAAAATCCTGAGGCAATTTCAGAGAAGGCAGCAACAGTAATGAAATATTGCCTTAGGTGCCTGTTAACTCTTTAATGCAAATAGATCCTGTGGACTCCTCCAGCACTCCTTAGCTGGAACTTCGGCCATTATGGAATAAAGACTAAGACATTATAGGGTTATCATTGGTTTAACAAGACCTTTTCAGCACCTGACAGGCAATTAAGTCTTCAGTTAATTCTAAAATATTTACTCTGATCCTCTAGCCACATATAAGGACATCTCTAAGCACATTAGAATTCCAGTTACAACCAGGAATGCCTCCTCTTTTAGGATTAAAAAAATGGAGAGGTAAAATAGAAAAAAAGATGAATTAATTTAATCCTTACATACGATTAGAGATGTACCCCCAAAAGGTTTGAACCATTTGTATTTTGCTCAAGAATGTTGCTGCATGATGTACTTTTACCAATACTTTGAAGCACAGCTTTATGCACTTTAAACATTCTAAGTAGTCAGCACAGGCCAATTCCCTGTGTTCACTTCATTTCATCAGCATGAAAGAAGAATGAACTACTTGGCTCTCACACATCCAACCAAAATAAACATGCATACATGATGACCCACTCCATGTGCTATTTAAAGCTTCCTATCATGCGCAAACGAGAGTAGGAAGATGCACTTCAAGAAAAATATCTGTGTGGAAAAGGATCAGGGCTGATTAGGTACAGGGCAAAAAATATACATGGTGGTTGTCAACACTACTGTCATGTATAGAAAGGAAAACTAAGAGCCCGTTTGTTATTCTCAGTTGGAGAGGTCACTAATGTTATCTTGCACATGATGATTTGATGCACTACGTATGATTAATGCTTGTTTAAAGGACACTGCCAAGGTCTGTAGGTCAGACCATGACCTTCCATTTTTTTCCTCCAGATACCTATAAGCAGATTATTAATAATTCTGTAAGTTCTTTCCTCCCCCCTGCAAAATATGTCAATGTTTTCCTACTACTGAAACAAGAAGTGCAACAGTAGAAATTGGCAAATAGCAGGGAAGGAATTCCAGTAAGGAAGAAATGCTTCAGAATCATATTTCTCATGTAATAAGTTATTTCAAATGCTTGGCTCAGCTGCGAATACTACAAGCAAAACACTTTTCATTCTTATTGTGCAGGTTCTCACAACCTCACGTATGTATGTATCTTGATGCTCTGGGATAAAATTTCATACACTTGGATGCCAAGTGCCTCCTCAAATCTCTTTGAGATGCTTCAAGATTTAAAGGACAAATGCAAAGTGAATCCATTTACTTTTTTTAAAGAACTGAAAAGGAAAGTTGTTAAAATTCACCAAGACACTGCATTTATATAAAAGTTCGTCATTTTGTCTTCCTATCTCTGACTAGACTTTTAGTTCCCTTTATCTCCAATCCAGAGCTAGGGCAATGTATGTCTTTCAGTTTGTGGGGAGAACAGATCTATTTTTGTCATTCAATTTTCCCATATTTTTAAGCAATTCTAAAGCATAAGTTTAGATATTAAGAGATTTTACAAAAATGCTGTAGAAAATAAAGAAAGTGCCAAATTCATGTGACTGGACAGCTTGTCACAAAGCTTCAGAAACTATTTTCTGCATCATATCTGGAAACCCCATGATAACATCAAACATGGAGGCATATAATTTTCTGCCCACAGACATGGGAGCAGCTATTTGTTGACTATGTCAAAATAGTCTTCAAATGAGAAATTAAGTGCTAGTATTTTTATGCCTACATTTAGATTTTTTTCCATAGAGGACTACAAAATTGCTTATAAACAGTTTTTTTTTTCGAGAACTTTACCGCAACTCCAAGTGTAAAAGACTTTTAGGCATCATCACTAGATGCTACTCACTTCAGATTTTTAAAAAGTAATTCTGTTTTTGTGTTTTCCCTTCACTGCTATACTTTTAAATGTTTAATAACAGACTGATTTCTACATTGTCCATGTATTCCTCTGCTTTTCCACAGGGTAGCACTGTGTTTCTGAACAAGGCCACCACTGTGGGAATATGAATGAGTACACAAAATCCCTGCAGAAAGCAGCTGTTCCCTCTTGTACATATGCAAATGTAAGGAGACTAAATAACGAGGGCAGCTTTATGTCACAAAAGCTGAGAACAAGAGAGACAAAGTGGACTACAACAAAGTTTTTGTAGGAAGCAGTGAACTAAAGTCTACAAAAAAGGATATGAATTGTTCTTAATATTCTCAGTCGTGAGAATCATGCTGCTGAGGAAAACATTCATTTTTGTAAAATGAATCCTAAAGATTATTGGAAAAAAAAAAAACTCTAAAAGACAGATAAATGCAGAGGCCTTTTTTTTTTTTCCCTCCCCCTAAGACAGTGAGTTTATTTTAAAAAGTCATATAATTAAGACAGAAGTCTGGACATTTTTTTCCCAATACAATCATTCTTACATATGACCTTGGACAAGTCATTGAATCTAACTCAGTTTTCTTGTCCATAAAATGGAGATAATACCTCTGCCCAGGGCTACTGGAAAGCTAAATTCATCGTCCATAAATGTGATTTGAAATAGCAAGGTGAAAGGGCTTTATCAGTGTTACGTACTGCTGCATTTTTCATTGCTTTTAATAAGCCTAATGAAACCATGTAAATTTTGAATGACAACATTAAGCAGATTTTCAGGCCAGCTCTTGCTAGAAATAAAAGGCATTACAGATTTCTTGAGATGACCCCGATTTGAGCTCTGACAACTAACGGCTGAGTCAGAACATTGCTATGTGAAGTACTGTGAAGAGTCTTCCAGATGTCAGTTGTTCTAACAGGGGACCGTTTATTTGATACTGCAACTGAACAGTCGCCTCAGTGATGGACTAGGAAGAAGAAACACTAGAAAAGGAAAAGTGTTTCACATTTGCTTATTTGATAAGCAACAAGCAACACTAACATTTTTCAAAGCTTCTAACTGGAATTCACTAGTTTACTACAAATCATGCTACTACAAATCACGCATCTCACCAGCAAGTGTCACAGATGCCAAGAAAAGCTAATATATCAAACCAAAAATACACAAGCCACACAGGCTAAACTGCATAATTTTCTCTAACGATCAGCTATATTCCCTTATCATAAAAAGCTGCCGCCATAACCCTATTTTTTTTTGTAATAATGCATGTGCCTCAAAATCATCATCTCACATGAACTGCCAATTCCTTTGGCAATACATGTTTTGCAGCAAGGTGGGTGTCACTTGTCTGTCTCACCTAAGTGATATGTACATAGGGCCACCACAGCTGCTGCAAACAGAAACTTAACTCACCTTTTAACCTGCACAGTGCAGCAGCAGAAACAGTCAACACCTAACCAAGATACTGTTTTAGTCTGCATTCTTTTTCTGACATGCTCCACAGCCATTACATACATCAAAAAAAGAGATAATTTGTCTACTATTCTCATATGTCACTTACGGAGAACACATTTGTCATTGAACAAGTATGAAAGCAATATAAGACTAAAAACTTTATTATTTGTAACCTCCCGCATTATTTCTTTTAGAGGGTTATTCAGTGAACCAGTTTTGAAGGAAAAAAAAAAAAAAGATTTTCCCTGTCACTGAATTTCATGCTTGTACTGATCTTTAGTAGAGTTGGCAGATCTGCAGCTTTGAGCAGTGGTGCACCAGCCACTTACCACCTTACTGCTTTGGTGCTTAGCAATGAGATTTCTGTGAATGTGCCAAGAAAGGCTGCCAGATACCCCAATCCCCCATTCTAACAGCTACTACACTTGGATAAAATCAGCTCTATACCCACACATACAATGAGGACATTTTGCTTTAATGAACAAGTATTCCAGCAGATGCAGGAAAACCAGACTGCCGAAGCACTGGAAACTCCAATACAAAAAGCAGACTTCCTTCTTCACCAGACATTTTTAGAATAGAAGACAGCAGAAAATAAGCAAAACCTTGTGAAAGCTTGTGAAAACAAGAGCAGTCCCACACATTTTTGCAGTCCGGTCTCGTAAATACTGCACATATTTTTTCATACATGTGTGTGGCTAACTTTCTCAGGCAACTAATTCAAAGTTTTCACCTCACCTAGGAATGAAATATGTGGAAGTTTTGTAAAGAGATGCCTTGGAAAACTCAAGGAAAGAGGACGCTTCCCCAGAGACATTTCTGATGACTGAGGAACATGGAGAAGAGCCAGAAACAGGCTATCCTTTCCCTGACAAACTTCCATAACTCATCTCCTCATTTCCTAGCCTGGCTTTAGCCCTCCAGGTGGGAAAGGGAAGTAGTGAGGCCAGCTTGTAAGAGCAGACAAGGGCCCAAAGCTAGGACCTGGGCCTGGCCGTAACACTAAGCCCAGCAGGGAAAGCAGAGCAATACAGAGAAGCATGAGATCTCTGGCTATCAGAGGTGGACGAAAGTACATGAGACGAAGAAATGCATTTCAAGAAACCAATTTCTGTCATAATATTTATGTATAAATACAATTTGCCAAAACAACTGTGTCTTCCCAACATATATCCAAATAGATAATGTGTAACCTTCAAACCAGAAAACAACTCATTTTCTGACAGCTTCAAAGCCCTCAAAGCCAAAGACACTACTTGGAGCCCAGCTTGACCATTTCCCTGTCCAAAACCACACTTGGAATATCGATCAATACCACATCACGAGTGGACTATCCAGACCCAACCCCTCTCTCACAAGTGAGAATATAAAGTATAATTTAGACAGGTACTGACACTCCTATATGATAGAAGATGAGGATCTTCCAGAAATGGGATGAGTTACTCTTCAGCAATGGTTTACAAAGACACAGGCAGTTTACTGCCACGTGCAGGGAGGTTGGACTAGATGACCTCTAGATATCCCTTCCAACCTTAAGCATTCTATGATTCTAAATGCCTGCATTTGCAAAGTAGAGACCTAAGGAAAGTACAGCAAGTACTTCTTGCACAGGATCTAGAAGAAAAAGGTTCCTGCATGAAACCACCATCCCAAACTCCATCCTTTCTACTCCAGCCACTGTATTTTCCTGACACTGGTGCTCATCTCTGGAAATACCCCTTCTGCACCAAGTCCTACAGTCTTACTCTCTCAAAGCCTTTCCTGTGCCCACCACTCTTTTTCTAGGCTGCTTCCCACTTCAAGTCTCTCACCACTTCTGTTTCTTCTTCAACCTCTCTTTCTCCACACTCTTAGTCTCAGCTCCCTAAGATCCTGCTCTATTTAAATGCCTCCTCCATTTATGAGCAACTGACCTCTCTAAAGGACCCAAACCACCTTGGGCACCCACTTTACTCCCTAGCACTCATCCACATCAGGAGGATCCTTAGCCAAGTGAGGTGTTTATCTATTCCTACATATCCCCAGTCTTTTACCACAGTCCTTGTAACTGGGAGAGCACTGGGCATTGGTCCTGTTACCAGCTACGCTCACAGAAATAGACTTCCCTAAGCTTCTGCCCAGGAGGGCGAAGGCAAAAGGTTACATGTGCCTGGTCCTGAGCACAGGTCAGCTGTTTTGAGGGAGCCACATCCAGCCCATCAAACAGTCACCTCTCCCCTAGGCTGTGGCATTCCAAGGAATGCGGTACTACAGGGACCGTTTGCTACCACTATAAGCAGAAATGCTTCAACTTCCAGAGCATGTTAGAAAAAAAAAAGAGTCCATGCCAATCAACAGAAATGTCAGATACAACAAGCCTTGAAAGAGACCTCAGTGAGGTCTTTTACTTCACACATCTGCTCCTTCCCCAAAATTAGTGCCGGCTTTACCTGAAATACCTATCTGGCACGCATTCAGCCACTGCTCACGAAGCCACTGCCGAAGCAGGGCTGTCCTGAGTGTATTAACTTCCCCAGCCACCCTCCCCTGATTTTGACTCAAACCTCAGATGTACCTGCACCAGCACTCAATGCCCAACAAAAGCTCCATGCTCAGAAGGGTAATTTCAACCTGTACAGCTACCATGCACAGGCTGACTGGCCCCATGTCACAGGACAGCTCCTAACTGGCTAGAATTCAGGCTGCAATGGTAGGGTCTGCTATTTCTAGTCCCAAGTCTATCACTATAAGTACTGCTTTACGCATGTGTTCAGGCACCATGCTGGATTTTGCAGCATGGCCCCACCTGCCTTTGCAGAGTACCTACCACCCCAGCACCCTATTTTTGACTGCAGCCTTTGAGCACTAGAAAGATGATAGCAGTAAAAATACGAAACAATGTGCCTGATAGAGGCTATATTTACAGATTTGGAGAGCTCTGTCTAGAGCAGGCTCTCCTAAGAACATATATTCTCTTGCCACAGTTATCCTCTAAACTCTTGGGACCAATACTGATATGGAAGTATTTCATAACTAAGAGGCCTTCAGACAGCTATAACCAACTTTCACATTTATTTATTCTAATATCATCTGCTGCATTCATGGCATGTATTTTATCAGCTTGCCTCTATGAAACAGTCCACCACACAAAAGCATGGCTGCACACAGAGCAAAGAGCCATTGCAATAAATGTAATTAGTTCTGTGGCAATACCATATGTACTAACTGTACTTCACTATGAAAGCTTACACAGATCATTGCAACATAAAAGTGTCCATTAAAATAATGTTAATTGTATTTATTACTACTGTATTTCGTAAGATAAGTTAACTACAGCTGTTGCCTCTTTTCTGTTAACATAGGACATAGCTGTCTATTTTACAGAAGTCCTTGCCATTCAGCCCTATATAAATCAAAGGAGAAGCTTAAAATATAAAACTTCAGGCCATTTAAAATGAATGAACTTATAGTAACCAATATAATCTCAAATGCAAAAGTCCCATACAGGTTGATGCATGAAAAATGCAAATACCTTTTTTTCTTTAGAAGCAAAATGCACATTATTTTTAATTGCAGAGTAATTAAAAAAAAAAGATAAAATTTCCTTTACTAAATAGTTAAATTCCAATCGAGGTAGGCTACACACTAAAGTATACACTTCAAATGGAAATGTGGGGCAGACTTCAACAGTTGTAGCTCTCAAATGCATCCACCTACTACCTCTCAGAAATGTCAACAAGCAAGAGGCCAGATAGCGACACAGAAGCTATTTGGCTAGGAAACTGAAGGACAAACCACCAGTATTTCCTAATGAAACTTAACTAAGTTCATTTATATCTTGAAAGGCCTATTTAGCTTCGAAACATATCTGGATTAAATATGAGGTCAATATATGAGTTCTTATATGGGTTTTGGAATCACAAATGTAAAGGTTTGTTCCAGCAGTCATTACTTTAATTGATATGTATAATGTTCTTTCATTTCAAGAAGCTACAGGTTGCAAAACCTGAAAAATTTAGCCATTATTTTTAAAAGGTGAATAATCGCACTAAGCATGACAAGATGATTACAGTGCTAACCAGGGAATCTGATTTATCTTTTAAAAATCAGTTTAAATCATCAGAAGTTGCATTTCGTTTTATTGGAGATTCATCATATTGAAAGATTTTTGAAGAAAACAGCAAAAAATACTTCTGTTTTAATGTTCAAATGAGTCAGACTAATAGACATGAATTATTTTTGTGCAGCAAACACCTGTGTGCAGTTTTCTGTACAGAAGTGGCTGAATTACAGACAGTTTTCATTTTGGAAAGACAAACTAGTTTAACAAAGATTTACAAGACATGTCAGCTATACTTAACATAATGAAACTTTGGCTTGTGGAAATACAGAGAGGTTGGCATTGTCATTAGCCAAAAAATGAACACAAACTGCAGATGCCATAACATTTTCTCAGGAGTTCCCAACATCTTCCCAAGCTCAAATAGCTACGACTGAGGACATTCGATGCCCCGTACAGTTTGGCAACGAACTCTATTTCTAGCCTCAGTGTCGCCTGATTAGAGGCTGTTAGAGACAACAGTTTTGCAGCAACTCTATGATGGCGTTCAAAGAGAACCAGCATACCTGACGCACAGAAACGAAAGCCAGCTACATTAGAATTTAAAAGCCATTAATATCTTCAGTTAATATTTCTGTATCATCTCAACAGCAAGTGAGGAGTTTCCATGAATGCCAGAAGTTAAACTGAGCAAGCACACAACATTCATCTTTAGTCTACAGTGACTTGTGAGTTTAATGGGTTTTTTCCCTCCCCTTTTCTAAATGACTCCGTAGGGCAGTAAGAGGTAATTTCAGCACTGAGGCATTACAGATTCGATCATGTTGTACTCCTGAATTGATTTTCCATATTAGACATTTTTGTTGTTTATTTTCCCAACTTTTTGGGAAACAAGAGTGGACTTGTGAAGGTCTCATCTCTGGAACCTCTAATTATTCCCACTCTTTAACCACTCGCTGCCTCCACAGCCTTAGTTAAATGTATGGAAAAACAGCCATCTGGGTTCCATGGGGCAGAACTCTACCAGGAGAGCAGGGTTTAACCATCAATGCTCTGAAGCCTGCAAGGGTCCCAATTTCAGCAGGCTCAGTCAAACCCAGTCAGTACATACTTAAACCACTGGCTTATCCAGCTGGAAGAAGCAGACTGCACAGCAACGTTGCTGTTATTTGTAAATCAGTAGACTCTGAAGTAAAAATCACATCCCTAATCCCGTGCATAACAAAATCAACTACTTTCTTTAATTTTCTTATAGATTTTTGTGTTACTCTTTACTTAACTATGGCAACATAAAAATAGTAGTTAGTACAGCTGGGTGGTCTAACACATAAAAAATATATTTAAACTGAATTATTGTAGGCATTTACAAATGCTTCTTTAAAGTAATTACAGAACCTTCCACCTTTGTGTAAGATGTTATTTCCACTAACAGATGTGTAGTGGATACAATATGAAGTGAATTTAATGCAACAGAACATAGAAAGAAATCAACCCAGGACACGTGTGTACTAGCAGTGAAATCCTGAATACCTATTCCCTTATGTCAAAATCTGAAAATTAAGGGTCACCCATAATGCAGATTAATGACAAGAGCATGTGTAAAAAGATTATTACAGAGATCTTATATTCCTGCATTCCAGAATCATGACTCTTATGCCAATATTTTGATTGGTTTAAAAATCAGTTTTCAAAGCACCATTTCAGGGATCTTCTTTTTTTATTTTCTCCTTTAAAAATTGGAAAATTCCACCCTGCATCTTATCATCCATCTGAACGTTATCTAACTAGAACCTGGACCTTTTCATTTTATTTTAATTTCCCATATTTATAAAGACTTGGTTCCTGAAGTCCTAAGATATCAGAATAACTCATGCTATCATGAGAGCAACAAAACTTCAACTGCTAAATGTTGAAGAACTAGCACCTCTGATTTTATAACCACACATGAAAGTTAAATCAATATTTTTTAAAAAACAAACACTTTTCAGGTCTGACTGAAAGGGAAGTGCAAGAAAAGAGGGGTTAAAAGGAGATCTTCGCCTCAAAGCTGTGTTTCCACATGAGCTGAACTGAAGTTAATGAAGTTCAATGAATGTTAATCAGATGCTTTTCTTCAAGGTAAATAATGGAAAAATGTTGATAGACCTTTAAGGATATAACAAAGATTACGAATTCAAAACAAAATGTATAGTCATACGTTATTCAAATAATAATTCATCTGTCTGTGCCTCTACAATTCTATCCAATGTTAAATGAAAATCTCACCTTTAAAAATAGAAAACGGATTTACATTATTATAAATCCATTGTTGTTACCCTTTTTGTCCCCTCAAAACATCCACTCTACTTCCAAGTTTTTTCATTTTCTCAGCAAAATAATAACCCTTGGACCTTGTAGGCAGCCAAATATCAGGCCTTAACCATCTGTCAACTGGCTTAGATTCAGCAAGCATACTCCCGTAGTTTTAGTTCTAATTGTGTTTAATGCTGCACTAATTATTTCAATGGGGAATAATTTTGTACAGTCAAAGTTGACTCATTTTATAAACTGGAAGCTCCTCAGCTATAAATTGGCAGGTCTCATCCTTCATTTCTCCTAAGCGTCGTGCCAAAGGGGAATAAGTATATGGTTGCTCTGTGACCAAATGTCATGTGCTGGGCAGAAACATTGATCCTGGCTATTAATCACTCTGCAAGCCCTCCCAGTAATCAAAGGGCACAGCTGCAATGATATATGACCAGTGTCAGAGCAGAAAGCCCTTTACAAGACTGCATGCCTACCAGCTGATGGCCAGTATGTAGTACAGCATGCACACTAGCCAGCCCAAAATGCCCAGGCCAATTAATCATCACCCCTAACTGTTCAAACTATCATTAAACACCTTTATTGGCTGAATTATCTGAGGATTCTTACCCCCTAATTACTTAGGTCTGGATGCTACGAATCTTCTCACCTGGATACAAAAAGCTGCCTATTACCTGCTCTACACCAGCCTGCCCTTTCATTCTCTCCCCAGTAAGAGTTTGCTGACCTAGCAGTGAACCTGTGACTAGGAGAAAATTGGATACTGTTGTGACTGATCTCAGGGTGGTTCATATCAATTTGTGGGGAGAACTAAATAATATCAAGACTGTCAAAATCATTAAGTTTGCCTTAAAAGTCTCGGGTTTGGATTTACACCCCCAGAGCTGTGGTAGCATGAGATAGATTTCATATTATTTTCCCAGAGGAAACCAAGTATGTTTCAGTGCAGAAAATGATGGAGTCTTTGTTAATCAAATTACTAGGGTTTTCTCTCTTTTACACACCGGGGGCTTTTGCTACTGTTTTTCCTAGCCAATACAGAAGGTTGTTCACTGACCTTTCACTGACAATGCACTTAAAATTCTACTTTTGTTTCCAGTTATCAGTTATCCAAACGCATGTAAATTCCAAGAAACACAGCAGAAATATTTGTCAGAGTCCGGAGATTCACTTTAAATCCAAAAAAAAAGAAGAATTTAAAAAATAAATAATAATAATAATAAATCCTCCTACTTCCATAATGAAAACCTTTTAAACTTCTTATATTCTCATCAAATCCACCAAAACATTGGTCTCATATTATATTAAGTGAGAAATCACCATGAATTTCAATGAGCAATGGAGAGCTAGGGGAATCAGTCACTCCACCTCCACCCCCAATCCCTGCTTTACTACTGAGACAGTAAACAAGCAAGTACATGAACTAGAATTATAGACTCCCCACTAAAGACTATGCATCTAAAAATACCCCTCAAGGAAAACACATTTTTACTAGACCAAAGGAAGACATGCAATAACTCAATAGCGATAAAAGAAACTTACTAGTTCATAAGAGAATTACTATTTTACTTTACAGGCTAGATATGTTTGCTATTCCTAGGTAAAAAATATCAAAATATTTTTCTTTGGGTAAGAAATATTTTAATACTCGGATATTCCAATCAGCTCCCAGTGAAGTTAATGCTGAAGAGAGGGAGTATTGACTTCCACTCGCACAGGACAGAACAAGGAGACATTCAGTAAAACTGAAAGGCAACAAATCTGATCCTGATAAGTAGAAGAGAGAGAGATTGTAATTCATCTAGAGAATTCACTCTCTAAAATTTCATTGTGAACTAGGATTTACCAAGGTTGGAGGGAAAAAAAAGGAATAGGTCTGGCTAAATCATAATAATTATGTGTAACAATTTTAAATAAAGTAGCAGATATCATTTTATGCTTCAACACAGAAACACTTAACCGGTGCGGTCTAGGAAACAACTTCACTTTCGGGAGTTCCACAGAACTCTGTTTAGAGCCATCCATTTCTGAAGCCTTTGCCAGTGAGTGTAGTCAACTTCAGAAACTAAGGAGTAAGAAAACAGAGAGGTCTTCCTAATCTGATACCTCTCTATGGAAAACTGACACTAGCTTCGAGAGGAGCAGGAGCAGACAGTAAATATTTATTCTGATAAAAAGTTCACAGGGCATTTCTAGCATAGTTCAACTCACACAAACTGCAATTAAAATACCACAAAAATAAACAAGTTACTCTCTCTTGGAGATTGGTAGGCAGTGCTAGAAGAAAAACAAACATTAAATCCACAGTCACAGGTTTTAAGCATGTTAATGTTTTCCTTAAAGGTTCATAATCAGTGATAATGTGAGCAGAAAAGGGAGCATAATTAAAAATAAAATTAAAACAGCCTCTATTTATATTTTCTATGCTTGCAGGATAAAGATGAAAAATGTGTGACAGCCACAATAATGAAAATCATGCTAAGAAAATAGAAAATAGTTCATTAGAACTAACAGATCCAGTTGCAGCCTTGAAACTTAGCTTTAAGTTAGAAAGCTTTAAGTTAACTTAGCATTCAGTGTTAGAGAAAGGTTAAGAATATACAAACTGGCTGATTTCACATTAAAGCTTCAGAAATAACACTTTTCCATGCTAAAGGTTAAACCCACCTCTGAAGGAAGAAATTTTCTGAAAATTCTGAACAGCTTCAGAACTACATTCCTTCAAGTAAAAAATTATGTAAATTACATAAAAACATAAGTTTTCAAAATTTCAATATTTTATTTCTGCTTCAAATATTGAAGATTAAGAGTCTATTAATTTTTTAAAAGTACAGAAATGAACTTGCACAACCAATTTTTATATATGATATTTTCCAATTAAACTGGTAGCTCATCAATACTTTCTTTTTGTTTTGAATGCCTACTGAATTAAAAATTCCTAACATCTCTGATAAGCTGGCTTTTGCTGAGAAATGACTCAGAATTTGATCAGCCCAATTAAAGAAGCAAAAACTCAGTTTTTTTTACTAAATGCATTAAATCAATAAATAAATATGTTTGTATTCATCTCCCAAACTTAAACTTCCTGGTTGAGCAAGCCAATATTATTCATTTTGGAAATACATACATTAAAAAGTGCGACTTGGTGTCAGTGAAATGTAAAAGTTCAATACATTAATATTTATAAAGCATTGCATGAATGCAAGTTAAATTAATTCTTCAAGTCAAAAAAAGACATTACCCATTTGCATTTCAACAAGTGAAACTTTTCCATCCATTTGACATAGACAAGGCTATAAAAGGTCTCAAATTTCTCCAATAAAAGTGGAAATTACAACTCAATATTTCGTCAGAGATTAAAAACAGAATTTTAGATGAATTATCTGATACGAAGATGGAAGTAAGGGTGCTGCTTCAAGATCTACAGAAGTAGAGCACTTTAAGACAATTAAATGATTTCCCTGCAGGCAATGTCTTTTCAATCCAAGCTAATGACATCATTTAAGGAGGATGGTCCATTTAACTGAAAGGATCTTTTACAAGGCAGACAGACAGAAGGCAATCCGGGAATGTTTTCAAGGACTTCCCATATTTCAGAATTATAATGGTGAAATGCCTACATCAAAATCTTAAACTCAAGCATTAATCAACAAAATGAAAGAGTAATTTTATAAGAAAAATGTAATAAACTCATTTTAAGAAGTTTTCCCTTCATTATTTTTCCCTTTAAAGGAACCAATTCTCTCCTAATGGTAATTATGCTGCTTTGGAGTAATGATAATACTCAGGCAGCTCAGTTTTAGGCTGCTGTTTTAAAGTGCAGCCAAATCACTTCTATCTCTTGCAACATGAAGAGTAACTTTCAAAAACTTTTCCACCAGTTTTGGCAAGTTAGTTCTGATTTTTTACATAACCCCTACAATAAACCAGCAAAGAAAGGCTCTACCTCAGCTTCGGTACCTGTATCAGCTGCTATAGCTCTCTGGGGCAGGGGAGTTCCTATACCTTGTCTTATCTAAATGCATTTTTTGTTACTGAAAAAGCAGATCAAAATATGATATTTTTTAAAACACTTAAAGGGATACTAATATTTTCATATTAATATAATATTAAAACATTATACAAAACTACAGACACCTCTTGTACTTCAGAAGAAGACACTAGCTTAAACTCAGAGAGGAAAGTCTTTTTACCATTTACAATAACACTCAATCCCATGGAAGTTGTATACATGTTGGGATGACATCTGCTAATAAATTATGTGGTTTTGAAGACAGAAACAGAAAAAGTTTACCCTACATCCCATTTCAAATTGTCAAAAACTTCAGAAAGCTGGAAAATGTGAGACCTAATGGAGAGATCTTACCATGTAGGCAGGAGATATAAAACACAGTACTAGCCCTGGCTCTTAACCAGATTCCTTTTGCAGCCTTGGACAAATCCAAACTACTTTTCCTGTACCTCTCTCTTCATAAAAGACAAGTAATATTCACTTCTTTCCAAAAATGTTTTGAAATGTTGTTTCACTGTGTTCACTTTTTTTCTTTGACAACTTTGAACAGAAAAATGTATTATGCCGAACACCCTGCTCCTTTTTCCAAGTAATACAAGCAGTTCTGAGTGGGGGAAGAGAAAAGAGGAAGAGAGAAGAAGAAGACCTGTTGGCACAGGTATGAGCCCGGGATTTCACACATTCTGTATTTCACAGAACTGCATATTTTCTTCTCTGGTAGTCACAGGCATACATCAACTTGGAAAAGAAACACCAAAGAAAAGATCACAACAAAAGGATTCTTATGGTAAGAAGAACAATGATTCTGATCATCTGCATTAAATAATTTTGCAAGATGACTTGTCAAGTACATTTTTTCCTCATTCTAATAATCCTCCCCTCTCTTTTCTAATACAAAATCAGGTGTGATGCCACATAATGTATACAAATAGTTCACTGAAAATGGTGCAGTTAAGCACATACATCAGAGTTAAAATATTCTCTCAATTTGAACATGCTCCCTTTTACTCAACATTCTCCCTTTTACTCAAAAAACAAAATATCTACTGTAAAAAGAAAGTATTATTAGCTTAAGGACTTAAATAACTGAGCTTTCACCACTCTACCTCAGGAGCTTTAACAAGTTGAGGTGGTGAACTCTAATAAAAGTACTATCACAAAAGAAAGCAAACAAATATGTATGAACAACTTTTTATGAATTCAAAAGACAGCATTTTCCACCTATATATAAATTCATACTGTAGGTACAGCACATAAAAAAACCCACACTCTTTCAAATGCTGTTGCTTCTTTTTCTTTCTTGGATCCCTGCTCATTTGTTTTTAACTTACAGAAATATATTATTAGTTATTAAATCTGTACATGAGCTGATCTCTGCAAGCCCTACTGGAAAAAAAAAATCTGGAAACTGAGACAAGACCTACATACTATTGTCAAAATACTTGCCGTCTCCATGCTCCAAATCCGTGTCCTACAGGTTGATGTTCACTGGTATACGCTGGTTGCAGGAGATTGCTATGAAACCTCTTACAGAGAGCTATGCCCAATGCCAGGAAGTATTCTGAATATTCAATCCAGAATGTAGTAACTATGTAAATAATAGTAAGTTGCATGGCAATGCTCAGAATAATATTTTCTGAGTTGACAACTGCATTCCAGTAAAGAAGAAAAAGATTTCTAAGATCTTCAGCAGACAGATTTAATTCCAATCCCTGCTATACGCTTCTTGTACAGATAAGTGTCCCACTCGCATCTTTGCAATGCTATTTCCAAATCTTTTCTCCCACTTTTTCATTTTACTCAGATTAAGTTCTTTGAAGCATGGGCTAATTTAAATTAGGTACACATACACAGAGTGAAAGATTTTAAAGCTGCCTTGATCCAATGAAAACAGGATAACAAAGGAAAAATGTTAAACACGTTTACTGGCAATTACAGAATTGAGTAATTTTCATACTTTTTCATTTCTTCCTCCTGAAAGATAAATCACAGTTTTAGATTGTAGATAAACAGAATTCTCATAAGCAGTTGATGAATCTGTGACTATTAACAAAACTATGCATCAAAATAAAAAACTAATCACTACAAAGGCTCCTTTGTACACTGGATCTTTAACATCCTTGCAAAAGTATCTGCATCTATATGTAGCTATGCCCATGTATTACCAAATTTCTGTGCATACAAATGAAATTCAAAACAACATATTTTGATAAAATCTTGAAAAAACACAAACAAAATTGTGCTGAAGAACACTGCAGAAAGCCACTCAATGGCATGGAAATACCAAGAGACCAGATCCCGGAGCTGATACTCACATATTATGTGGTATCAGTATATGTGTTTATATCACTACTGAATGCTAATTCCCTGTAAGATTAGAAGTAGGCTGAAGGATGGGGTTAGAGCGATATATCACTACTCTGCCTATTCTAATTTCACAAAAAACATTTTCTCCAATATATTTTAGCAAGTAAAAGAGTACCATAAGCTAGTTCTGAGTATCCAAGGGAAATGAAACACAAAAAGATAACTTAAAATCATTTAAAAATGACCGGTCTGTTAATAGTTAGAACAGTCTTAAGGATGAAGAAGCTGAAATGAAAAAGCCATGAGAGGTGGTAATTGATTCTCAGTCCCAAAGGATCCATGAAGAACGACAGCAGGATCATCAGTGTGAGCATCAAACCAAAAGGACAAATTATGGCCTCATCTGTACAGCTGTAGGAACCAAAATAATGGGAAATTGCAACCACACATTTCCTTATAGTAGTTCTTGCCTTAGAAAAGAATACTCTTGTTTTAATTCTTAAAAGGGAAGGAAAAAAAAAAGGGGGGGGAAGTTCTAATTCTGAGTTTTATTTATTTACCAGTTTTCAGAGTGATTGTTTAGCTTCTCCATTTTTGCACACATGACTTCTTGGGTTTTTCAACATCCTGACTCAGGGCACATGCTCACTCCACAATATTTTCTATTGTATGTATTTGTGATTTTCTTCAGTGAAGACCATTTGTAATTTGAGATATGAATTGCAACTAACTGAAAAATATATCAAAGCAATTTTCTCCCTGACATTCCTGTGCGGAAGAAACTAACTACAGATTTGGAAAGGAACATGTTGGTTGGAAAAAAAAAGGAATGACCTAGAGATTCACGCAGGCAAGGCCCTTTCCAAAACCACAGCAAGCAGCTAGTTGGTACCAACATACTGCTGTACTGAGGTACAATTCACTGTACCTCATTAGAACAGATTATTCCCTAAAAAGGAGAACAAAAACAAATACCTCCCCCCACCAACTGCTATTTCCAAAGGACAAAGGCAATTAACAGAAAAAAAGAAAATCCAATGACAGTGTATTAAAGTGGCCGGGGAATTATTCAAAGATGCCATACTCATTAAGGTATATTTCCTATATAGGAAAGCTTAAAGAAAACAAGAATGGTAGATTCCTCAGCCTCCTTTCAAGTTTAAGATGCCCCAGGTTGAAGATATTCCGGGAACACAACAAAACTGGATTTCATTGTTAAGAAAAACATTTCTTAACACATGGAGGTGGATATTTTGACTGCTTACATAACAGAAATCCTTGCAGATTCAATATTGGAAATGAAAAATAAAATGCCACTAGTATAAATATGCCAGTATCTTAGCTGAGGCACACAGTCCAACCAAAATAGGCAAAATCATGCTGACTTCTGCCTTCTTATTTTCATCACAAAAAACACAAAATATATATTTATCTTGGCCTTTCTCGAGTTGTACAACCAAAAATGATCCTTAATAATTTTCTACGTAGACTTCTTAGTATAATCCAAAGGATGCTTCTGAAGAACAATAAAAAATAAATAGAAGATTCTTTATATGTATTATGGCAAGGTTCATACAGAAGTCAGTCACCCAATCTCTCAATGATTGTTAATGAAACTGAAAGCCTAATTAGCAAGATGAGGGGACTAACCCCAGTGTTCTGGCCCACCTCCAATTTGAATAATTGCATCTACCTATGCAAAAAACCCTTGTCATTTCAATTAGGTAAAATATTCCTCATATTCTGCTCTTAAATTGCTGGGTATTGTATAGAGTGTACTTTAAAAACTACTATGTTCTAACTGAGACACAGTCATGACATAGGTAAATAGATATTTAAGTAGATAAATATTAGTTATCTAGACATAAACTTTTCTTTGGGGCTACAGCAGGACAATAGCAGTCACCTTACCACTACCACAACTCTGAAGATCTCAGAAATTAAGCCAATGCAAATGCTTGTTCCCTACCAGTACATTAAATCACTTATAAAAATTTCTATACACGTCATACATAACAGAGACCCTTCCAGAGCCTTCAAAATTCTTCTTGCCTCTTGCTCAGCAGCACACACTCCCTGTATATCCATTCCCCAAACTGCTCACTGACTCCTTCACCTCACCTTACTCCTTCCTCTCCACCCCCAAAAATCTCCTAAAAGCCAAAGCTCTGACTTAAAAAGAAAAAAAAAAAATAGGTTTAAAGTAGACTTAAAAGAGGACATCTGGGGTTTATTACGACCTCACCACATCAGACAGCTTTCTTCCTCTCCTCTTTTGGCTCTGAATTGCCACTGAAATTGTTATTAGTAAGTAAACCCGTGGACGCTGACATTAGCCATGCTAATACACGCCACTGTCCTTTTACCGTGCGCTCCTGCTTTAACTCTCCCTACCCCTTAAAACAATTTTAAAAGCCTATAAATACCATGTTAAAAAGTACTCTTCATTATTTTTAGTTATAAAAACTACCTTTTTTAAAAAAAGGAAAATATGTTAGTGGGTAAATGCATCAAAAATCCACATGAACACTCACTGTACTTAGCATTTCACGCAACATTTCAGTAACTACATCAGCAATTTATTGCTCCTCTATCGCGGTATGGAAACTTCCACAATCAAATACTGGCCACGAGGTGAAAAATACAAAAAGCTGTAAAACCATTAAAAAAAAGTTTGCTTTTTTCCTGCCCAGCCCCTAAGACTGTAAAAGACTTTCAACAATTGTCTTTTTTCAAGCATTACCAGTGTTATAAATACCTTTGTCTTCTCCTGACTAGACACATTTTCTTCTGTAGGCTCACTTCCTGTGGGAAATGTTACATTGGAAATTACACACACACGATGCACTATTAGAATCCTAACTGCTGATGTAGTTCTGATAATATATATATTTTTAAAAAAAGCATGCAGAACAGCTTTCACTTTACTATTATATTTATGTAAAATGAACAACCAGAGTATCATTTTTGAATGGGAGATAGCAATATACGTATGAAATAGCTCTTCAAATATAGCTATTTCACAAAACTGTAAAAATAATTTCTATTTATGTAAATCTGCTGGGGAAAAACCGCACACACCAGTGATTAAATGTAAGTCTGCATCTGTCCTTTAAATACGCATTGCAGCAATAGGTAAATATAGGTGTTCAAATCATGGACAGTCTTGCTGCACATAAAAATTTGCATCATGCAATACTAAATTAAAAAGTACCTACAATAAGTTTATAAAAGACAAGAAAAAAATGGTTGTAAAGTCTTCTGCATTGCAAAGATCTCTTTTGTCTGCCAATCAACAGTAAAGTATTATTCCCCCATCACAAAAGGAAAACCTTTGGAGGCAGCATAGGGCTGTGTGTTGTGCAAATGTGCAGTTGCTAAGAAGCAAATATGCTCCTCTTCTAATCAAATAGCCCAGCTCAGCAATGCTGCTGGCTTGGGGCAAGAAGCAAATTCCACCAGCCACAAACTTAGAAACAGTCTTGAATTATTTGTTGCTGACCGCTGGCTGAACCCTGTCCTGATGAGCACCATCACCATTAGCCCCTTCGCAGCATATTCCAGCAGCCAATGGCAACGGCAGCGCGCGGCAGCGCCGGCTACGAGGGATTGATCAAACAGGGTAATGAGACTAGTGCTTCATGGAGGTTATTTTAAATGAATATAAATATTTTCTTTCTACATAATTTGCCACAAAAGGTCACTGAACTCCCTGCGATTCTAAAGAAAAATGCCGCGGTATCCCCTTTATATATTTGAGTTAGAGCATCACCAACAAACAATCCTGGGCATTTCTGATGACCGTGTAAATCTTAATGAGGTGCCATCCCAGACAATTGATTAGCGGCAACATTTTAGCTTTGCATTTAGTTGTGAACCAAAGGAAGATTTGATGCTATTTTACAAAGTCACGAAACGCCCCCTGAAAATCTTGCATTTTGCAAAACTAAATAAAAACCTACACTTTCAGCATGATAATATATCACACATTTTTAGCTGTATACATGTCATACTTTGCTATTACTGCTGTTTTTATAGATTTTTTCAACCACACTCATGCATTAAAAATACCCATGCTTCTATCAGAGGCAGTTTACTGATGAGACATTCAGACATCCTTGTCCTCTTTTTCTTCTGTTTTTGCAAGACTGCTATAAAGAGACATCAAAAGATCCTTGAAATTTTATTTAAATTAACCGCTAAAAAATTCTCATCACAGCCCTATGGACTGTGGTGGTTTGAGAACCTAATTCTAAAATTTGTCCTACTGTTTTCAATACTTGATTTTTTGCGTACCAGAAAAGAACAATAAATAGTATTATTTAAATACTACCTTATTAATATTTTATAATACGGTCACTGTACTAGGGGATGTATACATACAGCATACTGAAACTATGATAAATAGTTTTTATTTTTTTCTAATTTTAGGTACAATATTCAATATAAAAATATTCTGGTAGGTCACTAAATACAGTTATTCGTATTTGAGAATCCACAGAGTTACAAACTTTCAGGTCAAGAAAGTACTTTCAATACAGAGTATTAAGAGAAAATTTAGCTTTTCACCGAGAGACTCATTCATCCAAAACACAGCACGTAAAAATTGGTGGCTAAAAGAAAAAAATTATATAAGATTAAAAAATTGTCATTTTCCTGCTTACTAGGAGTTTACTCATTGATGCAATAAAAGAAGAGGCGTTGGATTTTCTTTTTAATAAATCATCGAAAATATTCAAGGTAATTATTTTAAAGTAGAACAAAAAATAAAGGGTTATCTGAAACCTTTTATTTTCATTTGGTATCGTAATTCTTGGAGATTTTTTTTTAAACGAATGTTTCTGAACATTACAGGAAATAAAAATAAGAAATAAAAGGGACTAATATTTGAGAAGAGAGAGAAAAAAAAAGAGAGAGAGAGATTAGACTAAGGTACTTAGCAGTACCTTAAAAAAGCAGTTTTCTAACTTCTCATCTCTAACATTTTTACATTTTTATATTCTGCATGGCAGTGAAATGCATCTAAGACTGAATGGAATGAAGCAACTCACAGGTGTTTTTTCTAATGTATCATGTTTCTAGAAACCATAAGTCATTTTTTTTCTTTTAAGAAAAGATGGCAACAAAAATGAAACTGCAACTCTGTCTGGTTGCTCCAAAACAAAGCTTGTCACATCGGCTACAGAGATTCTTCAAATTCTTATGGTCTATTCATAATTTCCTTAAAGAGTGAAATTTTTGAAAAGTAAACAGGAACAAATTCTACATTAATGTCAAATATCAGTGAAAGTGGGAGAACATGTTGGTACTATTAAAAAAAAAGATCATGACAAATTATCTTATACACGGGTAGAGAAAATGAATTCATATCTACATCCCAATTTTCCCTCAAACAGACCCTATATTAAATCCCAACTACATGAAAAAAAAAAAAGAACAAAATAGAACAATTTTTTTTAAATCCCATATCTCCCACACTACTGCATGTAAGAGACTGCTAAAATCACCAATACAAACCAGTATTCACTGGGGTGAGGGGATCAGCAGCCACTAGCAGAGGACAGCTCATCAACTATCTAACATTTGACAAAAATCAGTGGAAACAGCAAAGAAGCAAATTTAACTTTGAGTGCCAAGTAGCCAGATGGCACTGCTGGAAAAATTGTATCTACAGACTGGCAGCTTGATCCCATGATTATTGCCCAGGGGAAGAGGAAGAGGGAAACAAGAGGTATTTCAGTGTGATGGAGTAAATCAATTATCACCAGCTCACTTTGGCATTTTCACATTTTTTTTATACCACATTCTAAATATCGTTCAAATGAATAATGGAAAACTCCAGTGAACTGAGATGGTAAAAGAAGTATTTCTATAAATATAAATTTATAAAGGAATACGTATTCAAACCCATCCTTTTCTATCAAGTGCTTGATACAGTCCATAAAATTACCAAATGAAACCTGCAGTTACATTTTATTAAGCAAACACATGAAGTTTTTATTTTGCAGATTTTCTTTACTTAGTTAAGTCCCAACAGCATCTATACAGACTGTAGAAGAAGTCAGCACTTTATAATATTACATTAGACTACATTATTTTGTGTAGTTTCAGCTTCTAGGTTGCAGCTATTTTACACAATTACAGAATTTATATTTTGTCACACGATTCCAAAAAGCTTTGATGAAAAATATTTGTGGTATTCTCACCAATTATTTTTCTGTTATAACACGCTATTAAAGATAGTTTTTGAAGAAGTTCTTAAATGGGAAGAAAAAAAATACTCCATTCTTGATTTTTTTTTTATGGTAAGGAAGGCTGTTACGGCAATCAAAAAGACAAACTTTTTCCCACAGTACCTGCTTTCGCATACATACTAGATTACTTAAACACAAAATAGACAAAAATACACAAATATTTGTCTTAAGATTCTCTGCTTGAAACAAGGTATGTTAATTTTTCTTTTAATTGGAACTCAATGGCAACATTTCCATTAGCTTTTCCCAGGCAACTGTAATAAAAAGGCCCATTTCCTGTATCCATGCTTAAGAAAGAGTCATTTATCTGTTACATACCAGAAAGTTTAGACTATCTTCACTTCGCATGTTTCTATCACATTTTCATCTTATAGCACAGTCTTAACATACTGCTCAAACTTCATTCGGCCCCTCTCTTTTATAGTAATCTTTTTCCCTGACCTCTTAAATTCAAATCACATTAGTTAATTGCATCTGTGAATATTCACTGTGAATACCTTGGATATTACACATGCCCACATCCCAAAATTTAAAGTTTTATGGTCAAGTAACAAGCAAAAACATGTTTTATATGAAGATAAGGATATCTCTAGAAAGTTTTTAACAGGTTGTAATATACTTTCTATTAGATATGGAAAATGTGTTCAAGAAGATGGGGTGAATATTCAGGAGAAATTCAGAAAAAACACTTGCTTAGACCAGAAGAGGTTCTCCTCCATTAGACAGTGTACGATCACTCATAATTCCTTAACCAAAATCATTTTCTGACTACCAGCAGTACAGAAAAGAGGGCGATGATCCCAAGGGAATGCTACATCTCATTATTTCAATAATGGTGAATAGACTGACTAAAATTAGTAAAGATTACTGCGGTGTTAATATTAATGTTTGAAGAAAAGACAACACCAAACTTTTTAGCCTCCTGCTTTCCTACGTGCAAGCAATACAAGTGGGTTTCTCCAAAGGATTATCAAGGAAATTAGCAGTCAAACTGTCTAGTGACAAATGTCCAAGAAAGTACGGTTCCTACTTCAAATTTATATGCAATGAATGATGCCTGCAACACCTGTGAGATGAGCAAAAATATTTTTGCCCATGCAGAAAATACCATGATTTAATTTACAAATATTTTTTCCTGTACACAACACTTTAATAAGCCTTTTTATGATTTAGCCATTGCTTTTTCATTCAAATTTAATCTCAAAATTCACCAATATTAATCCACTGCAATCTGATTCATTCTTATTTAAACACAAACAAAACCAAACCTATTAGATTAATGCCCAGATTGCATGATGCCTTAAAGAAAACAGGCCCCTTCTGTATTTGTTTACTCACTACAGAGGCACTGTGCATGTCTACAGAAAGTTCTCATCATTTAATACACTAAACCAGGAATATGGCAAAATCTTCTCTTCATTAATGCTGATACACATCTCAGTATGTACTATGAGTCTTAAATGGCCACAAATTCCTAATAATCAGTGCTAAAGGCAGACACATTTTCCTGCCACACTTGGTAGATACCAGGATGGAAAAGATGCCTTTTCTCCAGAACGCCAGAGCAGCAACGATCTGTGGGACCAGGCCACTTCTGGCAGGGAGCTAGATTATCACCTACCTCAGGTGCTGCCGGAGAAGCAGGAAGCAGCACTCTGTCACAATCTACCTCTACTGCAAACTCTGCCCGGTCGGAGAGCAGGTGGAAGAGCAGAATGCATAATGACCTCCCATTAATGCTTGCCAGAGAGAAAGTATAGGACACAGAAAAATCAGGGCACAGAAATTCCCTCAGCTGAGGAAATCCTTATAAAGTCCTAAAACCATGATTAGCAGCTTTCAAAACACACTAGAAACATCCCAAATCAAGAAGATGCATGGATAACCTTCCTTCTTCCTTTTTATTCCTGCAATTTGAGATGCATTAAGAGCAGATTTAAGAAAACATTAGGATGGGAAACTATATAAAATAAAGAAAAAAATAGATTGCACTTCAGCTTTCTGTTTTTATAGTCCTATTGTTGGATACTTTGGATAATGTGATCTAATATTCCAAAGAAATTGGTCAAACAGGTTCTTATTTGTTTTTATTGTGGACACTGTACTAGGTAGTAGTGGAGCTTACATGACTGTTTTGTTATTGCTCAGTCACTCAAGCAACATAGATGAAATAAAATGAGCAACAAACCATGTCATATCTCCCATGGGAGAAAGGTAAATGTTAAAAGAACACAGGAGTTTATTGTTTAACAGGAGGTTTTTAATCATGATAATTAGAAGTTCAAGCAATTTAGTATCATCAATTTCTACACACTGTTAACCTAAATTATATATATATATGTATACATATATGTATATTTACCATTGACTTTAACAAGACCAGAATTTCACTTGAAACTTCTGTTTCCTGGTCAGAAATTCATCCCTTCTGTTCTACACAAATGGTTTAAATCAAAAATCAAATTTTAAGTCAAAATTAATCAGATTAGTCTTGTCTATTTCACATGCAAATTTTTGTTTACTTCTTGCTTCTCCAAAATAAGTCATTGTTGATCTATTCACTGCTATGGATCCTATAAACAAACAAAAAAAAGCAGCTCAGTCTTCTTGGTTTTGTCCTAAAATTTACACAGCATTTGCATGTGCAAAATTATAGTCTTTTTTTTTCAGTCTTCAGATATATTTCTGTCAGAATAAAAAAAAAAGAAACACACCATTTTCATGTCCTTAATGGATAAAGCAGTGTCAAATGTCAATAGATTGGCAAGGAAAGTTTTGGTTATATATTTTTCACCAGCAAATATGCTGCAGCACTGGGGTATGCTGCCTGAGGACACTATAAAGTTGCACCACTAGACATTTTTAGGAAAGATGTGGCATCTGCCAAGAAACATCAGTTACAGTTAAGGGGACTTTACTCTTGAAGTCTCTCCTATCCAAAAAGCAGCTGATCTTCTTTACAGATTTGACAATTCTCACAAGGTCAACATCACCTTCTCCTCTGTGCAACATCAATGGATTCAAGCCTGGGAATTTGTACTCATAGGGTCCCTCGTGGACCAACATCCCATTACTACTTTGGAAAGAGACACTGAAAGACGCTCATTTTTGTCAACATCAGAATTTCCAAAATGTTCTTCACAGTTTATGCTCCTCTTTAGCATGTTTTATTTTCCATTGCCTTTCATCAACTTGTGAAAGATTCTATTCTGGGTGACATAATTAAAATCGCTTTTGTCTACAGAAAATACTGAGGGCTTCAGATGCTCAAACTGTCTGCAAGTATCTCAGCCTTATTCCCTGGTGAGTATCCCCTGCCCTGACAGCCTCAGCATAGCAGATTAGAAATTTTTGACTGAGGTCTTCCTGCTTGAGACTGAACTGCTAATTAAGATTTCTTAGACTTCTGCAAACAGCATTTTTAATCAGTCCCATTACCTTTTTAGCCAGAAATCTCCCAGAAAGGCAGAATCACAAGAGTTCCATACATTGCAAAACAAAGTACATCCTCTGGCAAAGACCATCTATTCAGACACAGCAAAATAGTCTACTAAACTGTTGACAAAAACATACATCAACACAGTTGTATATAATTAGCTGCATGTGTCAAGGTAATAAATTATAATGATATTTTCCAGTTACAATTGTGACAGTAACTAGCATCATCTCAAAACAAAGTCAGAGTAACAAAGTCCAGTCTTCATCCATTTCCCATGGAATTTATGAGATTGCCCTCCTGCCAGTTCCTAAAAAAATCATGAGGTAGAAGTCGCCTTTTACTCACCAAAGACCAAATGTCTCAATAAAGCTAGGTCTTACTTTCCCTCATTGTGATCCTTTTAAATCATGCTTAAATATTTAAATAGATATTCAGGAAAGAAAATGCATTATATTCTGCCTTTCAAAAGATCTAGCTATGACAAAAGCAAAATACAACCTCCCCCAAAACAAGTGTTGCTTCATTTTTGAATAGCCGTCATACTCTTAGTTTGGAACTGCCTCTAGTACTACAGAGCAAATAATTAATATTATAGAATAACACAAGTAAGCTTCCAATACTTTAATTCCCAAGACAATGAAACATCCTCTCACATATAACTGATTATGACATTAAAATTGTGGTAAGACAATATAAAATGTGGGAGAAAGGAATGGCAAAAGGAGAGGGACAGGACTGAAAATCCTGGCTGTGTATTCCATTCTCCAACCTTTGCTAGCATAGTTACTAATATTATTTAATTGGGTTTGTGATGGAACACTCACTTAAGTTCTCACTTAAATATAGTCTCTCCAAAATAAACTCAAAGCCAAAATAAACAGTGGGAATGTAGTTAATAAAGAGAGAAAAAGCTAAACACTACCCATCCTCTGTAAGAGTTTTCTAAACTTTACCCCTTTAAAATGAGGTAAAAAAATGAAACTTGATCAGAGTTTGTATTTCAGACTTAAACTTTCAAAAGAAGCAGCATGAAAAATTTAGTCACACAATTTTTCATACATAGTTCACTATTCAAAATTCCAAGTATGATGTTCATACCAACGAAACATAAACCATATAAAATGGTTGACTTAAGCCTACAAAGGCTCGCATATAGCTTTTCCAAAGCAGCTGCATAAAAAAAAAGTGTCAAAACTTGTTGGCTTTGCCAAAAGAATGCACATGAAAATACACAAGAAAAACATGTTGCAGATATCAAGCAATTTTACTCATTTCCAAAAGTTTATTCTGATGACCAACAGCTAAACAACAGCCCCTTCACTTATCCTGACTCCTCAAAGCTCTCCAAGCACCATATTTTGCTTGCTTAGACCCTACCTCCCTCCACTTGAACTTCAAGGAATGTTATAGGATTAGATTCTCACCCTATTTAAGAATTTTCTACTAAAAGGCATATTTTATTTCTATGCTAAATGACAATATGATAATTACAGAAAGCATACATGTCTCCAGACACAGGTTAGTACTTCTTTCATCCATATGTGCTCAAGGCAACATTTCTAGACCATTCATGGAAATGATAAGAATCTAAATTGCTTCACCCACACTCACTGTGATCTTTTTAGATCCAGTAATTACCATATTACATACTCCCCGCAAAGTTAAACATAGACTTTTCTTCTTCTAAAATGGTCAATTCACTTTCAGTAGTTACAAAATATAAGTCAGAGAACTTACACTGTCATAGTAATAGTAATCCATAGTAATGCATTTCCTAGCATGGAATTGAGTTTCTATATCATAAAATGAAATATTTTACTGTTACAGAACTTGATATTATTAGAGAAGACTATATTGTTAATTACTAGTTTCGGCTGTGTATGGTTAGCTTCAGCACAGCACAGCATTGCAACTATTTTAATAGGTAGTTAAAGATAGTTCAAAATTGATAGTTCAAAATTAAAGGAAAAAGTGATACTTCCCCGAGAATATGATTTATCATTTCATTAATTTCTCAGCTAAAAATAAATTTGCCATCAAGTTTAAAGTCTTAGTATTTCGATTTCTAAGTATTTTTAACATGCTTTGGTTTCTCTTTTTAACAGAGGACAACATATATTTCCTACTACACATTTTTCAAAATACAGATGGAAGGGGAGTAAGAATTCACAGGACATAACATTGTTATACAATGTACTATACAAAAACCTGTCATTTAAGTTGCAAGAAACCTACTCATCAATAAGTGGAAAAAAATACCCTGCTCAAAAATCAATTATCTTGAGTCTTTTGTATAGGGAAGTAGTACACCTTTCAGGCAACTGGTATTAATGAGCAGACATGGCTATAGAATCTCCATCTGTTTTTCTGACAAAGCTGTGACTACTCCAGTCTCTCATTGAAATTCCATTAATCTGGTGCACCAAGGACCAATGCGAAAATCAAAACTCCATCTAACCCTTTATCAGCTCACAATAACCTACAAGTGAACTCTGCCTGTTAGCATACAGCAAGTTATGATTTTGCTATCAATCAGGCGGTTAGCCAATAAAAAAAAAAAAATCAAGTTAAGAACAGAGTGCCTGGCAGTGCTGTTTTGTTTTGTCTGTCTTGTTTTGGGGTTTGTTATTTTATTTGGGGGGGGTTGTTGTGCTTTATCCCTCTTCCAGTTTCTGTAGGGTGTCTGGACATGTAAGCCTATGCATCATTCTCCTTCCTTGTGATCTAATTGCTGCCAGCAATCAAGTCAAAGCATCACTGAAGTGTGCTTGAATTTCATTAGAAGATATAACTTATGCTACTTTCCTACAGTACCTAATAAACCATAAAGAAACCAAAACACATATGGCTTGAGGGAATAACTGGAAAATTAGGTGGCCATTTGGGAACTGAGTGAACTTTTGAACCAGAGGAACAGAGAAAAAGAAATATTAAAAGGAAAGACAGACTTAGAATGCACACAGAGATGTGGGGGTTTGACCTTTTCAGTACCTAGAAAATTACATTAGCATTATGAAAAATACATATCATGTTTAGAGTTTATAATCCATCAAAGTTTAGATACTTTGTTAGTGCCTACCATAAGGTAAAAGTCAAAAGGACAACATAACAATCAGATTTGACAAAAGGCCTTTAGGTGACCTGTGCTAATTTAGTTATCCCGTACTTATTGTTAAATGGATTATCTCTCTGGTAATTAATACACCATTAGACAAAGGTCACACAAAAAGTCCAGGTTTTTACAATGACTGTAATGTATACGTAATACACTAATTCCTTATCTGTTACCAAATGGTTGCCTTCACAAATTTTATTTTGACAGTAACATTGCAAAGTCAAATAGTGATACTTTCTGAGGTCATACAAACCATAGTCTAACGCACATATATACAGGCAAAAAAATATATATTGTAGGTATGTACACGTAGGCTTATTAAAAAAAAAGATGAAAGGACTCAAGTATAAATACGGAACATTTCTCAATTTGATTACCTACTGTCAGTGCTTAAAACCTTCACTCTACAACTGGAAATGCAGTGAGGATCGCACCTGCACTGAGCCCTGCTGCCGTGAACTGGTCTCCGGGTAAGACAGAGTCCACTTTACGAATCAAGGCATCTGTGTAAGCTTTAAATATTCAGCAGTAACTATCTGCTCAAAAACATACTGCTGAGCCTCAGATGCCGCTATGTCCCTGAGAAATGAAGCACACTGCACTCCCAAGCACCAGTCTGCTTCTGATGAGATTCTCCCAACATGCATTTTCATACATAGTTTAGGTGTCTAGACTTGAATGACAGATCAAAAATGTCCTTAGACATTTCTTATTAAATGTCCTTAAAATCAAAATGTCCTTAGAATGACACACTGCACATTCACAGAGCAAAACAAAAGCACTCCTACAATAAGTATATATAGACTAAACTCTGCCTTTTCTCTACTTTTATTCATTATTCTGCCTTTTATTCATACTAGATAATTAAATAGAATTTATTCAAAATAAAAAGAATGTAGAAACATCAATAGGAGGTAACAACATCTTAAATACAACAGAAGTGTATCAACTGTATTTTTACCCACATTGTAACTAATTAGCCAAGATATCTTAGGGAAACCATTATACCTAATCTCACATTTCCACTTCTAAAACGGGCTAAACATTAATCATCCATCAGTACAAACTCATATGATGTCTCACATTCTCTTGTATCAACATTCTTCAGTCCTTCACTATATAGTTTTATGAACATTTTTACTTTTTTCTTGATTTACAGTTTTGGAACAGATATAATCATATCCCCTACTAAGTATTCATACAAATTGGTCACATATCCTTTATGCAGTCAATACCACACAGTTAAGCTACAAATTAGAAATAATTTTAAGATAATGTTTGTAAGCAAAAACAAATAAATGGAAAGTTACATTCATTTGTAGTTTGGAAAATTAGCTTGGGTTTTACAAAAGTCATATTCAATTTGACTGATAATTACATTTCAATCTAAAAGCAAAAATGCTTATTTTAATTTTTTAATAGAAGGTCACATTGCCAAAAGGCAAAACAAGCTCCATATAAAAGAAAATGTGCAATTATTATCATTACACATTTTACTGAATTCTGTATATATATATAAAAAAAAGAAAGCGTTATTCTGAATCAGTGGTTAGGAGGTTTATCACTTATGCATGTACTTGACTTATCCCTGTTCTGCAATAGACATAATTTTATACCTCATAAAAGCAATTTATGTTTCCAAGGGGAATAATCTGGATAACATAAAATGTGGAGTGCTATGTTGCGGGAAGCATATTTTCATTCAGCAATTGTATTTCGAGATGGAGCTGCACAGTTTGATCATCATATCATGTCAGAAAACATCATTCACTAGTAAGTCTATCCAACTTACAGTGCCGCAAATTAATAAACATTGTTAACTTATTTGTATATATACTTAATTTATCACCATGTATTATCCATATAAGGCTTTTATATTATGTATATAATAAACAAAACCTTGAAAATATGGACACTATGCTAAAGCAAGCTTGTTAACTGTTGAAATATTCAATTGCTCATATCTTCAAAACAATCGCATTTAGCATTAAATTTAATGAATACAGAATAAAACAATATGGAGAACAGTTAGAGAGCTTAGAGGGGTTTTTTAAAATTTATATAAAGAAAATATTCTACAAAAGACTGTCTTAATGGAAGGAAACATTGTAAGAATAATTAATTTAATATTTTATGAACCTATTCTGTGTGGAGTTTACAGAAAAGTATCAATCATATAAACTGTTTCATTATTTATAAAATAAATAATACAGCAAGCCATTAAGTAGCACAATAAAATTAAGCAAGAATCTGATAATGTTGGATTAACAAACAATTTGTTACTGCAAACATTCACACTGCTTTAGCCACCAATCTATCTTTAAAAAGGTATGCAGCCACAAGACACTTTGCTATGAAAAAGCATGAGTTAAAACAGCCTGTGCACTTTGGACAGCTTCACTGTGCCTCTAGGACCACTAGAGAGAGCTCTTCAGTTCCTTAAAAGGTTCTTGCAAAGGTAATGCAGCCGTCCAGCTGTGAGGCTTATCTGTTTATCTGATTCCCAACACTAACATTCTCATCACAAGGATACGATTACATGAGTTTGTAGAAAACTGGCAAATCTAGTACATTCAAAGATAAACAGTGTCACATACCATCAGAGGGTGCTTCATCCTCTTTATCGTACCGGTCAGATGCTATTGAGACACTGTCAGGAGGTGAAGGAAAAGAGCCCTCTGGCTCTTCCTCATCTTCCAATTCTGCAAAAGTCAAAAACACATTGCTAGTTACAGGTCTATCATACACAAATGGACAGAATCGAAGACCTTCCTTATTAAGAAGTCCTACTTCAAACTGAACAAATGCCATTTTGAAGGTACTCTCGCTCCACGCACCTTGCATGCTAAAGCGTAACAGTAAACGCTGCTGTTTTAGACCCACATCCTGCTTAGCCAAGGACTTTTTGTTGGGATGGTTTGGGGGTTTTTTGGTTGGTTGGTTGGGTTTTTTTTTTTTTTTTTTTTTTTTTTTTTTTTTTTGTAATAACACTGTCACATTAATGAATCTGCTCCCAGCACGGCACTGCTAACAGCTCCTCAGGCAGAGGGGAAAAAACCCACACACAACGCAGTAAAGAGGTGGGCAAGGGAAAACACTGTCAGGAAGTGAAATAGAGAGTGTCACGAGCAGGAATTTGTTCTTTCCAGGCACACACAGGAATCGCGGTGACCTCCACCAACGTACGGCCCAAATACTTTTTGCAGCCGTTTGTCGCCCTCTGCCCACTTCAACATTTCTTCAGGGAAGGACTTTGCAAAATCAGAACACACTATATCCCTCCCACAGGACACAATCCGATTAAAATCTGAACGCAGGTCTTAAGGCAGCCTATTGATGTATTTCTGAAACAGTTGAGAGTCCAGCTACAGCATGTGCAAAAAGATGCATTATAAGCCAGGCCATGCACTATGCTGGTCGGAGCGTGTTAAACGTGAAGGTCTGGGAAAAGCAAGGAGAGATCAATATTCCTTGAGCTTTCATTTAATTAGACAAATTAAAGTTCTCCCTCCCCACAACAGGCAAATTTTCTAAGATTTTTCATCCCATCTAGGTGAAAAAGCAGGGAGAAATGTCAAAATTCAGGAAAAAAAAACATAAACTACATTCTTCCTAAAAAAAAAAAAAAATCAAGGCTTGGAGAAGGAGAGAAAAACAGTAATTAAAGCTGGTAATGTCACTAAACGAAAATTGTGAATCTGTGCCAGTAGATCAAGTGACCCTCAATTTCCTAAAACAGCATATAAAGCTCTGTTCAGGTATTCCCTCATCAAGTACTGTATCAGGCAACTAATTTCTCAGAATCCCAAATGAACCACATACATGGTGAGGATATTCTGCACCACATGTGTACGAACCACATTTATCAGTAGGGCTGTCTAGCCACGGTTTTGAGTTTTGTTACTTTGCTTCCTATTTAATAATGCAAATCCATGGAAAATTCAGAGTCTGCCCAAAAAGCACCACAGTTCTTAGCAAAGAGAAGCACTTTTGCTCTGTAGATAAGAAAGCAAAGCCCAATTTCTGCTTTGCTGTGATTCTTTTACATTCCAAGATTGTGGAATATCAAATTGGATTTTCCTTTCATTAACATACTATGTTTTTCTTCTGAAAGCTTCCCTTCAAGCTCCAGCGCCATATAACAACTGTTCAGAATATGACACTGACTCCTGTCTATTTTTGACGCAACCATCTTCCAGTAGCACTCCAGCCATCGTGTTAATCTGATTCAAAATATTTGCATTTCATCACACCTGTCAAATCAAAAGTAAATTATCCCTCTCCAGAAGGATTCTCCTATCCCTCCAGAGAAAACAAGAGCAGAGAGCACATGAACAGAAACCATTATGCCATATTTACAACCTGCACGATCATCTTTCACACTTACTTGCCAAAGACCAGTTGCCTGTCTCTCTCCCTACATATATATTTATGTCTTTATTAGATGATAGACTCTGTATAAAAAGAGCAGACATGATATTCACAACCTATATGACATTAAGAGTTCTTCCATTTTCCCTGTCCCAATTTTTTGCTAGTACTAGAATGCACAGCCTATGTGTATATATAGAAACACCAATATACTTATGTACCAGGGGTGTCACTCAAAACTGCCCTTCTATCAGCTAGTAACAAATGTAACAAATGTACAGTCACGCAAGATAAGATATTTTTGCAACTTTGTACTAAATAAGAATATTTGTAAATTCACATTATATACTGAAATGCAAACTGTAACTCATTTAACTTGCATATAAGAATTGCAGTCATATTAATAGGACGGTTGACTAGATGCGCTCGGAAGCTTTAACAGACAACATTTTACAATGCTTTTATGGAGTCACACCAAAATAAAATGACTACCAAATAGTATCAATTTCTTGCCTCCTGATTTTGGCAGGGTTAAAGAACACTCTTAGAAGCATATGCTTTTAATATATAAGGATATTATCTCTGGTAATTTACACAGAGACTCCCTGTTAATTCTGTGTGGTCTCTTGCATTCAAACTATTCCTGTCTCCCTTTTCCACTTCATATTCTCCTATTCTCTTCTGTCAGTGTGTTGCACTGCAGCTAATATTGCACCTCCTCAGGAAGACTAGAAAGAAATGGAGCTGCAGCTCTCAGTGTCACTCCTGAAACAATCAGAGGAGTCAGTGTTGAGCAGCACAAGTCACTTTGCTCTTCGGGTGCCAAGTGCCTAAAAATACACCCCAAAAGCATCAATAAATTAAAGAAAAGCATTCAGCTTGCACTTATGTAATAGAAAACTGAACTACAAAGCAACAATGAGCATCAGGTAAATGCATCCAATACAATCTGCAGGCATAATTGAAAGCATTACTGCCTAATCAGACATCTAAAAGCAAAGCATGCTCAAACGAAATGTCTATAGACTCATTAGTTGGCAGCCATTCCATTACAATCACACATAATGTCAGTAGCGCCTTGAACCTGTGCCAATGACAACAGCATAAATTTTGCATCTCATTTCTGTGGTCATAAAATTAATGATCAGTTTAAAAATACTTCTTTGCAAAAGTTATTGCACAAAGAAATGACATGAATGTGTCCCTGTTATGTAGTCATGAGGATAATTAAGGAGTTGGTGCTCATTAATACAGTTTCTCGTTTCCCCAGAATACCATATGATTTATCAGGAACTTGAAAAAAAGTTTAATTAACAATAGATGGTTAATGGTTACAATACAAAAGCACCTATGTACATTATTTTACCCTCCAATTTTTGCAACTTAAACTGTCCACTTACAAGCTTGATAGCAGAATCAGTTCTATGTTATCCATAATAAAACATAAACAATGTCTTTCCTTATTAAATACTACCTTGTTTATTTTATATAGAAAATAATGCACACCAGTGATAAGCATACCACATTAAAACTAGAGCATTAAACACGAGCTCTCTTAATTGCAGCAAGGGCTACACTTAATCCCCTGTTCTATATTCTGAAGATTTTCAATAGGTTTTGTTGGTATAATCTGAACAGAACAACCAGGAGCATGTTACTTTATAGGGAACCAGTAAAAAAAAAAAAAAATCAAACTTTCTTTTTCCTCCAGAAATATATATATATTTAAGCAATCATCCAATTACAGTAATGAACTCCTAAACACTAAAGAGAGTGCTTCAGGTACTAAACCTAGGACACAGCAGACAAGATGTTTTAGCTATCTCTTTGAAATAGCCTCATGCTATTCATGCTACTCCCAAAATAGGATCTTTTACTGCATTTATAAAAAGTCTATGGAGAGGGATGTATACAAAAAATTGCTCAAGTCAGCTGTCTAAACATCCCGCATCTTGCCATTTCAGAAAGTCCAAAGTCACCGGATGCGACTAAGTCACACTAAGTCACCTCCAGACAAGTCACCGTTGTTGCAAGGATTACAAGAACTCATCAAGTAAATAAATGCAACACAGTATTTCAAAATAAAAAATAACTGGATAAAGTTGCTTTCAAGCTCACATACGTGTACTTTAGCCTCTTGATGGCTGAAGGTGATTTTCAAAAAGTTGTTACTGACCCAATCTACCAGCCACCCTTCAAGAATGAACTTTTTCCTGACCACCTTCTCAAAATATGTTTTGCAATGCAAATAGCTCTAACACACACTTTCTGGAAGTCTCTTCTAGATAACCACATTAACACGATGGCTTTAAATTGCTAAAAAAATACTTTACAAATTGTTTAAACCTTTAAACTGCTACTTGACCTTTATAAAACAAGCACTCATTTTCCAATCACTACTGAGAAACATGCTTCTAGCACAGGAAAGCAACGTAACCTGCACTTGCTGGGTACAGGGTTACGCTGCGTCTTGTTCTAGAGGAGCACATCAGGATCAGAGCACGCTGTGCTGCACTGGTGGTTGTACCTTGGGCTGCCTGAAATCAGGCTTGGCATAGGCACTTCACAGGTGATAGCTCTGGGGAGCCGAAAAGGACAACACAGTGACTTGCCTACACAGAACACTCCAGTGCTGCAGGATAAAATGTATCTGGCACTCCTTCCTGTGATGGTCTTCCCCAGAAAGGGTCATCGTGATACTCAGAGAAGGGGGTAACAACTAAGCAGTACCTTTTCCATTTATGTTATGTTATTGTCCTAATAATGTATTCATATTCCTGATTCAGAAATTTCACCTGTGTTAAAATATGCTACTCATATCCACATGTTGCTATAAGCAAAAGCTAGTGCGGTCCTTCCTCAAGTCCAAAATGACTCCCAAATCCCTACTACCATTTCCTAGAAAACAGAGTGTAGAGACAAAAAGGGAAATAACATCCCCATACACACGCAAAACACTATTTTTTCGTCCCAACATCCGGACAAAAGAGGAAATACAAAGTCTTTGCATATAGTGCTACTCTATCAGCTTGACTATATCCAGGAAGCAGGTGTCTCAAGCCCCAGACACTCATTTTTCCAGTCGGAGCCAGGAAGGCATCTGAAGCGTTGACAGGTTTCCTAGAGGTGTTCCTGGTAATCAGGCAAAGAACAGTGCTGATGCTCCAGGGACACAGGTTTACCTTCTATTGTGCTAAAGTGAAATGAAATGGACCTTCATCAGCTTTTATCAGCCTCAAAAGTCATAATTCAGCCTAAATGCCACATTAAACATTTTCTGCATAAATACTACCAAAGGCAGATAGGAGTTGCACCGAGTGCTTTACAGAAAATTCTCATACTATGACTGGATTTGGCTAGTGCTTTTGGTGTCTCATTTTCAGCATAAAGCCAAAATTCTTCATGAAAAGTGCATAAAAATATATATATTGCTTGAACAAATGCAAAGAACAGATGGCAAGTGAACTTCAAACACAAATACAGTTTCTAGGACTTAGAGTGCTTCTGCCAACTTTAGCACTATTTTTAGCATAAATTGAAAACAAGGTTCCTTTAGCTAAACATTTTGGCAGCCACAGTATTGATTCAATTAATCTCAAAACAGAGAAATGCCAAAAACTGTTTTAACTCAGAAACTTTGATAAAGGCCAGATTTTTGTATCTTTCACTGAATATTAGTTTTTTTTAAAAAAATTAGTCCTATTTGTATGAAAATTATTTTCACGTTGCTTCCCAACTCACTATCTAGAACAGGTCACCTTTCATGTGACTGTAACCGGCTTTTTGCTTTTACTTAACACTCCCTAGATGACAATTAAGATATTTTCAAAGGAAAAAATATCCAAGAATGTCCAAGAAGAAAATAAGTTCCTATTGAGTTGTTTAATTTAAGAATGGAAGTAAAATTTGTGAGAAGATTAGTGTTTTGTCTACTAACATAATTATATATTTCTGGTCATGAGACCACAGGGACTTCCTTTGTTCAGAAGTCATAGTTATGCTTAACTGTAAAAGTCAGGCTAAAACCTGACAATTTATCACATACCAGAATTAAATGACGTTTCCTGAACTTCAAATTTAAGAGTCTTTGATTTTCAGTGTATTCTCTCCAAAAAACCTTCATTTTCTTCCAGTGTGCAGGTTCACTTGCAAAGATGCCTTTACTAGCACATGTAGTGACCTCACAGACACTAACATAAGGTTGATTTTTAAGAAGATGCAGGAAGGGCCCTAAGTGCACCAATTTAGTTGCAATGAAGTATTTGTGCAATTAGAAATGTGTACATGGATTATTTGGATTTCAAGGTGCCTTGCTACACTTGTAGCAAGTACTCATTATTTTTATCTGCTTGCCAAATATTTTATGGAAGATAAGACCCTGCGTGCTAGTCGCAAAAGCCCATATATGGGGAGCTCACATACAATACCTTGGTCAAAGCAACTAGTCACTACATGCAAAGCCAGTGGAACTTCAAGAACATGCACTGATGAAAGGCAGCGGAACGACACGCCGGTATCCACAAAGCATACTTGTAAAATAACCCACAAGCTAAAAGAGCTGCTCTTTGAGAGACTGGAATCAAGTTCCACTATGTTAGACAGGAAATGTAATAATTTTGACATGTTAGTCAACTTCTTTCAGCCTCTGAAAGATTCTTCTAGATGCCTTTGGAAAGAGGATAGGTCATGTTTTCTGAACTCTGGAGGTTGTACTCACAACATATACCGGTGAACTACATTCCCTTGAATAGTCTTCAAGTAAGTGCAGGCTCCAGTGTTTAATTAATTTTTTTCTTTGGTTGTATTCATGCATGTAAATGTACGTGCCTTTGCAGAAGTTTAAGCTGGCCTGGAGAAAACAGTGGCATTACTTTTCAGTCTTCTCTTTTATTGACAAACACTGAAATAACACTGTCCACAAGCTCCACCATTTGTACAAAGCTCTAGCATCTGAGCCTGAGAGATGCAGTGTGAGAATTAAAATAAACAAAAGTAATGTATCCTTCCTAAGAAGCAAATAAACTCTAATAAGGAGAACAGAGCTGAATACAATTTTTAGTAAAAGCAGAACGAGTTGTACAATAACAAACTATTTCAAATATATTACACATTTTACTGGAAATAATCTCATATTTATAATAATTTGTTGAATTACTAATAAAATTTTGAATTTTCAAAGAAGAAAGTACAATAAATAGAATTTTCTTGTACTTCAGAAAAAAAGCAGTACATAAAATCTCTGTTCTTTGTAAACAATTCTCATGTTTATTATAGTCTTACATGTTCAAAAATCCTTTAGGTACATGCATGAAATCTACAGAAGCATAAAACATGTTCTCTAGGAACTCAAATATGTAATGAAACAACCACACATTTTAGGTTGTTTTCTGAATAAAATGACATTTGGCTTTTTCTTCCCTCTTCTTTCTGGCAGTGGAGGGAAATTACACCTTACCTTCAGCAAGAGTGTTGAGGTGTAACATAAAATAGTAGTAATAATTTTAACATAACTGTTAATACAGTCACATAGCTTGAGTTTATAAAAACATGGCAATCTTCAGGAAGTTTCCAGTTAAACTTTCTCTTTCAGTTGGCCCGTTACCTCTGCCTAATGTCTTCTTGCACCTTGTTGTAACTTCACTTTGCTGAATATGTGATTTCCATCAGGTATATTGACACTACGAGAAGGCACAGATGGAGCCTGTACATCTGACCCTCCCTGTCCAGAGAGGGCCAGGCCGAGGTCCCGCAGCCCCGGCAAAGAGCCGAGCATCGCTCAGGCTTTCCTGACCTCGTGCTGTGACCCTCATACCAGCATCCGCAGGCTGCAGGTCACGACCTCGCGAATTAGCATCATGGAAACAAAAGCCCCTCCAGGTTGAGTTACAGCAGAGAAGGCTGCAGTAGCACAGGCTGCTCCGTACCAGACCTGCGACCTGGCGGCAGCTCCACCACCAGACACCAGATAACCGACACTTGAGCTTTCACTACGGGCACGCCAAGTCCTCTCCCCTGCAGCTACCGGGCTGGGCTCCCGCCACGCTAAGAAAACATGCGCGCAGCGCGGATGGCAGGCCGGGGTGTCGGGCTGCCGTGGCACAAGCGTACTCAAAGATTAAGGAATATCATGGTGGAAGGGAAGACTGTCTGCAATCACTGTTAAGAAAAAAGGCTGAAATAAATTATCCCGCCAGTAGGTTAAGCAGACTGCTGTACATACGCTTCTTCCCAGAAAGCTGCCTCACCTGCTAGGACACAGTCCTACGCTATTTCTAATTACATCACATGTAACAGGCTTCGTTTATATTAAATCCTAAGCTGTATTCTAGACTATTCTTTGAATGACGAAGCATTCTCAGATGTGCTTAATGAAGGCAGTGGGAGCAAGTTTTAGAACCAAGTTGGGATCTGGGAAGCTTTATCCCTTTTGGCTCAGCAGGGGGAGCCAACATCCTCATCCTTCAGGTCCCCAAGGCTGCACCAGGCATCGCAAGCCTCTTTATCCCCTTGAGAATCTGTCAGTGGGCAAAAATTTACCAGGGCAGGAGGGAAGGGAGAATAAAGCATACATGTATGATTTACCTTTATCCTGGAATTCTTGAGGATAGCTGCAGAAAGAAAAAGAAACAATATAATGCAATGCAGATTTGCAAATCCCCAGAACTAGAACGAAACATAAGTTACAAGTTTTCTGCAAGTTTCCTAATCAGAAACTTAGTGCTGTGGATTTCCCCACTTGATATTTGGTAAGATATTTAGCTTTGCCTAACATATTTATTAGGTTTCCTTTTGCTTTTGAGAAAATTCTGAAACAGTTATTTTTAAAGAAGGCTCCAGGAAAACCTCCAATAGGACAGCCTGTTCTCAGACATCCTAAGAAATAAGCATACACAAGCATCTTTGATTTTAGTCAGTGTTCTAAATACTAGTATTTTCTTTTAATTTTTGTGCATAAAAGCCACTAAACCCATCTTCAAAATAACACGGTCTATCGGTGGGAAAAAAATTCACAAAGCCTAGGTTTTGCTGTAGTGTTTTGTCCCATACAAAGAAAAAAATGTATTAAAAACTAACTAAATGCTTGCCTAAATACAAAGGTAGAGTAAGAAGTTCTCAATGTATTTAATGCCTACAAATAAATACATCATTCAAAAAAGAGAAGAAAATACTACTTCTCCAGTACTAAATCTTTGGTATTTCAGAAACAAAACTATCTTAAGATACAATTGGATATTTAATGACAAATAACCAGAACAGAGTCATGAAAATAGCATCGAGAAGCATGAGTGGACCATAAAGTTTGTGTGAAGATTTCACGAGAAATGACTAGCAAACGAAAGGCAGATGCAAAGATCAGTAGTAGTGCATGCATCAAGCTGGTCATCAAGGACACGCTCACAAGTGACAAACAGGAGAGAAAGGAACAGTCTGCATGAGAAACTGAAAAATACAAACATAGATCTGGTCTTTTATCTAAAATACCCTGCACAGCAGTACTATTTGGACACAGCCTCACGTGGGACATGAAAAATCAAAGAGACTACAGTGTGTACGCATGGCAGCCAGCCTGAAAAGCAGAATGCTGTTAACAGTGAGTAATATCACAAGAGATGAGATAGACTTAAAAATTAAAATAAGAGCTGAAATCATGGGGTCATATATATAAATAGCAAAGGATTCAGTGTTTATTGAGTTCACAGCTTGCAGGTTCCCCATCTAAGACTTCATCTTTTGGGGAGGGGATGGGAGGAGGAAGACAGCCAAACCTGGATGAAGGAAACAAGTCAGGAACGCTCTACCTGCGAGGCATCTGTACAGTCCCTGATAGCTCAATAATCCAGAAGGGAAGCATGAGAAAAGGGGAAAGAAACCCTGCTCCTCAAAAAAAATGGGAGAATAGCTCCATAAACATTCACAGAGTCAAAGGCTCAGAAATCTTCACTTGTAAAATTGAGAGAGATGTCATGTCTTCCTCAGGTTAGCGTGAGGATGACTCTGTTGTCTTTACATTTGTAAGTAGGTTGTCAAAGAGGCAGGATTGTGCCATCAAACCAAAGATTAGGAAGTAGCCAACAGGAATATCGACAGAAAAACTTGGAAACCTTTGGAAGCACTGATGGAAAAGAACACCAAGTGCTAGATTACATCCCAGTTCAGAGTTATAAGACAGAAAGTTTTGCAAAGAAAATTTTGTAGCACATACAGAATTACCACAAAATCCTTGCAGCTGAACTGTTTGACTGAAATTGAAATCACAATAAAACTGAGTCTCAAATCGTACATAACACTACGTTCACAACTTTGCCTGTCCTGTCCTAGTACTATTACTAAAAATAGCTTATTATCTAAAACTGCTTTTAAGGTATATTTAAATTCTTTTTATTACAGACAGAGCTAAATGACCTAATAGACTGTAAAGGAAAGTCATCATTGAATTACACTGCCTTATATCAACTGAGGATACCAGGAAGTGCATTCATACACTCTATTAATTATATTTCTTGTAGTTTAATTCTTTTTACCACATCAGATGTGAAGGCAAGTTCTAACCAACAAGCTTGCAATCAGGGTTCAGAATATTAAAGCCATTTAATTGAGACAAATCCTTATGGTCCCATTTTCTACTGAATTCTAGTAGCTTCAAGAGAGATATACATTCTTAAATTGATGCAGATTATTTGACAAAATTTAAAAACCTAAATAGATTCTTAATATTGTTAAAAGACTGTAAAAACTAAGTTATCAGAGGAGCAACAAATTACCTGATAATATATTGAAGTCATAAAATCTCACTTACCTTGCCTTAAGATCTTTTAACTTCTTAAGAAGAACATCCTTTTTTTCCTTTGCTTTCTTGGATAGATTTTCTCCTTTTAAGGTTTGGGAAATAAATGCGTCTACATCTAAATCAGGAAAAAAAAAGAAGATGATGTACAGCTCAAACAACAACTTTCTAGAGAAAAGTACTGCTGTAATGGGTTTGCCCCAACATTACAACGGAGAAAGTAATAAAATTATTTTCAGGCCTATCCACAACACAGCAGACGTTTCAGATTCTAAGTGGAATACATTTGTTCTCTGGTCTATTATGCTTAGCACAGCAAATGCTATGTTGACATTTGATTCTTGTTCATTTAATTATGCCAAATAAGTCCTAATAAATTGCAGTACTATAACAATTACTTTCCATCACCTAAAGTAAGGGATAGAGCTAAAACATGTAAATAGCCTTTATGCATGTATTAATGCAATGTCATTTCAGAAGTTCAAGTTACACAAATGGCTGAGTAATTCACTGTTGTAGCAGTAACGCTTACACAGCTACAACTGTATAATGCAGGTCATTATTGGTTTTATTATTTTCAAATGTTCTCATGTTGCCTCTGAACTACCAGACTACAAGTCCTTACACAAAGCTCTAATCCTGAAGACAATTAGGTAGCCACCATAGTAATCATATTCAAGCAGTCAGGATCAAACACAGATCGGAAGTTAAACATACACTTGCAGACACTTGCAGAATTACAATGCAAGTTAGAACATAGTTTGTAACTTATATTCTTATACAGAAGATATGTTTACATAGTCCCGCAGAATTAAAGCATCCAGTAACAGTTACTGTAGTTCTTTTAATAGAGTAAATATCCATTGTTTAAGTCAAAAACAGTGCTCTGAGTTTCAGAGCATGTAATAGCACTGGTAGTATGTTTTCTTGGTTAAAAAAACTAACTGGCAAAGTCAACTGTAAAAAATTCTTGCCAATAAATATATGAATAGCCTGAAGATTAGAAAAGTAGGAATAATTGAAAAAAAATCTTCGTTGTCAATTTAAATATTCCAGATATATTGGCAATAGCTGTTGATTGGAGAAGTTAAACACACTGCCACACAAGCCTTTGCTTGTTTGCCAAATACACATGGATTGTGCCAAATTATTGTATGGATGGCACACTTAATTCTGTAACTTTTTATATTAGGCAAGAAGCTCCATTTCCATTTTCAAAATACAAAAGAGCAAAAGAAGTACTCAAAAGCTTGCATGTGAAAATTTACGTTTTAAACCAACATTAAGCTGAATGTTTACAACAGTTGTCCTAAATAAAGCTATAATTTCCTGGGTTATATTTTATTCATAAAATATTTCAGGCTGTAAAAAAGGAATTAAACGGTGTTCTGAGTCCTTTACTCACAGGACAGAGTAAAAGAAAACTTTTCCCATTACATGTTCCTGAAGACAGCTAGAGTCATGGGTCTATGGCATTCCTTCTTTACAAGGACAGGAGGAAAGGCACTTAACCCTGGGCATTAATGAATCCTCCAGATACACTCCCAATGGCCTCTATGCTGGAAACTAAGCATCCCTGGAAACACTTTGTCCTAACACACAGAAAATTCATATATCTTCACAGAATCCAAGAATTATCATTTCTGAGAAAAGGGGCATATGAAGACCCATGCCAGAGAATTGCCAACAGTTTCTCTTCATCAAACCAAGAAGATTTTTCTAGTACCAACCAACCTCTCACTCTGGAAGGGACAAGCTGCTGAAAAAATTGTTCCTTCATGATTTTACATAATTTACCTCCCCCCACCACCAAAAAATATATATATATTAATTTCACAGTGCTACTTAGACAGCAACATGTGAAAGCTTGGTGTCTTTGGTCACATTTTCAAATAAGGAGTGACACACCGGATTCTTCAGGCACTAATTAATCACAGGTCTTTGCCTCAGAGGTTTTCATTTGAATTCAGGGCCCTGAATTCAAATGCAAAAGTTATCATTTCCAGCTTAAAACACACTGCAGATACAAAAAGGTGGGGACTAACTACGTTGACGGTAGAATCTGTTCTTCTCTGAGAAAACTTGGACTTCAAAGGCAGAAATATTATATAGTAGTTTTCAACCACACAGGAATGGAAAAGATGCTCCATCTGCTCTCAGTGTTGAAAGTGAGAGAATGGACAGTTAGGAGAAGAAATAAAGGAAGAAAAGCAGAGAGTGCCAGAATGCACAAGCTCCTGATATCTGTTGTTTCTCAACATCATCAAGGACAGAAAAGGCATCCCTAGCATATCTTTGCTCTCCTACAAACTTGAAAAACTATTTCTTTGAATGCAAGTAGCAGCAAACAATACACACTATCTTCATCATGCATTACAGTTACTTGCATACAGGCAGAGAAAGCCGCTAGCTTTTATCAGAGTCTCCGAATACCAAGACAGAGCTGCTTCCCACATCATTTTGATGAAGATGCAGAAGACTCAATACACTTGAAAATACCACATTTTCCTTTTTTTTCTTTTAACTGCTCAGTTTTATAGAATGCTGCATGTTTTACTTTCTTCTAGTTTTGTAAAATCAGCCAGGATGTGTTAAATGCACAAGACAAGCAGTTTACAAGCTCCTCAGACAAGAGGCAAGAGAGTTATCTAAGTTGTGCTCATCTCTTCACTACCCACATTTCCAGACCGTTTAAACATATGGAAGAAATGGTCCCTGCTACTAGAGAGAGTTTCATTGTTGGCTTAGCTCGAGGGAACATTCATTCATTTCACTTCTAGGACACTCCTCTCTGATTTGACACATCTTTGAAGGAGAACCCAGGACTTCAGAACAACACATACAAAGCTCATGCAGTGAACATCGGAGAGAACAAACCAAATACACTCATTTCTACTTGAGTTGCTAATTCACTCTTGCTTCTCCAAGATGACCCAAAACCTTGTTCTCTCCTCTGCCACTTCAACACTATAAAGAAAATGGACATGTAAGCTACTAGCCATAAGCTCTTAAATGTGAATGTTTCTTTCATGTTTCACTAGCATTTTGTCCATTGATGGAGCTAAGGAAAGCTGCACTCCAGACAGAAAGCCTCTTTGAGCAGAACACTCCTACTCACCAGCAACACAAACAAGTGCTGTATTTTCATATACTTGGTTTGTAACCAGCAAACCGAGCAGCTGTTCGCTATCCTACACTGCAGAGCACATATTATAATCACTCAGCTACAGCTGACTCCTTCTAGTGAAAGCACTGGAATTTCAAAGAGAAATAAACTTTGAACGCCTCTTCAATGTCCCCTAACTTTCTAAAGCTTGTGCCTTAGCCAGCCTGATAGCTTGAACGCCAGTATTTGCTCCTCTACTTCTTAAAGCTCATGATATTAAATTTGAAGCATGCCCCAGAGAAATTATTTGCCTCCAGAAATGAACAAGAGATGTGGAACTGAAAGATTCAATTGATAAGATCCATTCACAAATTGCTCTGTCAATATGGGTTACAAACCGATAGAAAAAGAGAAGTTGCACTAAATATAGCTCTATCTGCTTCAATTGTAATTAATCAAAAGGCTCATACAGTTCCAAGTTTAACTGCCATTTCATACAACAGTCAGAAGCTGAAAGGCCATTTTCATTTCATTTCCATCTATGTTCCTTTTTATGAGGAAAAGAAAACTAAGATAGATTTTGATTTTCATTATTTGTTAAAGCGTTTTGTGCTTCTCCTTACTTCAGTGATCGCAAGCAGACAACCCTGCAAGTTCTTCATCGTGTTAAGTCTTTGGGACCATCTTCTTTAATAAGGACTGAGACTAGGCAGAAGGACCTTTTCAAGACTGCTGTAAACTTTTAGCCCAAAGCATGTATTGCATTCAGGACTACTATATTAACCATAACAAATTTTTGTTGTTCTTTTTGTTCATATTGCTTAGTGTGTCAATCCCCAGTTGTGCTTAATAAACACACATGGGACCAAACTACTTAAGTTTTGTGTGAGGTGGCCCAAATGGGCTTCACAGAGACACTCACAGACTGTGTGGCCTACTCTTTCTCCCGTCCTCCTACAGGTAATCAAAAATCATGGAATCATTATGGTTAGAAAAGACCTTCAAGATCATCAAGTCCAACCGTAAGCCCATCTCCACTACGTCTGCTAAACCATGTCCCTAAGTGCCTCCTCTACACATTTCTTGAACACTGCCAGGGAAGGGGACTCCACCACTTCCCTGGACAGCCTCCTCCAATGCTTCACCGTTCTTTCTGTGCAGAAATTTTTTCTGATGTCTAACTTGAACCTCTCCTGGAGCAACTTGAGGCCATTTCCTCTTATCCCATCATAAGGTAATGCCGTCTTTCACCTTATCAAAATATTAGTCACTTCCTCATTACCTGAAGAGTTCAAACCACTCAAATGATGGAGATAAATTATAAACTGGCCATGAGAGAGGTGCATTTGCAGTCACAGGGCAGCAAATGCACACTGCTGCAACCTGACGAGAACACTGTATGGCCTGACCCATGTCCTTCATTCGCTGGGGACACTGGGGCCAGGTCACCTGGCAGTTGCACTGCTGGCCACATATGGAGGGAACAGCAGATCATTTCAGTAGATCCAAAGCCACCAGCCTGTTCCCAGCAATCTCCTCCTTGGGAGGAGCAGAACTAGCAGTGAGACAGGCAGTTTCCCAAGGCAAGCCAGGGTATTTTGGAAGCCCGCTGCAAGCTAGGCCTGGTTGTCCATATGCACTGTGCAAAGGGGACCAACAGCCAACACACTATCACTCATCTTTCAGCTTTCCATGGGCTGGCATTAAAACACAATTAATTAATTGAATTTCAAACTTTTCTTCCAATTCATCGATATGCAACAGGCCTGAAGACAAATTGTCTGTCCTTCCACACATAAATTCTGTGTCTTTCAACCCAAGAAATATCTGCAGGTTTTATTTTTAATCTTCCCTCTTCCCCTTCCTTACCGACTATATTCAAAAGCCTCTGTCCAGGGCCTTTATAAAAATACTTTTTTAAAAATGTATTAAAACTACATTTTTCTTTCAGATATAGAAGACATGATGTAAAACAAGCAAGTGATAGTGTAAAATATCAAAAAATATCACACCGATCCAGTATAATAAACAGGTGAACATTCATTTTAGTGCAGAGTCATGGAAAGAACTTCCTTCAGAGGCTGTTGTACCTTAAGCCTTTATAAGCAAGGCTACCTAAGCCTCTATAAGAAAGACTACCAGTCCATGTTACCACAATCAACGTAAATATACTGTAAAAAAAATGACGACCAACAGTTTGTCAGTGATGTATAAGGCAGAAACAGACCTAAATGAACACAATGTGTGTTTACTTCAAATGAAGCAAATAATACATCCCTTTTAAAGGGCAAAAAATTGTTATAATTGCCATCAAGAACCATATTATAACCTCATTGACTGGGGAGTTGGGCATCCTCTCCCTAAATTAAAGGAGCGAGAAAAGATCAAGCTGTAGCATATTAAGCACATGATGAAATGAGCACCCTAGCACAAATCATGATCAAGTTACAAAGTGATTCCAAATGAACTACCATAAAAATGTTAAGGATTAACCTAAAGATTTACACTGTGTGCCACATTATGCTGCATCTATTGTGGTTTGTTGACATATGATTGGGAAAGAAACGTAAACCCAGTCAGATGAGAATGATAGACTCCACGTTAATTGAAAAAGACAAACTAAGTGAGTAATGAGTATATAAAAAATAGCCTATGCCATTTTTATCACCCACATATGACACTTATTCTCAAATTTATGGCAGAGACAATTGAACTATGTTTCAAATCACTGGAGGTTATTTCTTACCAGGAAGGCCTCTGTGTGTGTTTTTTTTTTTTTTTTTTTTTTTTTTACCTCACTGTTTCTATTCTTATTCTGTTACTACTGAAATACATATATATTACCAAAGCTATAAATACATGCCTACTTAGAAGATGTCTACAATAACCACCCTGGTTTATTTTGTGAAGATGGATTCTTCTGCACAAATCAGTATCCATTATACCCACGGAAATGTGAAAATAATACTTTAAACAAAGAGTAAAGTTTTCAACAACAGCATAAATTAAAATTGAAGCAGCCAATGAAGAAAAGGAAAAAACACCTAAGTGCAACATATCTGTGATAGGAATATAAGGAGCAAACCCAACAACAGCTACCAGGGAGGTCAAACACAGTTAGTTTTCTGGGGATCAGGGTACTTATAACTATTGCAGTGCCTCAAAATAAAAGATAACGATAATTACATTAATATTAACTAAGATAATCATAATTAAACTGTCTAAGGCAGTGAGTAGTTTTCTCATCCAGCTTTCTCCTGCATGTTATTTTCCAGAATGCTGCTAAATAACTGAGTAAAATTATGCTCCTTTGAAGAATGCACAGGGAATACGGCAGAAAAAAAAAACAGGGCAATATGACTAGAGATTTTAAAAACCTGAGTGATGTTGAGGTGGAGATAGATAGTCTCAAAGGCAAAATCAGAGCGTTTCCATACAGTATTTTATTTAGCACGACAAGAAAACATGGATTTAGGAGCTAGATATTATGTTCCTTATGGACTAGAGCATTTTCATCACAATTGCATGAAAAAAATCCTAGTAACTTTCTAAATATGAATACAGAAGTTTCGCTTTCATATTGGAAATGTTGCAAAGCATGACAGCAGAAATGAAAGAAAAATATTTCCTTCTAGAGTCATAGCTGTCTCAAAGATGAGAGGAAAAAAAAGGTTTTATATAATGATTATGATGTTGTTACAATCTTAAAAAAAAAAAATCTTAACTGTTCCAAATAAAACCTCATTACTAAAGACACGATTAAAAACTTTACAAAATTTCAATCCTGGTCACCAGAGCAACTGGGCAACTGGTATAATTTATGTTACAGAAGAAGCAATGTGCCTTTTGGGAAGAAGTAACCTTCAAAACCTTCTTAGCTACAGACAACTTGGAACACCTCACTCTACCAAACCAACATCCACAAAAAGATCCTGAACATAAAAATACAAGAGAGGATGCCTTTGTCAAAAGGAGAAAAGATACAACAGGTCTCTGCTTCCTTCAGCAAATTCCAAAAATTCACCTGTCACCTGGAAGGTGTGGAAATATAGGAAAAGGGTGAAAAAAATATATACACTGTCGCACATCTTCCAGATGTACAGTGTTCTCTCCCCAAAAGCTCCACTCATGACCAAAGGTCCCTGTGTCCGTCTCATGTTTCCCCACCCCACTTAAGGAAGGCAGAAGAGAGGCAGCATTGGGCAATGCCAGTACTTCTCCGCAATGAGCCCGATGCTGCCCCAACCTTCCCCTCCAACTCTACTGAAACAGTTTCCTCCTGCTTCCAGACAATGCTTTTAGCCCAGAGCTCAGCTCAAGCTCTGCTTCTGCCAGGGACATTTCAGTGCCGCCAACATGGCAACTGCAATGACCCTGCCAGCACATGAGAAGAATTTGTTTTAGCATTAAAGATATAATATTGTTTACATTCAAAGTAAAGCACTCATAAGTCAGAAAGTTTCCCGTGCAACTTTAACTCATCTCTCGGTATGTTTATTCTCATTATCATGATGTTTGACTACAGGCAAAGTGGGCTTTCCAGTGGGACCCTATTGGTCCAGTGCAGCAGATGGACAGTGCTCTGACAATCAGCCAAGGCTAAGCAAGGCTAAGAGAATCCATATGGTCACCTATGCCACTTGTTGCAGAAGTTGGAAAGGTAAAAATACCCAGCAGAGCAGGAAGAACACAGTATTTTAAAGATCACATATCTGTCCCTGCCGCTCTGCTATGCAAATGTTGCCCTAAGAACTGTTTGGCTTGTGGTGTTGTTAATGTTCTGAACATGAGCCTGGTCTCCCCGGAACCCACCACGAGGAAGGGCTGAGCTCTCCTAATCACATGGAATGGAGACATCCAATTGATGTCATTTCACTGCAGAAACCAGCTCCACACAGAGGCAGGTGAATTTGAATTCTACTTCTGTCCTATCACTGATTATTTTTGTGATCGCTGATCACATCTTGTCTATTATACTAATTTTACTGATGTGAAAATACTATTCTCTAATCTCAGGTGCTGTATCAATGTTTGTGAGACACATTAAGAAGCGCCTTTGAAGAAGGGCATACAAAAATGGACAGTTATTTCCCGCAGTCTCGGAATTGCATAAGGGTTGCTAAATTAATAATAAAAGTATTACAGCACTCCCCTCTCTCCTGCATTACCACATATCTCCAGTTGATGAACACTGTGAGGAAAAAGCAGGAGACTACAGAATTCAAGATTATCAGAACCTCAATGTATTAGCAAACAAGCTTCTCATGCAAGCTGAGCTATTCTCATTTGTAGCTTTCATGCACTTCAGCTGTAAGCTGCAAAAAAGGGGGGAAAGGTTAACACAGAAACGGCAAAAATTAATCTTGGGAAGGGAGGAAGGCTTCCTTGTTTTCCTGCCCCCACATAGGGATCAAGTTATTATTTTCAGTTGCATAGAGATGACGGTTTTACATTGGTTTCTCCTTCAGCAGGTAAGGATTAAAAATTCCAAACTATTATTTCTTTCTCACTATCCCACCTCCATGCTGCTTAATTTCTGCCTAATCCATACATCACTGCCATAAAATTAACAAGTGTTGAGCTCATTTTGCATCAGGTCACAAAATAAAGTTGTATGCGAACACAAGCTAAATTGAAGACATCTCTAAGACAATACTAGTATTTTATGTGTAATTTATACATTATTATATATTAAAAAGAAGAAAGATTTAAAGATTTTTTTTCATAAATAATTCCATTTTCTTTTTAATTTTAGGCAGACAGTGGGAATAAAACTCTCTTTTTCTTCTAGAAAAACTGAAGCTCAAGGGACTTGCACTCACATTAGACACCTGTATATAACTGAGACTCTTAAGAGACTCTGGAAGAGCACATGCACTTGAGCCTTGGGGAAAAAAAAATGGAGCTCTCAGTCTGACTTCAATCTCTGTACTGCTCTTGCCATTGAAGACTGGATAAAGATGAGGAGACAGACAAGTTACTTAGAAGAGGCGCCGGCTCAAAACACAGTTTGCAATTACCCCATCTGCACAGACCTCTCCACTTCCTCAACCCCAAACCCTATCATCCCAAGCCTATAATAGTGAAGAGTTTCTAAAGGAACTTCCCCAAATGTGAAGTATTTTTACAGCACTGTCACACACACACACAAAACAAACAGCTACATGCAGTCCTAAGTCCAGAATACACTAAATACACTAGTGCCATGGAAAAAAGCAAGGTTTGGAAAGGCCCTCTAGGCCTGTTCTGCTTTATTATGATCAAGAATTTGTCTCCCACAATAAGAAATAAGGATTCCTTTTTTTTCCCCCAGTGTTCTTCATGTGAGATTCTACTACAGAAAGTACAATCTGCACTTACAAATAAAGTTACTAAAGCACTTAAAAGATCTGCCTAAAAAAATCAAGATGTTTCCTACAACCAAAGTGCTTAAAAAAAGAAAAAATAGAAAGATGCTGATAGTTGCCTAGTCATGTGATCAGGTACTTAATTTTAGAGGTAAGTCTTGAGAAAGCAGGGTTAGTTCTAATGGCTCAGCCAAGGTGCAACATGTTCCTAAAACAGCAGCAGGAGTTGCCATGTGGAGGAACTCAGGAGAGCAAAGCCTTTTGCGCCATTCTCCATAAGCAAAAATACACATTTTATTTTAACAACAACAAAAATGGAATTCAGAAAAGAATAATCTAAGGTTTTGCATGTGGAAACACTGGTATTTTTAAGCCTCAACTAACACGATAACAGATAGCATTTCAGAGTGAGAAGTCACTCCAGTGCACCGACCTACAGAGAAGACCATGGACAGCTGCATTGTAACCCAAAGTCATCAGCCCGGGCACGTTTGACTGCTATGATCACACACCGAGAATATACAAGCATGCATTCACTCCGACAACACCGGCCTAAACTATTTAGTGTGAAACTTTGAGGAAAAGAAAAAAAAAAAGTAACTTTTAAAAAAGAAAGGCTGTTTTGGGGAAACCCTGCGGGTGACAGTAGGACAACCCCCTCCAACACCTCCGCAAGTGCCCGGCAGAGCAGCGACACCCTCCAGGAGCAGGAACCCCGGCCGGACAACAACCCGCGGCCGCCGCAGCGCGGCCCTCAGGGAGCAGAACCGCGGGCGGGGGCAGGGAGCATCGGAGGGAGAAGGAAGCGCAGGGAAAGTCCAACGCCCGCGCGAGCTACGGGGCTGCCGCGGCGCCCTCGCAACGGCCCCCGCGCGCGGCCCGTCCCCGCCGGCCTCACCTGCCAGGAGGCCGCGCACGTCCTCGGGGAGGGGGAGGCCGGACATGCCGGCGGGCGAGCGGGCG
>VWPW01020841.1:588740-659782 GCA_013389825.1 Crypturellus undulatus
CCCCTCCCCCACCCGGCTGCGACGGCAACGGACGCGCCGGGCGGGAGCGGCGGGGCAGGGGCGGGGCCTGGCGCCGGGGGCGGGGCCTCGCTGCCCCGTCCCTCTTCGTCCCCCAAGCGCTCCGCAACTGCGCGTGCGCCTCCCCGCCTCCCCCGCCGTGTTTACACCGGCTGCCCCCATAGCAACGCCGCCCGCGGAAGCACGAGCCTGCCACGTGACCGCTCCTAGCGGTCATTGGGCGCGAGGGCACCGTGCGGGCGTGTCCGCGCTGCCAGCGTCAAACATGGCGCGCCGCGTCGGCTGTCGGCCCGCCTCTCCTCCCCCGAGGGCCACTAACAGTTGGCTATTGGGCGACAACCCCCAGGAGGTTGCACTCTGATTGGTGCATTGGTTATCCCCCGCCCAACCACCGTCCCTCCCACAGAGGGGGAGTTGAGGGACCCTGGAGGAGGTGCGAGGGTGGCGGCGGGAGAGCTGGCGGCCCTTCTCCCAAGCGGCCTCTGGGCCTGATTCAAGGCGCGGTGCGGCCCTCGGCACCGCCGCGGGGCTGAGGGGCAGCGCCCCTTCCTGCCCCTGCCGTGGCATCGCGGCCATGCGCCTCACCGTAGCCCCGTCCAAACAGAATAAGATGAAACGGGAAATCCTGTGCACGCGTGACACGTAGAGTGGAATGAGGAGGGGAAAGTTAGGCTCTGGGAGTAAGTGTTGGTGCGGGCAGCTCTTGGCACAGGTGTGGGCACAGCCTGCTGTTTGTGAGCTGCGCAGTGGAAGGGCCCGCTCCGAAGCATCGTTATTTTGTTTATGGGGACAGCCTTGCTGTGTGTTCCCGGCAGTGTTTTAGCGCTCCATGTTTGGCGCACGTAAGTGATGTAATATGTTTAGAAATAGTGAAAGCAAAACTCTTAGCATGTGTTTCGGTGACCTTGGTGGTTTTGGCTATCTCTGTGTTATTGCAGAAAAGTGTTTGTGCTGGAGGCGCTGCTGTGCTAACACATCTGTGTATCGTACCGGTGGGAAAAAAAATCAAGGAAAAGAAGTTATATTTATAAAACTTCACATTTCCAGCAGCGTAGCAATATCAGCACTTGTGGCACAGCCAGCAGTACAGCTGTATCACTCCGGCAGCAGACAGTTTCATACCTCTGGTTAATACAGCTCTGCCAGCTGGAGTCTGCAGTGTGGACCTGGCGTTACAGCACCCTGTTCTCCCAGCTTCCCACATCCCTTTTAATTATATACAACAGCTCATTTCAAATACATCTGGTTTTCAAAGCACTGCAGCTTTATTACCTGGTTTTACAGCCATCTTGATTGAAACTCAAGCAGTCAAGTAACTGACCTTTATAATGTTACACAAGGATTTTTATGACAGTTATCTAATTTCAAAATAAACATACTCTTGCATCTGGTTGCAGCTATGTATACAGTGATCTTGCCTTTCGGTATTTATATTAAATATCTACTACTTTTCTGCTACAAGAGTATTTATATCTGGCAGATTTTTCTGCAGCTGACAAGGAGGGCTCTTTGGATTTATGTTAAACTATAGTTTTCAGATTTGCAGAATTTGCCATAAGGAACAGGGAAATGGCTTCCAATCTAATGTGCTTGCCCTTTTCAGGTTAACTTTAATCCTACTTTCTTTTGTTGACTTTATGGCTCTATACATTTCTCTTCCAGAAATGAATCAAGGGTGTCACTTGAACTCTGTTGTAGTCTTTGTTTTGGGATCACCTTTCCTGATAATTTATTCCATATGTTTACCATTTGTGTGAGCTTTCCTTGAGTTTCAGAACATAAAATGAGAAGAAATAACTTACCCTTACCATGTTCTGCCCACCATCCCCTTGTCACCTCTTTCTGTTTACTTTTTTTTTTTTTTTAATCTTAAAGACCTCCTTCAGTCTCATTGCACTGAAGCTCGGCCCATCACACAGTTAGTGAGATTTGTGACCCAGGCCTGTTTTAAGCCTTGTTGAGTTCCAGATTTACTCTTATTTCCCTAATTTTTAAATCTACCGCTAATAGGAAGTGTAATTCAAAACAGACTCCTTCACTGAAATATGTCTGGCTTCAGAGCCATTTCAGCCTGTTTTCTGGGGATTCCACAGCCTGTGCCTCATCGAAACCAGACATACTGCTTTGCCTAATCAGGCCCATAGATCAGACTTTCTTAATGTGTGGGGAGCAACACCACAGGGAACACACAGGAGTTTATTGTCCTTCTGTGTGTCTAGAGCTTCAGAAACAAGTTAGTCATGAAGAAAAGACTTCCTGAATCTGCAGAGAGCCCGTGGTAGTAGGAAGCCTGGAGAAAGAATAGCCATTCGGGAAAGAATAGCCATTTCCATTCGGGAGCAGCATCGTCACCACTTTGCCTCTTTGAAGAAATCTGATACCCCCAATATGCTGGGAAATCCAGCATTTTTTCTATGTAATGTTCCATTTTTTTCTACAGACAAGATTTAAAACTTAGATTCAAGGGGGCAAAAAAAAGGAGATGGGACCTGTGTGCAGCTGCTTCTTATTTCTACGTGTCCTTTAATAGAAAATTAATTGGATTACAGTGCATGCTCCCTGCACTATTTCATGCAGGCAGGCAGCAGACTTGTTGAGACTATTCTATATTCTCATCTGTTAATTCCCTGTTTACTGCCAGCCTTCTTTTGGCAGATTTAAAGCAAAACAGCCAATCAACAATCAGGATATTTTTTAATTATTTATTTACATTAAACAGTAATTGGCAAATATTTCTGAGATGCACATATAACTGTTAAAAGGAAGGAGTGCAGCACCACTCTTTATAAAGAGCTCAAAAATATATGTGTTAAAAAAATGACAGTGCTCTAAACACAACAACTCATTACGCCTCTTGGCCATGGTCCCTGCTCAGAAGGAAAGCTGTGGAAATCCTCACAGTGGATTTCCTTACAGTCCATGAAATATTCAGGACATTGCAACAGTTGTTTTGACCCTAAGCTTACAAACTAATTTTGAAGCATGTAAAGTCTGGTACTTCACATAACAATTGACAAAAATTCAAATCTTCTGCTTAGGATCCATCTCCATGGAACCTTCCTATCTTACTGTCCTTTCACAAGTATTTTATAGAAAAACAGTGTTTGAGACCTTTGAGTGTCATCATTCACACCACTGGGTTGCATTGACTGTGCTGTGTTAAGATGTAACTAGGAGATTGCAGTGAGGTACTGATGTGAAAAAGATCAAGAACCATTCCCCTAGATCATTTAAACTGCCTATATCTTGGCTAACTGCTGAGGTGTTCGTTTATATACTGATGCCTTCATCTTCCTACATAAGGACTAACAAGGATATAATTCCTATTTTTGTAGTCTGATAAATTACAAGAATATCTAGTTTTGCCCAGTAGCTACCTCTGGAAAAATGTTTGGTGTTTACATAATGAAAATTATAGGTAAGTAAATATAACATTGAGAGATATTTTCTAAACATTACTTGTCACAGGAAGCACTTTTGCTTATGCACTTTTTTATTTCCCTGAATCCCTTAGTTTGCGTAGGGTTATGCATTACCCACAAGCTAGTAGAGATTAGGTAAAAAATATACTGCATCTCATAATGTTCACATACAGTCTCTTTTTAAGAATTTTTCATAGGAAAGAGCATGTGGATTATAAGCTCCAAAGTTCCACTGAGATCCTGTTTTGAGACAGTTTTCCAGCTGGATTGATTCAGATGGAACATCTCAGAAGTTAGTCTTGGCACAGGTGTAAGATTTCACTGGACTTTTTATTTTGCTACAGTCTATGAAAGCAAGCCAAAGATAACTCCACAAGTATCACACAGAAAGGCCTATGCTGCTCATCATGCAAACAGTTCCAGTCAAGTATGGAGACAACTGGCTGAATAAGAGTTGCAAGATTTCAGTGTATAACAAATAGATGTTCCTTTCTGTGTTTAGCCCTCTGTTCTTAGTCATCTTAAAATGAAACACCAAAGGAAGAAAAATTCTTCCTCTCCCCATTTCTCCTGTCGTGTAGAGATGTATAGAGATGACCTGATGGGTTTCCTTCTGCAGCTGACTGTGGTTTTAAGAAGGGAAGTGCGGGAGGTTTTGCTTCACTCCTCTTCCAGTTAATAATTTAGAGTATTATGTAAACTTTTCTTTACCCTCTGTGTGACCTTGGTATCTAATTAATATTTTGGAGCAATGAAGAGTTGCTGTGGTGAATAAACTTGAATAAGCCTCTTATTGTATTCTCCAGAAGTAAAAGCAAAGTTTCTTCCTCTTTCTTCCAAAGATAGATGGGAAAAAAAAAGAAAATACAGATATCATTTTATCTATTTTTAATATCTACTTTTAGATTTTATTACCTGTGATACAACACATTGATTGAAATCGTAAGCAAGTTATTCCATGAAAACTAGTTTTCTGTGTCTGTATTAAGATCCTATATTCTTTTCTCAATGCAGTAACATAACTTCTATGTCCTGTGCCACAAGACCTCACCATCATCCTTTTCGCTAATACCATGTACTTCGTGAACAGCAGGGTAAGTCCCCTCTGTGAAGTCCCTTCATCTGTAAATTGTAGAAGCAGCAGAAACAAGATATTTGCAGGAGAAAAAGGGATTTCCACAGTTGTAGAACTTTTCTATGTAATGTACATTTCCCTTCACAGGGGAAGTAACACAGTTATTTTGGTTTAAAGCAGAACTGAATGAAATCAGGGTAAAATGTACATGAAATTTATGCATTAAGCAATGGAATATTGTTTGCAACCTCTAAATTGCCAGTCTTTTAACTGAAATCGTAGCAAAAAAAAATCCTGAATAAGTGTGAACTCTCAGAGAAAAGATACACCATTAAGAATCACTCTGTGAGTCGAGAGAGTCTTCCACTAAATGTTAGCAAGATAGTAAGTTAAAAGCTAAAAAAAGATAAAAGAAGCTGCTGTGTTATTTTTATTTTCAAAAGTCAGTGTGTGCTTTAAAAGAACACGTTCTTCAGCTTAAAAAGTGAAGATCTGTTACCTTGTGTCACTGACTTTACTAGTCTTGCTAACAGGACTAGTTATGATATCATACTATATGATAAAACAAACTGTTTTATCATATGCATAAGTATTAGCATTCTTCCTTTCCAGTTTGAATGATTTTTTTGTCTCAATGTGCTTAACAGTGTTTTTCCTTGCTACCTTCCTTAACTTATTATTTTGTTCGCTACTCTTACATGATCACCACAAACAGCAACAAATCAGGAAAGTATCATAAAATTTCAAATGAAACAGCTACTCGTGCTGTCTGAATTCAACAGTGTTTCTGGGAAAAACAGATGAAAATCTTCTTTGGACTCACATAGTAAGAGGACACATCAAAGTGAGACAGATGTATACACTAATTTATTGCCCTGCAAACTCCTTTTCTGTAGAAGAGGAACATCATCAATTACGTTGTTTAAAGTGATACATAGATATGTAAAATATTGTGAAAAATAAGAAGCATTTGTTGTCTCCAGTAGAAATTTCATTAGATTCCATTATATTAAAGTGCAAGACAGATAAACTTCACCTCAGTGGATTTAGTTTAAGCTGTGAATTATTACTTTGCAAAATAGGGAACCTTGAAAAACTCCTGATGCAAATAACACTTTATTTATAAAGTGTCTTCTGGGATATCACATGGTTTACAGCGAGACTATTCAATTAATAAAATAGCTTTTCTCAGCAAGTATTTCTACTATAATGTCCATAAACTACAGTGTGCCTGGCTAAAAGTAATCCACACCAATAATAGCAATATGCTAACAGGGGCAAACAGACCCTAAGCCAACATTGTCTCTCTTCTTTTTTTCTTCTTAATTTAATAAAAAGCTCTGAATACAGAGACTGATTTGTTTTCAAGTTCTGAGTGGTGGATTTTTGATTGACCCGGGTACTTTATAGCCCCCAACATGTGGGTAAATAAGCACCTCACAAAACCAACCAAAACAAAAACCTTGTGAGCTAAAGAGGAGATATTGCCCTCAAGATGTAGAACCAGTGCCCAGGGCAAGAAGTGATTTTCCCAAAGCACCCAGGAAATATGTGGTGCAGTGTGTAGGGCACCAACCTACCTGCCCAGCAGCCAGTGCACTTTTCTCTTGTCAGAACTGCTTCCATCACCCTTGCCACAGCTTCTCACCTTTCTGAGGTGTGAATCTGGTGCTAGCAAAGAGCTAAAATTCTTATAAGAACACTGCTATGTTATTTTTGTTTTAAGAATTCAAAGTACTATATATAAAACTCCTCTCTCAGAACTGTTTCCAAAAAGTAAGTTTACGTTTAGCAACATCGGTACAGATCTTCCCAGATGCCCAGCCATGACTTCAACCGTGACCTGAAAGACCCACCCCAGTCTCGCTGCCCATCTCTCCTTGCCGTTCCCAGTGACATTGCTGATCCAAAAAGCAGATGTCAGCACAGTCTGTTGAACAAATGCCGCCGTGATGTATAAAGCACATAAAACCATAAAGCAGAACTGCGCTCTCATCTTACACTTGAAACTTAAGTTCTTGTGCTCCCATCTGACACCGTTTGCATTAAAGATTCAATACTCTAGACCTAGTTACTTAAAGACTAAAAGAAAAGAAAGCTGGGATGTATCCTATATATATACAAGATAGTCTCAGGGCTTCCCAAGCAACATCTAAGAAGCTTGATTTTGCCTAATAAGAGCCTTCTTACCTGTTTCTGCTTAAAAGTTTATCAGTGTGGTTATTTTTAATTAAAGTATTAAACACAGTGCCAAACCCATGAGCTGGAGGGCTGTTTTTTTGAAGCATTTCATTATCTGCTAAGTAAATTAATTAATGCAAATGAAACTCTAGTGTCATAAAAATCATAAAACCACATCCTGCTCTACTTGAAGACAGTAGCAAAATTGTCTTTGACCTCCATGGGAACAGGTTCAGGCCTATAACTTCCATATCTGGTACATTAAGTGACATAATCAGAAATACTATCTTCTCCCATTAAGATGATATATGCATATAGCATGACAAGTAGCAGCACACGGACTTGTCTGGTGGCTGTAATTAGAGGTTTTTAATGACAGGTTAGGTATGTTTAATATGCAGTCCCACATTGCTGTTACACTATCAGGTTCTATTCAGGATCTTTACACACATCATAACTAAATTCAGAGACAGATGAATGTTCCTGATACTTCAAATTCAGCCGTCCTGCTGATTTAGCATCTTTTGAGGCACGCACCATGTGGTGAACAAACAGTGCAAGGAAAGATGTTTTCCACTGAGATTTGTCATGGATTTAAATCATTAACACTTTCCTGCCTTTTTTACTGATAGAATTAATGTTGCTTTCTGTATTGATGCAAAGATTTGCCCAGTCATTCTAATAGGTATCGTTTCATATCTTTGAGGAATTTAGGCATGGCGACAATACCTTACTTGATTAGGTGAGTTATATGAAGAAAGCTTCTCATCCATAGGTTTGTGTGCTGTGGCATTAAAGTTAAAGCAAGATATTTAAAAGATATTTTCTTCAGGCTTCAGTGTCTTACAGAAAAATTATTTTGCCAGATTACCATGAAATATTCCAAAGAATATTTGTTTTACATGTACATGTTTTAAAACCAGCAGTTACTGCAAATGCATCAAACAACAAAAATAACCGAAGGCACCAGTAATTAAGCATGAGTCACTACTTCCAGTAAATTCATGTCAACTGCAAGCAACAGAAAATCAGAGTTCTCTGTCCTGAAGCATTGCCAATTTACTGTAGAAAATTGATTGATCCAAAGGGTTTGAACATCTCATGGATATAAGCTTACCAGTTCATATCTGTGTATGCAGTTACCCTCTCTTGGGTTTTTCCTTTCTCTCCCGCAGTTACCCACAGCTCCTTCAAAAAGTCTTCACTGTCTGATATAGTGAGATTTAAGAATTATTCTATGAGCTGCTATGTTTCTTTTCCTGACATTAGTCTTAGGAGTGTAGTTTAGCCAGAAAGCCTGAGGCTAAATAGCCCAGCCTTCATAAACCATGCCAGGGATTGCTGGAAACACCTGCACCTTGCAGTTATCCAACTGGCTTTGAAATATGTCAGAACACTGTTTATTTGCATCATATCAACAGCATGGCATCTGAATTCATTTTCACATCCCTGTCCTGATGGTACATGGCTCTGAATATAAAAATTGGCGTATACAAGTGCTATACAGTTAAAGATACTGATGCTTTCCCCAAATTACCAGATAGATCTTTGCTGGCTAACAATAACTTGATTAAACAAGCATACCCTTGTGAATCTCATATAAATAGTCTCAATTAACAGACACACATATATATTATTTAGCAGAGAAAGCACAAGAGATACATACACTGGTGATGTGAGTGAGTTGTGAAATGATGATACACCAATACTAGAGTAGTGTTACAGTCTTAAATAAGACACTAGCAAAGTAAAACCTTTAGTGGAGGTCTTGTCTGAAAGCAGGATTACAGGGGCAGAGGAACTGTAAATTTTTGGCATAGACATTTATTTCTGGCTATGTATTTGTCTGACAGTGGTGGGAATGCAGTACTGGGAAGCACAGTGCTTTTACTGCCCATGGCAATGGGTGGCTTTCTAGAAAAGAGAATAAATACCGCAGTATTTAAAAGCTGGGCATTTGATTTTAGCTACTCCAAAGTCGAAGAGAAATGCTGAAGTAATCAGGTAATTATTTGCTTTCAGTACAGGAAACGTTGCTGTTACTGGGTTTACATGTAAAATAACATAAGTTCTCTGAGGGGGTTGGGACGTCCTGGCAGCCCAGCCACTTGTCTGGCCTAGGGTTATTATTAAAAATACAACCAAGAAACTCCAAATCATATGTAAACCTTGCAAAAGAATAGGAGGGCATGCAGGTATTTGTATTTGGTCTGTTTTTTACAGAATTTATCACCATTCTTTCTAAACAAGTAGTTTTATGAGCACTGGGACTACTGAAAATAGAAGATTTTGTCTTGTGATTGTCTTGTGAATTTTGATTAAAGTTTCTTCATAGGTTGGAACATGTCAAAGATCTTGTTGTTGCCAGTATGGATTCTCTTAGGTCTTACAATCGCATGTAATGCACAATTGAGGCAATGCACAAAGAGGCAATGAACATCAGCCCCTTTTTACAGAACTTAATGGATCTCGTCACCTATTCATGTTCATAAATTTAATGAAACTTTAATGAGTTTAAGTGTCTGTGAATCATTTGTTGATTTCAACTCATTTTGAAACTGAAAAGGTTAAAAAAAAAGGAAGATTTGGGAACTTAGATAGGCAGATGCAAACACGGAGCAGCCAGAACATCATATTTTCAGGTAGCCTTGTTAAAATGACAAGGTTGCAAAAACCAGTGGATAGCAGCTGCCTGAAGAAACCTCTGTCCATTTCCATGTTTAAAGCTGAATCTATTATCTTTAATTATAATAAAATTGCTACCTGTTTTTGTTATAGCTTCTGCCTGTCCATGTCCTAATGTGCCCATGGCAAGGAAAATATTGTTTCCATTCCAATTGACATAATGAGAAAATGCATCTAATGTGTTGGCTTTAACACAGTATTTATCAGAAGATTATCCTATGAAATTGTCAGTTTATGTCATGATAATTAGATATGTTATTTGAAACCTGTCAAGTAAAAGGAGGCTTTCTTCAGTGATCGTATTGCGCTTCACTTCACAGGTGGGACTTAATAAACTCAACTACTGAAAAGTGTTGAGGCAGTGGCAGACTTGGCATTTTTAGTAAAGTAACCTGAAGCCTGAAACTCAACAAATTGCTTGTTGTTTGGCAATGTTTTCTACAGATAAGCTTCCTTCATGACTTGATCCTTTCCTAGGATTGTAGCATACATTGTAGCGTAAATTGGACAAACTTCAACTCTCCTGCCCCTTCCTGCCCCCATCCTGCCCCTTCCAGTTATCCCAGCTCTGGCATTCCATGGGGATTGATTCTTGTCCTCACACAGAGTGAACAGAGCTGTTGCAATGCTGTAAAGATATGGCAGACTTGTGGGAGAGTGGAACAGGACCACATTTCTCGCAAGATATACTCAAATATGTGATTTGGAAAAGATTTTGAAATATAAATAATAAGTGTTTCTCTTTATATAAATAATATATAAATTATATATAAATTATATAATATAAATTATATAATATAAATTATATAATATAAATTATATAATATAAATTTTATATAAATTTTATATAAATAATAAAAATAAGTGTTTCTCTTTAAACATATAAAAGGGAGAGAAGTCATTAATGAAGCTAAGAACTATGAACTAAATTTTAACAGCAATGCTTAGATATTGACTTTTGTCAACTGTATTTTGTTAAATGGAAAAATGTAGTATGGCCTAACCTGGCCAGCTATCTGTATTATGCTTCCAGCTCACAGGAATGGAGCATTTTCAATTAAACTACTTTAAACAATAAGATAAACTGGGAAATACTAGGGAAAATGTTTTTCTCCCTTCTGGAATGGGAATAGGTAAGTAAACACTAGAAATTAATTTTAAAATAAAGTACATTGAGTAGCTATTTCCTTCATTCAAGAGAGGCTGTCACACTGTTGATAGTGATTAGAGTTGACCGAGTTAGTCTGAAATGTACCGAAAATTATAAAATTCTATACAAATACTAATTTGCTTATTATACTGTCCAGTGAATGGTGTTCACGTGAAACATGCTAAAAGAAAGTTCTTTTAAAGGTTAAGACTTTAGTAAATTTAACTGATTGATTCTTTAATTCTAATTAAGAGGACTACAGAATAATACTGCCTCTTTCCCCATGGCTAAGCAAGAACTTAGAGGTACCTGAGATAGACATCACAGTATGCATATAAATAGCAATATCTTAAATATCCGAGCTCTTCAACTGTAGCATTTTTATTCTTTGTTGCTGAAGCCAACTTGATGAAGGGTCTCTCAAAGAGCTTGAGATCACAAGATGCCGAGCTATCTTAATAATTACCATTTGTTTTTATTTTATTTTTTTCTTGTGATTTCCCCTATGCAGTCAACTTAAAAGAGAGTCCCCATTTACATGAGAGAATCTGCATCCAATTTTCACTGAAGTCTCGTAAGGTAGTTATGACATATTTTAGACCATACAAGTTAAAGTATTTCTATGTTTTCAGCTAAGTCCTTAAAATTATTGAATTTCTTCCATTCCTCCGGCCAGCACTGACCACTCATTCCCAAAACACATTAGAAGCTTTATTTATAAAATGCGATATTTGTGTAGATGTTTATCTTCTGGCTTCATGATGATTGCAAAGAAAAACAAAACCTGGTGATTTCTTGCACTGCATAAATCAGTTCCTAAATGAAGGTGTGTCTGGGCAGTTAGTGGTCCATTGCAGCATTTAAGAGAGAACAGAGGTGTTAAACAGTGGATATGTGGACTCCTGGCAAGGCCTTCCAGAACGCTGAATTCATTACACAAACTTTAAACTCAGACACAGGGCACATGGAAATATTTCATCCAAGTATGTTACTGTTTTTATTAAAAATCTGCTTCATTTATGCCCATGAAATGTACCAGTCAAATGCCAAAATTTAGAGCTGACTCTATGACTGTTCTTTACTTCCTTAATTTTTCTCTTTCTTACTAGGAGGAAATCACAAATCATTATGTGTTAAAATACTGTCTTTATGGAATTTCAAGGGCAGTAAACTGTCATCGCGGATAGATTCAAAATTCTCTGTATCCAAGCTAAATGTGATTCATTGCCCACGTGCAATAACATTTCTATGTTTTTTTCCCTTTCTTTTGTGGCAGCTGCTGAACAGGAAAAAAAAAAAAGACTTCAAAGTATTTTTAAAGGGTAACACTTCAGTTTTACGCTTTCTAGAAATGCCCAAGCTTCAAAATTATTTATATTTCAAAATCTTTTCCAAATCAGCTTTTCATTTATCATAGCTTGTATTTTTAGATGAATAGTCACTATTTTGATCAGGATTTATGAGATTAGTTTCTATGACGATTGTTTTTCACATTTTTGATCTTCTTTAGAGGAATCCCATAAACATCGTAAGTAACAGGACTGTTCATCCCATATTGAACCACCTCAACTCACCAGATAGGGTTGTCACCTTCTTTGTCAGTGGCCAGTATTCTGTGCTTCAGAGGAAGAACCAAAACCTGGGAAATTTGTACACTTAACTTGTTGACTTTATACAATGGTCATCTAATGCACTCTAGAGTAAGATTTTAGTAACATATTGTAAATTATATGGCTTTGGTTATAATGCAATGACATGTTCAACAGATTGATGCTATAATACATGAAGCACACTCCTTTTTTTATTCATTTTTCTGACACACAAAAAAATCAGAATTCCGAAGAGTTTTTCTGCCTGCAGTAACCTAAAATTCGTGCAATTTTTGGTACCATTTATGAAAGGATTTAGATGTTGATTTACTCCACATCATACACCTAAATGACTGACACGATTAAGCTCCACTTTGAAAAACAATTTAGACACCTTCAATAGCATTGACTTACAGCAGAACTTAGGATCCTGAGTGCCCAAAATATATTTAAAAATGAGTCTCAGACCATATAACACCAAAGGCAACAATTGCTTGCTCGTTTTAAAAATCTAGGTCCAAATTTGACTCAGTGCCTGCATAAACATTCAGGGCTCGATTCATAAACTAAACTGTGGGAAATCTGCCCTGAAAAACACCAGGGCTTTTGCCTACTAATATGCCCAAAGGTGTGCCTAGAGTCATTAGGGAACAAAGACCTGTCTGGGAAACATTATGAAGATTAATAACTGTGCATACAAGATTGGAAAGGAGCAACCAGAGGGCATATTGCTTATTGCCTGTATCTATCTGGACCTAGGATGAAAAATAAATCAAATCCAGAAAGTCTTTTAAAGAGGTTTTGGAAAAAAATAAAGAAACAGGAGTGGCATGGGGACTTGTCCTTACTATAGATGCAAACAATCTTCTCATCATCAGGAACATTAGAAAGAAGATATTCTGTAAGATGTAGTTTGAAAGTGAAGTCCAGATACCGTATTTTCATGATCATATAAGTAACACCAGTTTTCTCATGGATTCATACTTAGACTAAGAAAACTAGGTAGTGAAAGTTTAGGCAATAATAGGTTGGGCTTGATGATATTGAAGGTGTTTTCTAACCATAATGATTCTATAATCCTGTAAGTCAATTAGGTGCATTAGAATATGTTGTCTGTTTTAGGGTCATTCTACTTTTAAACTTGTCAGCCCTACTTAGGGAATACTTAACCAGCTATACATAAAGGGAAAAGCTAGTAGAAGGCTTTTTGCCTTCTTGCATCTTTATTTTATTGCACTTTTAAGATAGTAGGCACTAAATAAATTGAACATCTTTTGTTCTTGCACCTAGAAGGTAAATAGTTAAATGCACATACACTCAGCACAGAGTAAGGAAGTAGTTGGGAACACTTACAAAGAAATGTCCGATTTCACATCCAAACACATAGCAGTACCCTCTCAGGTGACTAATCCTTTTCTTGGATAGTCCATGGGATGTGTGCAGCAGAACTTCTGGAAGGTAAAGTAAAAGAGAGAGAGATGTATGTATAATGTCAGAGTCATGGACTGCAGTTACTCAGCTTGGATTTTTTAAAATTGCTCAGGTCGGAGGTAACAAGATAAAGAGAAATTGATTCAATCAGTTTTAAAACAGTTTTCCTGAGCTACTGTAACAAGCACTTGACTGCTTCTATCCCTTTTCTTAAGAACAGTTGAAAGAAGAGGGATTTTCACTTGACAGGGCATTATTTTTAAGGCCAAAGTTATCTACAGGAACAAACCCAGTATGTGTTCAGATATAATTAGCTGAAAAGGATTGAGTTGTGCACATGCAAGAGAGAGAAAGAAGAATTTTCTAGTATGTAGTTCATTTCACTGATAAGTATAATATCACCTAACAGGCACCACCTTGCTACTTGCTGCAGGATTAATCAGACGGGTGTTTATCCACAGGATTAGACTCTGAGAAGAGTCTAGAAGTCATGGAACAGCCTAGTGGTTGGTAACTTTGTTGTCAGGCTGCCTTTTTTTTTAAGCATTTGTCAATGAGGATAAATTCATCTTGGCAGATAGCAGGAAATGTGTATCGTGCATGCTTGCACTAGAGAGGGGTTTCTGTGCTCTTTCAGGATGATTATCATTGGATTTGCTTGAGGAATATGGTAGAGATGAGAAGCTTTAGTTTTCATCAAAGGCTCTGCAGTTCTGCCAGCAGCAGAGGCTGTAGGGAAGACAGACGGAATTAAGCCACATCCTTTGCCACTGGCAAAATGCTCCTCTGACATGTAAGCTCGTGGGTCTGTTTTTCCAGCCAGGAAATTCGCGTGCAAAATTAAAAGAAGTTTCATTACAGGGTCAGAGCAAGTCACATTTCAGGATGTTTTAGAGAAGGAAATATTTTCTTATATTTTATTGCTTTCCAGTTGTCTTCTTACTTCTGTCACTGCAGTGTTAGAGTTGCGAGGGTAGGTGAAGGGATTCAACGCAAAACACCTCAACTCTATAGAGTGATTATGGCATTTGCCCTAGCCAGGCCAGATACAGTTAGTGCCATCCCTTTGCCCTGTCTTATACCATCTATTTTTTTCAGTTTTAGTCTGCCCTTTAGCAATGTCATTTTGCGATGTTCCCTTCAGCATACCATTTGTCATCCTCTCTCCATTTTATCCAAGTGAATGAGAAGATGCACACCATTTGCTGAAACATATTTAAGCTCTCCAAATCACCACTAATTTTAACAGTGACTTATGAGAAGCGGTCTTAATGCTGATGGTGGTAGTCTTGATCTTGCTAACTTCTCTGAATGTCAGCTGCAATCATTTGGCTCGTAATTGCTTCTGATTACAATATTTATTTTAATCCTTTTCTTTTTAGCAGCTCTGTAGGGTTGATAATGAAATGTATTGAATGTAAAAACCACACTTTTTTCTGCAGCTTCTCTGAGGTAATTTCATGGTGTTCCAGGATCCTGTGCTGTTCTTGGACAGTATGGAATATGTCAGAAAGGGTATATTTGTGGGTATCTTTCAATGGAATTAGTAAGTGATGAATTGTAGTGTTATATGAGAAGCACAGCTACTATAACACAGAGTCTTACATCAGAAAAGCACTCTACAAGAGAAAAACCTTCAAAATATAAACCTTTTACTGTCATCATCTACAGAATACTGGACATTCACAACATGCAAATGCCCAGGTTATAAATGGACAACCTACATTAATGTGGCAGTTAAATTTACTAGCCTGAAAGTTGCTCTTGTAAAATATTTATGAATACACATGGTTGTCATTGCAAAGAAACTGCACTGTCAGCTCAACTTCTCTCCCTGATTGTTTTCTCTCCCTGTCTTAACTCCCTGGTGTGTATTCCATGAAATTCACTGCATGAGCCTTAGAATTTTACTTCAGAATTTCCCACGTAAGAGTTGTTACACAACCAAAAAGAAAGGAAAAAGAGTTGCTTCCATGGTATCATTTTGGTGCAGGTGTTATATTCATTGTATTATTCACTCAGAAAGATTTAAGTCTGGTATTTCCGTCTTGGAGGAAAAATTTGTTTTTCATATGTCTTGTTATCTGTGGGTTTTTTCAAACTCACAAATGAGCTGTGAAGAATGATTTGAAAATTTTCCAGAAAATTTGAGCTATTACAACATTAAATGCACTGCTTTTGCAAGTGCTCTGTGTAGATACCTTACTGGGTTAGAGAAATGGATTGAAAGCTAGGCTAGATGGATTATGCTACCTGTTTTAAATATATATTATACCTCTGCATGCTTTAAATTTCAAAGAGTGATTAATTCTACATATATTATATGTGCATATACATATATTATATATTATATAATACATATATTTACATATATGAACAGTCCCATTGCTGTGGGATCTCCCCATGTACATTTCAGTAGGTTCAGAGACAAAACAGACAGTACAAGAAAGGAAGAGGAGGAAGAAATTTCTTTAGTTTACAACAAATTGACATGGGTCTGATTTTTCTTCTGAGAAACCCTCAGCATTGGATCCTCTTGTAATATAAAATTGAATTTAGAAAAATCACGGAGCTGAAATAAGAATACTGTTCTTTGAGTTGTTCAGTTGTGATAGCATGAACAAAACAGATATAAATGCATTCTTAAAGTGTAAAGAAGAGGGAGTCAGACTTTTCTCAGTGGTATCTAGAGGATGGACATGAGACAGTGGACGCGAAGTGAAATACAAAAAAAAACCCTTTATAACCATAAAAAGCCTTCTTTACAGGAAGGGTGGTCAGAGGAGGCACAGAAAGGTTGTGGAGTCTTCATTTTCAGAAGTATTGGAAATCCAATTGAAAAACATTCTGCTCTAGTTGACACTGCTCTGAGCAGGAAGGGGGTTGAACTACATGATCTCCTGAGGTGCCTTCCAACCTCCCCTATAGAGTGATTCTCTGATTCTGTAATGGCCTAGGTTTAATATGGACCTTATGGCCTGTGGGATAGGACTCTAAGGTACATATGGCATGAGACAGTTTGTGTGGCTGAAAATGTGACCAGAGAAACCTACATCCTGTCAGAACTTTGGACTTGGGAAAATTCTCTTCTGGGAGTGCTCTTTGTTTTCTGTCCTTTTCGGTGCTTTGAGTGCCCTAGATTCCTGCAGTGAAGTTTGGCTTGTCTCCCTCATAGCAGCAATGCTTGGAACGCCGCTGCGCTCCTCATCCACACCACCCTATCTGAAAGGGAGAGAGTCCTTTGGGGACCCACTTCCACGGAGTGTCACTCACGGCTCCCCTGGCTGTGAAGCAAGCATCAGCAGCACTGCAAACCATCTGGCACGCATCTGAGCTTGCGAAATGTTGACTGTTGACCGCATTAAGAGCTCTGGCATGCCCTTCTCTGAGAGTGCTCTAAGAAATAACAGATACAATACTAGCATGAGCACATGCATTGCCATTCCAGCTCTCTGCGGCACAGAGACTGCCTATAATGATATCCTTGTTATATAATTCAGTTGATATATAGGAGTTGATGTATAGTCAACAGTTAGCATTTCCAGGGGTGCACATTACCAAAAACTCTATTCATATTTAAACACGTGATATAGTTTTTCTCTCCACAGGAAAAAAGAAATGTTACTGCAGATGTCTGCAACACTTGAAATATCAAAGTCTTTCAAAGTAATAAAGGCAATGTTCAGAAAATATTATGAACAGTAGTCCTACTACAGTATTTCTTTTAAAGAGACATCTGGGGTGAATTAGGGTGCTGCTTAGACTGCGGCACTGCTACAGATGTTGAGGTGTAAACGTGTTTTGCAGAGACTGTAGATATGGAATCGTGTATAATGCTTTATAGAGCTCAAACCCTATATTTCCAGTGATATGAAGAATGACAGAAAAGAAAATAAATGTCTTGTGAGTTTTAAATTACAACCACATCTAATGAACTCAAAGGTGTTTTCACTGTACTTTGGTATTACTTCTCAGCTCCTACAGCCTAAATGAACCTACTGATCATAACAGTAAATATGGGCTCAAAGGATATCCCAAGAGGTATCATTAGTCACATATTACATCCTTTTCTAATTTGTACACTTACTATGTTGCAGGATTTCACAAAACTGATGAAACCTTCAGAATTTCATGTTTCCCTCAGCAGTCTACAGTAACCCTTAGTCTGAATGACATGTATTATTTCCTTGTTGAACATATGATGTAGAGGGTTTAGTAAAAGATTTATTGTAAGAAAAGCTAGATGTTTTATTTCCAACCTAATTGAATACATTATTGCGCTGAGTTTAAAATGCTGCAATGATATATTACACCTCAGCACAACTGTACACATGAAATCTTATTTCAGCAGGAAGGCTTATTGGACTACAAATCAGAATACAGCTGTTGATAGAACAGCAGTGTATGTTAAGTTACTATAGGTTGCAATAAAGTTTTACTGTATAAGTCAAAATAGAGAATAAAATAAAAATCCAATAAAATAGTTACACTATGTTTACAGACTAAAAGAATGGCAACTGTTAGAACTAAAATTTTCCTCATTGTATACGGATGATAGGCTATCGTAAAATATTCCTGTCAATTACATGGAAAGTAGAGATAAGGCTCGTAATCCTGCTAAGGTTTAACAGCAGAGCAGAGCAGCTTCCAAAACCACACTAGAGTGGAAAGTCCTCTCTAAGCAGTATTCATCGCTTGCAAGGTATTTGGACATTGTGCAGATGAAGTACAGAGCAGTTGGGGGATATGAAATTCACACATCCTTGAAGTGGGGCCCAGTGTGCAGAACTGCTGTGCAGCTCACACCGCAAGCTGCCATTTCATCTACCTGCATGGCAGAATCATTATGTTTGGAAAAGACTTTCAAGATCCTTAAATCCAACTGTCGCACAGGGTGCTGAGTCCCTTAGAGTCAGGTCCATGCATATGGCTCCGGGGCTCTCTCCTTTGCCTCCATTCAGCCTCATGTGAGGCAACAAAAATTGGCCTTGACACCCTTCTGCATACAACAGCACCATGACTGGGATAGTTTCAGCAATAGAGCCACTGCATTGCCTTCTCCTTGGGCTTTAACGGTGGGTAATGGGTAATAGGATCTCATAAATACATGATTCTTCCAGTAAATCTTTATTCTTAGGTTTAAGTGATGTCTACAGTATTCTGTGCTGAGTTGAATGTCATCTGAAATGTTATCTTTCACTCTCTTCTCTTACTCTTTTTCTTTTTCTCTCTCAAGCAGATATTTGGTAAGTTGGCCAAATTATTCACTATGCTTTGTGTACCAAGAAGTCTGTGAGATCATAGTGCCGGACATTCTGAGACAGAGAGAAGTGGTAGCTGACTGCCTTCTGCATGTTCATTATTTCTCTTGCTCTGTCTCAACATAAAAAAAAAGAAAAATTCCAGAGCAAATGCAAAGAGATCTGCAAAACACCTGGACCTGCTATCTAATACTGTGATTAATATAGACCTGAAACAGATTTTAAGAACACTAAAGGTAAATGGATTACCAAGTGGAATTTGTTATACGGATATAATAATTAGCACTGACCTTAGCTTCAATTATTGTAATTAAATGTTTATTCCACATGATTAGTGTTTGGTTTCAGTGGAGGTCCTTATATGAAAGTGTCACAGAGATTTTCTAGATAACAGTAGACATTTTAAAGAAGACAGACCACTCTGTTTGCTCCTAGGAATGCTGTCTCTAGCAAGACAAGATTTCTTCTCTTGTCAAACAATGAGTCCAAGGATTAACACCATACAAAATATCTAAACGAATGCCTACCTGTAGATGCTTCATGGCCATAAGGGAACTATCCACTTCTCCATGCTTTCTATTCACCAAGTCCTACAAGATGACCCAGCAACTCATCCCATCAAAACTTTAGGGAGAATGCTTCAAAGGCTGTCCTGTCCTTTGTCCTCAAAGTCTTCCACTTCTCTTGCCATTGCCACCAAATTTCCATTAAAAATAAAAGTCTCAAGTCTTCATGGTAGGATACTCTTCCATAGTGAAGGAGCAGCAAGAGGACTGCCACCATCTGACTAGCTGTGTTTTGCTTTTATTCCCTTGTTTTCACTACTGGCATCATATGATCCTGCTTCTACTTAGTCCCATCTACATATTTTTGGCTCTTACTATTTCTTTTTGTTTAACTTTACTTTCATTAGTTCTTTTTGTTTAACTTTACTTTCCTTAGTTCTTTCCCACAGTCCAAGTTGCATGATGTTATCTGCCCTTGGGTAGGGAGGACAGTCTTTTTTTCCCCTTTGATGAGCCAGTTTTCTGAACAAAACCCCATCTATTGTTTTAAACAGTTGACCCTTGGGCAAAAATGGGAAAACAGGGTAATCCCTCATTTAAATGATCAATGGAAAGGAATGACCAGGAGAAAACGTTGATCACTGCTGCAGCCCTAATCATCCAAAGTGTTAGTGCAATTCAGAGACAGGAGGAGGGGAAGAGATTTACAGCAGTAGGAACTCCCAGGGAAGGAGGTCTGTAAGGAATGGCTCCCATATGGAATTGGAATGCTTTGTACACCATGACTTCGCAATTAAATTTACAAGGTGTTGCTAAGTAGTAATACCCCTGTAAACTCAGCAAACGTTAGAAATGCTGTTACCAAACTAGGGACTTTTTTATTGCTTCTCACATTTCAATGGGGAAAAAGTCATTAGCAGAAGGCTGTTCTTTGTACAGACTTGCGTTTTGGGGGACGGGGAGGTGCTGGGTGCAGGATGGCACATCAGCAAAGGCAGGGTTTGCAGCAGGGAAAAAATAGGGAACAAAATAAGCATTTTGATCTAAATCAGAAAGTGCTTATGTAAAATGGCTGGACACTTACCTACTTACACATATGCATATATATTCATACATGTATATGTGTGTATATATATATATACACACACATAAAAACATATATACATATGTGTATGCACATCTCCCCTTGGAACAAAAACTGCCTTTTAGATTCTTCTCAGTCAAGTTTCACTGACAAACTTGCTTGACGGGCATCAGGGACCTGAAGCAGGCTTCAAGGGAAAAAGTAGCCATCACTCATGCTTCATCGGATTTCTATGACAGAATGATCAAATTCTGTAGAACCTGGCATAAGCACATCATTATCAAACCCTGCTTTAGCATTTCTTAACTGATCACGGAGGCTGAGGTCCTTGGTGACTCCTGTTTTCTGGCACTGTTTGTAGTTATTTGACCTTTTCTCAGTGGATAATCCACACAAAAAGCCCTAATTACTTCCCCAGCTTTGAGCGGTCCAGCACTGTGAATAATCAATGACACTGATTTAGGTATTGCACAATCAGATGCTTATGGTGTTTAAAGAACATTTTTCCATTGACCTGCCACAGCCGTAGGACAATACCAAGCACCGAAGTTGCTGTTGTAATCACAAGCTGACCAAGTGACCTTGAGGGTCTGAAGTTGATTACTGTGGCCTTTATTTGGACAGATACAACACATTTTTAATGATTTATTTATTTTTATTTTCTTAAAACAGAACTTAGTCAGGATGCATCTAGCAAGATGTTGATATACAAAGAAATATTAGACCAAGATTTATCTACAGACATAGCTGAGCGTTCTTTGTTAGTATCACCTTAATTTTTATTTTGGATGTTTGAAAACAGAGTGAAGGGAAGGTTTCCAAATTGTATTCTAAATTCATGATTTAAAGTAGTGTGATTGTGCGCTTAAATGTCTATTCTTTCAAAAATGTTCAAGAATGAAATCAAGAGAGGAGAAAAGGAAAAGAGAAATTACCTAGATTTTGTTATAGATTGAAATTTCTGAGAAAATAAACAAATAAGGAATCATAGAAATTAAACAGTTTGGTGTTCTTTTCACCCATTTATATATTATGAATGCATTATTTGATTTAAGTTTACTACCTACTCAGTTATTTCAGCTTAAAAAAATAAAAGAGAGGGAGCAGTCCCATTTTTGTCCTAGTTTGGTTTGGAATGAAAGATTTGTTTGTTTGTTTTTTCAAGGAGTCATTTCTACAGATGAAGTTTATGACAGAATAGCCAGTTCTGTGAGGATGACTTTATGGGAGGATCACTTTAAATCACACAGTTCTGCCACCAAGCAGATAGAAAATAAAGTGTCAGTGAAGACGTGTAAATAGAGGGAAAAGGGCATCCTCCTCCAGCAGAAATATCAAACAGCCCAGAAAGATCTTTTCTCACACAGGTTTTATTGAAAATTATTCTATTGAAAGGAGTATACGGCAACAAAAGATGTGGAGGGTTATGTAGGTGAGAATTTTGCAATAGTCAATGTGTTTCACCAGAGAAATGCAAATAATTAGGGGTGCACCCTGGCAAAGGGGGCACAGCACTCATACCGCTAAAGGGCTGTGGATCACTCCACCATGTTCTCGCTCCTGGGGCATGGAGGAAGCCCTTTCTCCTTGTGTGGCAGCCTCCAAAGTAGCATAGGAAGAAACAATTTTATTGTGGAGTTTCTTCTGCTTTCACATTTCCTGACAGGGGATGAGTGGGAAGATAAAGAGTAGCATCTAACGGAGGTGGAAGAAAGTTTATCGAAACAGAAGCTACATTTGTCTCTTGTGCAGGAAAGCTTGTCTCTGTCCAACTTCCTCTTCTGTGAGAACACTACTACAGTTCACTTCTCCCTCAAATGAAATGTCTTCCTAGCAGGCCTACTTATTTTTTCATCCATCCTGATCAAGTCTAAGCAATGACATTTGAAGGAATGGTTACAGAAGTGCTTATGATAGGAAGTTTATATAGTGAACGCATCAGGAGGACACAGCCAGCTTAGAGCCCATCCTGGTAGATGCTGGACAAGCAACATAAATCACTTTCAGTGCACTGAAGCACTGAAGCTCATTGCCTGCCCATGTGCATTACTGGGTGACGCAGAGGCAGGTCATTATATAAGAAGAATTGCATTACAAGCTCTATGTCCTGTCTGGGAGCTTTCCCCCAGACTCAACAGCAGAATAAGAAGGAAAATGCACACCACAGAAGAATAAAATCATAACACCAACGCTGGTAGTGCTAGCGCTAACACTGGTAGGACTAGTGAAGTAAAAGTAGGTACTAACCTTGCAGTAATCTAGTAAGGCAGGTGAAGCAAAGTTCTTTGGACAGCTGTCCTCTGCTCTGCTCCATTCCCACCCTTCCTGAGCACATTGCAGTCTCCTTACATAAGTCCTGTTGCATGTATTTGTGCAGTCAGGGACTACACAATTCAGTGAGAGATTGCAGGATGCAGGAACAGAACGAGACGATTTATAAGGAGAAAAATACTGGAAAAGAGTCTTAGAAAGTACGCTGAGTAACTCAGCATTCAAGATTTATACCACTCCTGGTGTTTTCAGCTTGCATGCCTAAGTTTTTGAGGGAAATAATCAAACTTTCCACTGATCTTTGCAAGTTTAATTTGGTAATACTTTTAGAACAAGTTTTGAACACTATCAACAATGCACTGGGCACAAACATGCTAAGTATGTGTTAAGCTGTTTCATAAATCTTTTTCTACAAAAAGAATATTCAGGTTTAACAAACGCTTTGTTTCTAGGATGCCACAAGCTACTATTTTGTCTTTCAAAAGACTGCTTGCTTTGTAAGAAGTCAACACATCAATTTCAAACTGATTGTGTTTTGTCTGAAGACAAACTAGCCCTTCTTCTGAAAATAATTCTCCACTATTAATTGATCTGGGCTGAAACTATATGCAGCAGTGCAAACTTTTTTCCTAACGACTGACAGATTCTGTGTGTTGCCAGCGTGCTGGGATACTGGTAGTCTTTAGTTCACCTCTCGTTTGTCATGATGCCCCTTCATACAGTGGTGCTATGGACCAAAACCAGTTGTGCTCAAAACCCCCCTGAAAAGTACATCTTTAGGTAAGCGCTGAGCTGCCCTTACATTTTAGCAGTTGCTGAGGACTGAGCATTTAAAGAAGCCTGTTGGTTTCTTTTCTTAGCAGTGATTCTATTTTTTGTAACATATGGTTATGTTTACATGCTCATCTGAGGGAAAGCTTTCAAGTATAGCAGGGTTTTCAGTATCAGAAAAGGAGTGGTTTTCTAGTCAAACAACAGGGCTGAGCCTAACATGATCTTGAAGAATGGCATGGTTTCTACAAAGCAACTTCCACTGCTTAAAATCTGTTATTTTAAAAGTTGCTTAGTATAGTTTTGCAAATAAGCTATGATTACAGTTGTTGGCGTTGACTAAATAAATATGGACAGATCATCTTTCTTCTATGCTGGATTCACTACAACCAAGCTGAGCTGAAAATTAATTGAAATGAATAATCCTCCTCACTGTGTTCTGATCGTTCTTCTCAGTTCTAAATCAGACAAAAATATGAATGAGGTGCTTAGCCTTATTTCCCCCCAAATCAGATATTCTTGAGTATTCTAATTTCTCATGTTTTCCAAATGTTGGTAACCCGCTGCTTCAGGTAATTTCCTTTAGAATAAAGAAAAATCACTATCTTGCAAGTTGTCTTTCTGGATGCTGACTTGAACATCAGAGTTAACTAAATACTGGATATCAGTTCAGTAGACTTCTTAAGAAGTATTTTTCAGAAGGTCTGCAAAACAAACAAAACCTTAATAATTTAAAAAAAAAATCGCCAAGCTAAGAGTGGTCTTCTGTGTGTAACTTTGCTATTTAGAAAATGATATCTAAATACCAGACACTTCGCTATCACATTCAGTGTTAGTGCTCAAGAGATATAGTCACATGGTGTTTACATAGTGGTTCAAACAGTGATAAGACTATTGATTCTTCTAAAACTATCTTGTTAAGTAGTAACACACATGAACAAAGTACTTTCAAATTATTGATTGGAGTCAAATAGAGGGTGTATGATTCATAATGGAAATACAAATACAGTGGCACATTGCTGGGGTTCATTTCAGGTCAAATCTGAATTCTTGCACAGATCGGCGAGAGCTTAGAGGTTAGATTATAGCTTTTCATTCTGAGGTTGCCATGATAATTCTTTAGAATGATAAAACAAAATTAGAAGACACTGTTTTGACTTTTCAGACTGTGATGTAACTGAAATATGCATAGAGATCCTGTCCTGCAGGGGCAGAAGATGTTTATGCCTGTATGCAATGGCAAAATCGGATGGAAGAATTAACTTTGTTATTTTTAACCAAGAACATGGGGAAATCTTTCTTATACCCCCTTCCCTTTGTACCTTGTGTCCTCTGCTTTGTTCTGCTCTGAGTCTTGATGGAGAACAGCGCGTGTCTTATGTTGTGTGATGCGTCTACAACCACTGAAACAAGCCTTAGAAAGCCTGTCTCCATTTGATGTCTATTTTACGTTTTTGCAAAGTACTTTTGAATCCTTTCAGAAAATAAATGCTTAAAAACAATACATACTTCCTAAATGCAAGATTAGGAAATATATTCTTCCTAAATATAATATCATTTTATTCCTGAACATGAAATTAATTGTATCATTTGATCTGACTGAAATTTTCAGAGTTACTTATAAAGTTATTTTGATATATTAGATCTATTTTTTATTGCATTGTAGAATAGAAAATGTGTTTATGGCTTTGTCCTATGAATATTTCCACTGGAATTTCATCAATAAATGTTTTAACCAAGAAAGTTTGCAGTTCTTCTATTTTGACATTCATCTCCTCAAATGCTTAATCATTTTGGCAAAAATAACTTTTCCTCTGGATAAATTTCCCTTTCAGAGCACATGTTCCTGCTACTTATTCAGAAAGATCAGTCCTGAGAATTATTTCATTTCATTTGCATGAGAATTCATATCCACTTCTCCAATATGAGCACAGACTGTGTGGAAGGTTAATGTCTACATGACTTTGGGGGGAAAAAATGTAGTTTAGCTGATGTTTATTTTTTTTTATTTTCTCAGTCAATTAAAAATCCATTTCTCTGTAGATATCCCAGTTCCTGCGATGTTAAAATTAGATAGTGGAATATTTTATGTTGCATTTATGCTACATTCTAATGGATAAAACTAAAGGAAAAGGTATTCCCTCAAAATCCAGAACACTATAATGGTTTTTATTGGGAAAATCCATATAGATTATGTTCAAGCAAGATCACACAGCAATTTAATTCAGGAAGGACAAGAGTAGTATGCAGATATTTTACATCAGGATAACACCATCTATAGAGGTAATGATTTAAAAAAAAAAGACTAATTACATGAGGCTTGTCATATATATTTAAAACAGACATATCAAATACTAAAATTTAAGGTTATACTTTTGGCTGTTCTACTCACATGGATAGTAACTAATTCCACAGACTCTGAAAGCAATAGGGCCAACTGTATAATATTTTTGAATTGGGCTGTTGCCAGAACGCGTATAAATATTTTATTGTACTCAAAGATTTGGAAAAGAGACGGAAGTAATAAGGCAATTTAGAGAGGGGCAATTCAACCCCTTCCTAGTTTATCAGCAACTCCAATCTGAAATTTCCTTTTCATAATTAAAGATGGGAAATTCCTGGCTTTTTATAATGGATTTTTATAAGCTATGTTTGTAGAAATTCGGAGAGAAACGGTCAGGCTGCAGTGCCACTCTGCAAGCTGGCTTTAAGGTAAGGGGAGCAAAGAGAAAGCTGTCTATGCAGTAAGGTATCCCTTCTAGGCCTGTGCTTGAGTTTTATTCTTTTTCTAATTATGCCTTTTCATTCCAGAATTTCTTTAAAATGTACAGATAAGAAACATACCTAAAGAAAATGCAAGCCAACATTACACCACACAATGTGTGCTTTGCTTTCCACTAGGTTTGCCCTGCAGTTTCTCATGTTTTTCACTATGGCCAATATTCACTTGATACCCCAGGAAATGCCTTTCTTTTTAGAGCAGTAGAAATTTATAGTAGTGAATTAGATCTTAAGCTCAAGCCAGATTGCTTTCAAAGAGAAGGTTCCAGTTTGATGTAGCAGACAGGTTTGGGAGAAGGATAAAGGTCTCAGAAATATTAACTTCTTAGAAGAACCCTGGGAATAATTGTTCTTATAGAAAAGAGAAATCAAATAACTGGGCCCACTTCAGGAAAGGTTGTGCTTAGCCCTTATTAGAGGATCCAAGCACTAGGCACACAGTTGTAAACCAGGAGGCCTCCCCGATCCAGCCGGGAATTGCTGTTCTCCACATGATGTGAAATCACAGCTTGTTTTAATAAAAAACATTTGCAGATCCTTGACAAGGGCATGCTTATACTCCACCTTGATGCTCCCAAATAACTGCATTATTCCCATGTTCTATTTGACCTCCAGCTTTACTTATGCCCCAATATACTTAGCAGACTCCTAAACTGGAGTGAACATTGTACATTTTCTCAAAGGTAGCTGCAAAAATAGTCAAAAAACTAATAGCATCTCTTTTTCACTTGTTATGACATTAAATCAGCAGTGGCATTGCCTTCTGGATTGATTTTCCATTATCCCCTATATACAGGCAGTCCTTACTTATTCAACACTACAAGCTGAACATGGTATTTCTGTATCCTTTCACATCCCAAAATAGTTCATTTCTTTCAAGGAGATCTTTCTTAACAAGTCATATTCATAGACAGATCATATGCAAGCATTCTCCTTACTCGAACTGAGCAAATAACTGTTTTAACAGTTTGCAAGATGAAGAAAAATTTTAGATCTACAAAAGTGTCCTTGGTTTTATCTGTGAAGCTACATTATCCTTCACTCCTGAAAGCATAACAAGAATACCAAATAGGAGTCAATTTTGTATTAAAAAAATGCTTTATTTAAAGATCAGGGTTTGGGGATAGTCCTTATTGAATTAAGGCATCCTTAAACAAAAGATAAAATGTTTTTGTGTGCAGTTCTGGGATCCCCAGTACAAGATGGACGTGGAGCAAAAGCGGGTCCAGTGGAGAACCACGATGCTTAAGGGACTGGAGCATCTGTCGTATGAGGAAAGACTAAGCGAGCTGGGCCTGTTTAGTCTGGAGGAAAGAAGGCTGAGAGGAGATTTGATCAACATGTTCAAGTACCTGAGGGTGATTGTAGGGAGGATGGGGCCAGGCTCTTCTCATGGTGGCCAGGGACAGGACGAGGGGCAATGGATATAAGTTGAAACACAGGAAGTTCCACCTCCATATGAGGAAGAACTTCTCTCCTGTGAGGGTGACAGAGCCCTGGCACAGGCTGCCCAGAGAGGCTGTGGAGTCTCCTTCTCTGGAGATCTTCCAAACCCGCCTGGATGCCACCCTGTGCCCCGTGCTCTGGGTGTCCCTGCTGGAGCAGGGGTTGGACTAGATGATCTCTAGAGGTGCCTTCCAACCTCAACCATTCTGTGACTCTGTGATTCACTGTTTTTACCATATTCACCAAAGCTGACTTTTTTTTTCAGTTGTTTCAAATGAAGAGAAGCTGATTCCTGTAGTGAACAAAAATTTTGTTCATGAATTTGGGCCAGTTGTATTCATTACCTTACTCTTTAGTGAGCATCAGGCCTCTGTAGCATTGTACAGACTGACTCCTTGTTATCACTACTGGAAACGACAGCACATGGAAGGCTCTGCCTTGGTGGTAAGATTGCAGGGGAGGGAGCAGCGTCTCAGTGTGCTGAACCCTGATATCTGTCCCAGCCAGCCAGCCATGGGGAGGTCCCAGATAAGGCTGTCATCTTGACAGGGCAAATCAGTGCTGAAAAGCCTTTGCACTCTGAGGGGCTTGGACTGGTTGATAGGACAGAACCATTCTCTGATAACCAGAGGCATCCTGCTTCCTCTGCCGCCTCCACGCTCCCCTCGGCCCCCAGGGATGGGCCACCAGTGCTCAGCGTGTTCACGCAAGGATCCCAACATCACTGGTATTTTTAATCAAAAATTACTATGCTGGTATCTTCCCTGCTACTGACACAGTATATTTGTTATAGCCCATTCCCTTTCCTTATTCTAAGGGATTGATACTGAAATGAAGCACTTTTATTCTAATCAAATTGCACCTGTTTTGGCATGGGAAAAGAAGGAAAACTCTACTGCAATTTTGGCACTAATATGGCTCAAGTGGCACATTTTGTTCTGTGCCAAAACAGAACATTTTGTGCTGTGCCAATGTATTGCTGTTACAGTATTCACACTCAAGGATACACCTCTTTTACTGCAAAGGGAGTTGCAGAAGCTAGGTCTAAACAGGTCCTTAATCTCTGGGACATGTTAAACAGTTCAAGCAGGAGTAGAAATTAAACTGCAAGTTTGAAAGGCTTGATTGTTTTAGTTTAATAGAAAAGTAGATTTGTAATCCTGTCCATAAACACAGTTGTAGTAAGAGATACAACCTTCTGCACTTGATCTATTTAATAGTTGCCTATATTAAGAATACTTAATATTTCTTGAAGTGACATTTAACTTCAAAGGGGTTTGATAAAGATGATCACTTTGACTTTTTTTCACAAACTGTTACCATGATTGTGAATTATTTTGTAATGTTTTGAACAGAAGCATTCCCAGCAGAATGACAAATTAGTTGATTGTGCTGCAAGAGATGCTTTGCAGTCCTTCTCTTTTGAAGTTCTTAATGATGTGAGTTTCTTAGTGTTCCAGTCCTGGCTGCAACTCGCCCCATTCATTTTAAAGTTATGTGAGGAGAAAATTATGCACTGGCTTTTCTTCCTTTACCCCTTCTCCCAAGAGCTGTGTCCAGATGCAGACGTGATGATGTGCCTGTGCATGCCACTGTTGCTACACTGTAAGCAACGCAAGAGAAAAGGCTGATTTAGAAAATAAACCTAAGGTGCTCGATGAGTGAAATGTCAAGTAGATTCATGTCTGGCAAAGGACTCTTCCTTGTCCATCATCATCCAATCAATGACACTTGAACCTGGGTTGACCAGGTCACCACACCACCTCTGCTCAAAGCAGGGGAAATGTATAGGTCACCTTTTTGAATGACAATTAGTACAAGAAGATATGGTAATCCTGCTGCCTTTCAAAGTGTTATTGTTTTACTATGTAAAAGTCTCAGTGTACCATGCACAGCAGTGTACCTGCTCTCTGTGTTCTTTACATGAGGGGAAACAAAAGACCTTTAGGAAACTATCTCCCTGGTGGCTCTTGTCTGATTAGAAAGTCCTCAGGGGATTAGCAGTATGAATTTCACAGCTTGTCCCCCCTACTCCCTCCCACCCCTCTGCATCAAGGTTAGAAGGATGTGCTTAGATCAAATCAGAAGGAGATTAAAGGAGAAGAAACCCCAGAGCAATTCTCTTTTGCATTTGAATGAATATTTGTAGTCAATAGTCATTTACCATTTCTTTTAAAATACCCTTCAGTTTTAGTGATGCAAAGTTCAAATGTTGCCATAAGACAGTAATATCTTATAGTTCCATTTTAGATTAGTTATATCATTTACAGATAATTTGTTATACTTGTACATATTTGCTGTTGCATGTAATCCTTCAATTTGCTCAAGAGATTTCATCAAGTCCCCAAGAAGATCAAAAGCTTTAAAGGTTTTGTTTGCATTTCCATGTAAGACTTACTACTTTCTCACTGCAAAATGGCCTAAAGAGCATTCTTTAAGCCCATGTTAAGTGCCAACAGACAGAGCCTGCAGGGGACATCTTTGAGGCGTGCACGATCAAACAGAAATAAATTTTAACCTTTTGTACAACAAAGTGGGGGGAAAATCCAATTTCCTACAAAACCCTCACTACATTGCCTGTGAAATCTATTTCACCAGAGTTGTTGTTTAAAGGGGCAAATGATGCAGATGAGTTTCCTTAGTAAGGAGTTGTAAAGACTGTCTTAAAAAGCACAGTATGGTACTAAAAGAAGAAAGATAGGAAAATGCTATTCTCAGATACTTTCATTTGTATCTGCATCTGTTAAAAAATCTTTATAATAAGAACTAGGCCCTACACTAGTCACGTCATGCTAAGTAATTTCATAAGTCAAAGCACATATTCTTCACAAAGGGAAAAATATATCACCCTTAATGGAAGCAGAGAGAATCATGGCTGCAGAGCTGATGTGAAAGTAAAAACGCTCTGGATTCATTTCTACTCTTTTTTGCAGCTTGATAATGTTATTTCTCTGACTGGTTACAAAGGAAAAGTAAATCTAATTCAGCACATGTTATAACTTAAATAATCAGCTGGTGAAAAGGTAAAATAGAAATAGAGATCCTGAAACAGAAAGTGCTCTAGGATTGCCACAGAGTTTTGAAAATACTCAACTTTTCCCCAAAGCACCTAGTGAGCTAGCCAGGTTTCGATGGGAATTTCTCAGTTAGAAGCACTTTGGCATACCCTGGCTGCCTCACTCTGTATGTATATTTTACTATAGGAGAAATTCATTGATAAAAGAAACCTTTAGAAAAAATTCATGCCATGAGCAGAACAATTATTTATTGCAGTCTTCCTAACGCAGACGTGTGAAATTAGCCAGCTAAGTGGTTTTCCTTATGGTGTGTTGAGCTTGCAGCACAATATAAAAAGCAAAGTGTTTTGTGCAGTGTTTGAAACAGCAATTCCCATGCAGCTCTACGTATGTAAGATTGTAGTGACAAGACACCTTTAACCTTTAGACTTCTGAGTTCCTTGGGAAAGGGATGAGTTGGTCCCTCTGTCTCCCAGAGCCAGCACTGAAGAGGGGCACAGCTCCCTAACTTAGGGTGCAGTTACACAAACATTTTCTCTAGCAATAAAGCCAGCTGAAGAGCTTTCTGCAGCCTCTGCTTCTCCCTCTGTATCCTCTGCAGGGTTCAGGGGTCTCTTGAATGCGTTTTTTTTAACTGTTTGTGACTTTGTGTTTTGAACTGGATCAGGGCAGTGGCTAGAGGAGCTTTTTGTTCTGATATTCTTTGTTAACAGTGTCTTTGGAGCCATTTAATCTAGAACTCACCAACTGACCATATAGGAAAGCTGCACAAATAACTACCCTTAAGCGACTCGTGGCATGATGCACAGAGAGGCAAAGGAGAAAATGAGCAACCAGGCTACAACAAAGACTGGAACTCCTGAAACTGCCTTTTCCACCAAAGAAAAATATTCACCTTTCACATTCCTAGTCTTAGCTGTTGCCATGATTGCTTGCCTTTAGTATCATCTCTGCAAATGTGCATTTGCCTACAAATGATGTTAGCAGGATCGCTTCCAGCTAGTGTTCGGGTCAGATAGGAAGTATTGCACACCAAATAAGTGCAATCAGTGCAGATTAATGATGCTTGCTTTCATTCATGCCTAGGTATTTCAAAGATGCAGCTGATAGCCAATCTTTCTTGCTTCTGTTTATGCAGGCCACATTTGTTTGGTTAGCTTTTGGTTGATTGATTTTGTACTTATGCTTGTTTGGGTTTTGTTAGGTTTATTTCATTTCATGACAATATGGCTGATTTATTTCTGACAACAGTAGCAGTTTAATGCAAAAGATTATTGAAAGCTTCATATAACTTATGTTTTTAATTTCTGGAAATACCACCTAGAAGCTGTAGAGAAAGACACTATATAAATCTTAAAGTTAAATAAATATTTACTGTACAAATGGCTTGCATTAATGAATATTACAGAGGGAGTGGAACACACAGATTCACCAGGAAACAACTGCACAGTGTAAAGCACCCTCTGCCAGGCAAGGGCAGATCCAGGCTGCCTTTGCCTTAACTTGCTCTGGTAGGGCCTGCTGGCTAGTGGTACTCTTGGCATTTGTTGGAGGGTGATCAACATGAAATGCTATGTGCAAATCTTACAATATCTGGGAAAAAAGCACACACACAAAAAAAAAGCCTAGAGGGCTAACCTCCTTCTGCCACCTTGCACTTTGATTGCAGGGCATGTGATAAGCAATCAGTATCTCCCCTTTAGCTCAGCAGAAGAAACAAACTTGAGGCTTCAACAGGCTTTCTGTGCTGCTTTAAAGTTACAGCCTATGTGCCCAACACCACAGAAAATGGTTTTTTTTTCCCATTCTTCTTTTTATCCTCTGTGTGCCTTTGTTGTATTGTTTTCCATTGTCTTCATTCAATTGCTTAGCCCACGAAACCTGCAACACCTGAGTTTATGCAAATTATGGCTATTTTGAATTTTATTGCTCTGCTTCATTTCCTCTCAATTTATCTGAATTTCTTCACTTTCTTGGTACATCCTTCTCCCTAATTTAAGACATGAATAAAATGTGATCCCTATGGTTTCCTACTGGTGTCCTCCATGTGCTTTGAACTTTAAGTAGTGAACAACACAAACTGGGGGGCTTTTGTTATCTGTGACATTCTTTTATCTGTTCCCCATGTTTTGGGGTTTTTTTTTGCCATACTTGCAAGTAAATCATTCTGTCTTATTAATTAAAAAATACTAAATTTGCTAGACATCTCATAACCAGTGAAATTTCATGTTTCATGCTTTCTGATGGCCAGATTGAAATGTAACACTGTTTTTTTTTTATTGCTACATGCTGGATTCAAATATGAAAAAAATAATAAAAATGGAAGATGGAGGTTGTAAGGTGTGAGGATTTTCTTCCTGGTGAACATTTATGAAGCTTTTTTCCCAAGATCTTGTGTTTCTGGTGTTAATTTGATGGAACAAACAATGATAAAAGTATTTACGAAGCAGAGGAAATCAAAGCTTTTTACATATCCTATAGTGAGAAATAGTTCAAAGCATTTCTTGCATTTGTCCCAAACTGGAAACCGGCATTGGATGGATGATGAAATATTTCTTGGATAACATTCAGCCTGTATCTACATCTTTGATGTAGAACTTTTATGACTCCTTCTATGCTTAGTAACAAGCTTCATTTGCATTCCAAGGCAATCAGACCCATTGCTGATATCTCGAGTAGGAGTTCAAGCCCCATTGTGGGAATCTCACTAAACCATCAGTGGGCACTTTAACATGCATTCCTTTTTCCTGTTGACCTCCTCTCGGGGGTTAAAGTTGAGTATCTGAGCTTTAGCTGCTGCCTACATGTGTTGAGTGTTTGATATACATTGTCATCATAAGTCGGTAAGTCACAGTTGTGCCCCTTGTCTTTGAGTATTTTTACACATGTTTTCTGATAAGTTATTGAAGATGCAAACACTTTTCTAAGCTCCTTTACAAGATACGGGGTGTGAGTAATACTTAAGGCAAAGCTAGAAAACCATTTCCTAAAAATATCCTGAAGACTTAAAGAAACAAACACCACTTCCATCTTTACACTTAAAAAACAGTCAGCAATTAGGATTATCATTTTATAATTTAGTTTCTATATAGCACATTTGAAAATTGATCTTTTGCACTACTTCAGTGACAGCAGCCAGATCAAAAGCACTTTCCACCTCTGATGTGTCAATCCTGAGAATGTCTCATTCTAATATGCAACTCAATTTACTAAACAGTCAGGTATATTATTTAGCTACAACAATAGTACCTTGAAGCCCTGAGCAGTACAACTTCTGTTATAATGTTATACAAACATATAGTGACATTCAAGCTTGAAGCCTTTACTTCTATATTGACAAATTCTACAAAGGGACTGAGAAACACAGAACACCACAAACAATACTAGATAAAAAAAAATTGAATCATGAATGAGCTCCTTATGACATTTGGTAAGAGAAAATACTTTAGTATCTCAAAAGGTGCAGGAAGAGAGGAAATCATAAGATATTATTTTACTATAAACTATCTCTTACTTTGGTCAAGACAACTAAATGGGTGAGTAGTCAGCATCTGCTGTATCCCAGGTAGTCATCTGCCTCCTTGGTAAACCGTAAGTCAAACAATAACAGCCCTTATTAGAACAAGAACAGGAATTTAAAGACTTGCTCAGATAATAGCAGACATTTTTAAAGGTCCTAGGAAAGTCAGGCCCAATTTCCTGAAAGCCTAGTTCCCTAAGAAAATCCATAGTCATATGAAATTGGACTGTTGGACATAGTCATATGAATATGGACTATGAAAATCATACTCCACAGTTAAAGTATTTTCAAAGGCAGAAGGGGAAAGCAGCACATCAACATGTTAAGTTTGCCACTTTCATAGCTGATGTCTTAACATTTGTAACCTATAGCTCTGCAGTAAACTGTCTAGAGACCTCCCATCTCCTCCCCAAAAAACTGGATGTTTCATGATCACAGCTTAGTCACTAAAGTAGCTTCTATTTGCTTCCAGAGCAGCTAAATGTTAGATTTTGTGCAGAGGTAGGTGCTGCTGCTTCTCCAAGCACTTGTCCTGACAGCAAGTGAGAAGCAAATGGAAAGGAACTGTCCATGTCTGAGCATGGGTAGAAGTATCAGGAACAATACCTGCAAAGAAGAAAAATAAATGCAGCAAATCACAGTGGATTCTTAATATCAATAGAAATGAAGAGTAGAAAATTGGAGAGTGAAGAGTGCAGGGCTCAGGAGTCAGAGAGCAAGTGGCTGTACTCTCATGCTCTTGTATAGACCTTAACACACTACCGCTGTACTTGATTTCAGCCAGTGCTACTTACATCTATGGAAAAAACAAAAGTCCCAGCTACAAAGTAGGAGAATTTATTAGAAAGCTTTTAAAGCAGAGATAAAGTGGTACCTCCTTTAGTGTTTTTTCCTCCATCAGCAGATTTTGCCAAGAAGAAAGGAACTATAAGAGAGATGGTATTTCCTGGAAGTTATGGAGCATCTTCACAATTTCTTGGGACACTTTTACTCTCATTTAGATTTTTTTCTAGTGGCCTAACTGAATTGGTTCCAGTGGTGTTACCTTATAGTTATATTAAATAAGGGCAGACAGTCTAGCACACTGACCTCCAGTGAAATTGCTCAGCACCTTGTAGACTGAGTCCTTTGTAAGGAGCAAATGGAATATCTGTGATTAACGTATTCATTGCAATAAAATATTAATCACAAAATGTAACGGAGCATCTAATTTGCTGCTGACCAGTTAGGTAAAACATGTAACTAGAGTGGGAAAGGAAATAGAGTGCCAACTTTTTATTTTCCAATCCTCTCGCTGAACCCTGATGATTTAGTCTAGGCATCACACTAATAAAGAAATCCTGACCCCGTAAAGCCCATGCCAAGAAAGTCTTTAATTTCAGTGATCATGGTTTCACCTTTTGCTTCTAATTGCTATCAACACATTTGACAGAAATCTCCCTTTTTTTTCATCCCTTTATAAACACACATACTGTCTCATCCCAAATAACTTATAGCAGACATAAGTAATGTGAACATGAATAAATATTTGTTTTTAGCTAAGGGAAAAATAAGATGAAGAAATGCAAGAATTATTTCAGTTTTCCTTTCCCATCTTTTCAGAAAATTATGACTTCACTGCTGCACAGCTTGAGTGGGAAAAAGAAATCTCTAGTAGATATGCTTTGAATATATTAACTTTAAATAGCAAAGGTGGAAAAAGGGCTTCTCCTTTGAGTTTCAGCTGGATGATGGATGAAGGGCTTATTATATCTCCAAGTTAATTCTAATATGTCTTCTAGTCTTTTAAATAAAGAACTATATATCTCACTTGTACTTTTGATCATTAAGGACATTTAATGTAGAATTCTATTCTTGCCTCAGAAGAAGTTTTTCAAACTAGAGACTGTAGGATTTAGCATATCTGGAAAGATATGCCAGCTTTTGTGCCAAAAAACAGTTATAAATCTTTCAAATCAGAGCACATTTGTTTATCTCATGTCCAGTTGTAGCCATTTTGCTTCAAATTTATAGATACAACCTGGCCAACTTGCTCATTTATTATCTTTGACAATCAAAAACACAGTAAAATCGATTTATGAAGTCATCACTGATTTTCTCTGTTGTAAAGTTTTTGTGGGAATGCTATCATTCTTCTACTGTCCACTTTTAGTGTGATGATAAAAAATGGAACAAAAGTTATTTTATGCTGGGACTGAGAATACAGGACACTAGAGCCTCAGTCTGTAACAGAGCTTACACACATCACGACGTTCTAAATAATAGTTCTAGATTTGTTTATTTATTTGTGATTGACTATACATAAGTATAGCTACTTATGTTGGAATTTTTCAGGCCTGCCATAAAATCTGGACACTTTTAATTTGCATCTTCTCAAATAGAACATAAATTCTTAAAATTTGCTATAAGATTTAACCTTTAATGTTAATCGCTGTTTCACTGCCCTCAGTTCAAATTCTTCATTTTTTGGAGCAGAAGAGAGGACATCTAACCATACTGAAAACAAGTTGTTTATTAGTAATCTTCTACAGGCTTTTTAGAAGCAACCCAGAAGCCTCCAGAGGAGGTCAATGGGCAAGAAAATGAAATTCACTATTCTAGTCTAGCTTTTTTCATAGATCTGCAGGCTAAAGGACACCGTGCCTTGCAGACTGTAAGCTAAGTTAATCTTGAATATAGACAATTATAATTTTTTTTTACTTTCCTAGCGTTCCATGCATTTATCACAAAGATGATTTTGTGCCTTTCATTGCCTCTGTGCATACAGTTGCAACATCTTTTGAGTTTCATGGTAGGGTGTACTATCAATCAATTTGGCTTTAGCACAAACTACAAGGGTGGGTTCTTGAAGTGCTTTCAACAAATATCTTCATAACCCAAAAGAAAACACTTCCAAAATGTTACATAAAATACAGCCCTGAGTTGTAGTAACTTGAAGAAGGAGAGAATGAATATAACATGGTGATTATACCTAATCATAAGAACACATCCAAATTATGTACACACTTCTTATTAGCTTCAGGTAGGCATTACGACAGCATCTATACCTGTTAATTGAATGTGCATGAGACAACAGTCACTGAACAAGACTGCACTAGAGATCTTGTAGTAGCTTATCAGTAGAGAGAACACAAGTCCAGTGCGAGGAATATACCCAGCACTGTTTGTTTTACATATATAGCAGTATAGCAGTATAGCACCTACCCTAAAAACTCACCTATGGAAAAAATATGATGCTTCTGATAGGATTTTGGTACTATCTTGAGAGCTGTTACATTTGGAGCTCTGACGTTCTGGTTCATTATAGATATACAAGCAGACATGCTTGCTTGCTCTCCACCCAGCTGTCAATAAATTTTATGTTATTTATTCTATTTATATCAATATATACAAGCACAATTTCTGTCCATAAAAGTCTGTTTATATCTAGAATAGGCACAAACTGAAAAGCTTTAGTCTTCATAGCATTTGTTTGAATTTATTAACAGTGATTATTTTAGCATCTGATTTTATTTAGCATCCATGTAGTCCTTTTACAGTGTTTCTTGCTTCAGTTAATAGCAAGGTTTTTATTATTATTATTATTATTGATCAAGGTAGTTGTGCATTCATCAGAGGAGGACAAGTTGTATAGCAATGCCCTAAAGGGAAGCTTTAAAGTAGTAGGATTATATTATGCAAATCATTTAAAAATATTTTTAAACAGGCATTACTTCAGCATTTAGATATTGGCTAAAGCAGCTTTAATATGCAAGACAGGATGTTAGGTGCTTAGCTGATCCAAATGCCAGTCTATAGATTTGAAAGACTAAAGATCACATCACTGGGAGGTTGACAGAAGTGACACTTTGCAAAGTGCCAATGATTTATGCCAATGTCTTGCTTGATGATACTGTTATAGACAGCACTGTCATTACAAAGTCCCTAACGACTTCAGTCTACATTTATGGTGCACAAATTATAGGTGAGCTTGAAGATCGAAACCTTCCTGACTTTTAGATTTCAATGACCAAGTAATTCTCACAAGGTTCGTTTCTTGTGCGTTGCCTGATGCTCTTCACGCTCTTCTTCAGCATTATAATTGAATCACATCAAGCCAGGCAAAGTATAAATTTGCTGTATATTATCAAGTTTTTAGGCAATGTCATGCAAAATATATTAAACCCTGTAATTCCAATGATTGTCCTGCATTTCCAAAAGCATTAATAGAGCTCTATGATTTGCATCAACAAAAGTGATAACAGCCAGTTCCACAAAGTACTGAGGACGCTTGTGTGAGCGGGTTGGGTCTTTCCGTTCCTGTTTATGACCGTGCTGGGGAAAGGGATTGCTCAAGATCAGGAAGGATTAGACCTGCTTCTAAAAAGAACCTCCCAGATCAGACTTTAATGTAAGCTATCAATATTATTATAGGTTGACCTTCTCTGATTCTGTGATGTGCATACTATTCTCATTTTCTACATTTAAAACATTCTCCTATGTAATATTCTTCCATCTTTAGTTATGTCTGAAATGACTGCTGATGCTAAAGCAAATTACGAGGTTTCTTTTTATTGTCTTCAGTAATTCTGTTACCTTAAGAAGACAGCAACTGAAGCATAATTTCATTAGGTGTGCACAGATGGTGTGTCAGCTCCCAGGTAGAACTGATAATGGGAGAGGAAATCAGTTTAAACTGAGAGAGAAATGAGGTTCCTGTGACCATTTAAAACTAAGTCTATACTGCAAAGTTCAAGGCAACAGGTGAAAGTTTCATGAGTTTTTTGATGGAGTGTGCCCTTTTGTAGGCTGGAATTGTTGCTGCTCTTGTAGTTTCTGTGCCCTTCCCTAAATCAGCTCAGAACAAACTTTGAACAATAAATATGAGGTATTGTGTCTGAAACATTATAGCAAAAAGATTTAAGCAAACACATCAAGCAGCATTTGCAAACTTGAGCACCTAGTAAAGCCCCAGTATCATTATTTAATCAAATAAATAAATATACCCTCATTTTTACAAGTATTGAGTTCAAAGATACAAACACAAACAAATTGTTTCAATAAAATATGCAACTATAGATTACTGCCACCCTTCCACCAAGAACATGATGAAGTGGAGTAGGGGTAAACCTTCCTCACCCCAGACTTTCTCCTCTAGTGCTAACAAAATCTACCTATCGTAAAGGAAGAGAGGAAGAATGGATGGGACTGCTGACATGTAAAAGTGGAGTGGAGTGATAAACTCAGAAGCAGACTTCAGAGCAAAGCTGGAATTAGCTATAAAATTCTATCTCTCCTAAATAAAGTTTTCTCTGATATTCCAAATCAGAGATATAATCTTTATTATGGAATAATTATTGAAAGAAGTTACATGAAATTCTACCCATCATTTCAAAATAAATTAGTCCTTTCTATGTCCATCAAGCAAACTTGAGTATCTAAGAGCTGTCTAAGAACTGAATAGGAACACATACGCTCTTCTGTAAAAGTAATTTAATCCAAACATGCTATAAAGCATCTATTTTTTTTTACCTATGTAACCACAACTCCTCCAGTAAAGTACAATTTCTTATTACATAATAGGATATATGCATGTCTGAGCTAGGACATTCTTCAACTTCCATCCCGTAACTACAATTACTTACTGCCTCTGACATAAGCGCAACATATAAAACCAGCCACACAAACATATGAATTTTGCTAAAATGATGGATGTCTAGGTAGGAACAGTGAATTTGTACGCTGAAATCAGCAATATTCTACAAATTGTTCACTGGAATAAGATGTCATCCCAAAGTCAGAGTAGAGCTAAACCACAGTATGTATTGCAGAGTGTTGTCATCACCGTCCTGAATAAAGTTTGTGTCAAGATCATTATCATCATAACAATATTAAATACACAGAGTGAAACAGCTGTTTAACCTGCAAGAGAAATAGATTCCCCAGGACTTGCAGTATAACATCAAGTGTTTTGGTTTATACTGCCATATAAAACCATGTGTGTTTATAACCACTTCAGGAAAGGTAGACCAAAGAGCAGTAATTCACCCAGGAAAAGAGTGTCATTGGTATATAAAGCTACTCTGGTAGACTCCGGAGGATAAATAATTCATAAATGCTTTGATTCCTATATACAGAAGCCCTCCAGTTCAATCCAGGACTTTCAATCAGTGTGTTTCCAATATGCTGCATTAATATAAACAATAAACAAAGGCTACATGAAAAGATCTATCAAAAAGGTTTATCAGCTGTTAATTCCTGGCACAGTAAATATGTATCATTTTAATGCTACTCTTCAGTGAGATGAATGAGTACTTACTGCATCTATATTTATTTGTATGCTTTCTATTTGAAAAAATAAAGTCATTATTTGAAATTCCTTATTCTCATGTTCTGGTAACTTCATAATACGAAGTTCTAGGCAGTTAAGTTAATCTTTGAAAGACTAAAAGCTTAAAAGAAGGCTGAAAAGACCATTGAAGGTCAGAATTTCCATATTGATCAAACTGTAAGTTTATACTCTTGCAAACATGTAATTAACTTTGCCATTATTGAATTTTGGTTCACAACCAATTTTATTAGTCATAGTTTCACCAGTAATTCCACTGGACTGAAGCATGAATGACAGATATCCATAATAATGTAGAGTACATACTAATACGCTATGTTTGCAAGTAGATATAAATCACCTGAAACATTCGTTCTTTGGGAGGAAAAAAAAAGCCTTAAAAAAAACACACAGCTCTTGGCAATAAAATGAAGTCATTTTATGAGAATTATTGATGAGAAATTAAAATTAAAATTAAAATTTGTATGGTACTCATTTTTCGAAGTTCCAAACTTCTGGACCTTTCTCTATGCAATTTAATTTTGTAAGCTAATAATCATAATTTCAGTGATATAAAGATGCATTTTTTAACCCTCCAGGCAACAGCATAGCTAGAAGCTTTTAAAAAAGATTTTCTGCCTACTTGAACCTCAAGTATATTCAAGGGATAATACCTATCTGTACAGCAATAAGAATCATTTGGACAATTGTGTGTTGCTGTGCTTAAAAACAGCTCTAGTAAAGCTCATGAACAACCTGAGATCTATTCTGGTTTTTGCATCAGCAATGGAAGTGATCGCTTATATTCCAGACAGATGAAAAAATATAGGATTCACACTTTTTGGACTTTTTGCCTCATTGTGATCTTAGTGGACTTTTTTGCCTTAGGACAACAAAAGACCAGAGGGCAAGGTTTGCTTTTTGGGCTCTCTTAACCAGCTTCCTTCTGGGCCAATATGACTTCTGTGTGGCTACGTCAGGTACCAACATGCTTCATATCACATAGGGGAGTTAGTGTTGTAAAGAAACCATAGGTCAACTCTTCTTGGAAACTAATGAACCCTTTTAGGTGAAAAGAGAACTGATCTGGACTTTGCCACAACCTCAGGTGTACTAGCACTGCTCAGAACAGATATCTCTCATAGTTTGAAGCCAAACATAAAGAAGACTCTGACACCCTTTCCACTTGTTTTGCCAAATAGGAGAACCCAAACACAAGTAAGAACTTCAGGAGTCAGAACACATAATCCCATTTCTAAAATGTGTTGGAAAGTAAAACAAAGCTAAATTAAAATAGAAAAAGGAGTGAATTGAAGTATACATGGTAAGTCAATGTTCTTCATGAAGTTCTTCATGACTGTAAGCTGAAACATAGAATCACAGAATCAAAGAATCATTAAGGTTGGGAGGGACCTTTGGAACATCTGGAATTCAAATATAATGCCTGTTTCAGTGCAGTATCAACATTACAAATATTTATTGGCTGTCTGAGTCATTAAAAAAACTCTCCCCTTTTAAGTGAAAAAAAAAGTATTGCTAAATTCATTTGACGACATCTTTGAATAGTACATGCAGGTGCGAGTGGTATCCTTTGACCTAGACCTTCTTTAAATTATGAGACCTTCCAACTTTTTTTTTATTGATTAACAAAAGAATGAAAACTTTAAGACTATGATAAGCGTCTTCTGAATAGTATTTACCACTCTCAGCAGACTTTTGTTCCTTCAGTACACCTTACCCTCAGCCGTTATCTCCATGTCCATACAGCCATCAGCAATGAAGGCTTCACTGAGTAGAGAATTCCTTACTTCTTATAGCAGGACCCAGAAGCACAATATCATGCAACACCCTGAAAAAAAATATGACAGGATCATTGACGGTATAAGCAGAGCAATGTTATGTCTAATGGCAGGATGTAGCTGGCTGAAATGTGTTTTATTTCTGTTGGAGACAGGTAAGTTTACACTGCAAGAGAGTGTCACAGGATAAATGTCTAGTAAAAACTGAATAAAAACAGAAGAGTGTTACATCCTATCAGACCTATTCAGAAATATCAGTTCAGTATTGCTAAACATTTGTCTGATAACACACTTTATCAATGCAAAAAGCTAATGTATTTAATTAGACTTTGTTTCCAAAATATGATCTGTGGGCTTGGGTTTTGGGTGCTAGTGGTGGCAATAGTCTTGTTGTTTTAGCATTTGATTTACACAAATTGCTATATCTACAAGCAGCTTTCAATAAATCTCTTTTTTTTCTTTTGTTTTGGTTTTGAGAAAAGTGATATAATGTTACATCAACTACATGCTTTTCATCTATCACATATGAAATCACTGCATCTGATTACAGTCTCAGACTAGAACCTTTCAGCTAAACTACACCATACTCAAGCATATGGAGCAAGTCGTCAAAAGCAAAGGTGTGTGAGAGAGCAGCTTTTAGCCCATGTTTGGTCCACTGTGATCCTCATTAGTGATTTAATGAAAGCTGCCAGGAGCTGCAGGACACCCTTTAGGCTACCAGTACCAGCATGGGCCAGGAGTCCTGAGAGAATATGATGCAAGGATCAATGTGGGGACTTGGAGGCATATACCTACCTATTTAGGAATAGTGACACTGTATAAATTCCTGCCTTGCAGTTGCAGACATCTGTCCTAGTTGCTAGAAATAACTATTACTGAATCTGAGAGCAAACAAGGATAACTCTTTACTCCATGCCCAGCATTTTGAAGTGTAGCTACTCTTCTAAAGTGATCTACCAGCCTAGAGCTTTATCGTATGGTTATCTTAATTATGTTCTAGCTGTAAACATTTTACTAGCTAAAACCATAAGCTGTTTAAAATTTTTAGCAGCCGTTGCATATTTTATAAATCATCCTATAATTTTAGGCACCAAGAATTTTGTATTCAAAACACGGTATAAGATGACCTTTGATATGCAAGCTAAATCAGTTTTATATCCCTTAGAATTTAGCCCACTGAACATAAAGAAATCCAAGCTACCAAAAAGAGAAAGCTATACTAAAAATAAATAAATAAATAAGAATAATGGGATCTTAGCAGTACCTTGTAAATAGATAGCTTAGGAAGTGTCTAAGAGGTTATAACACAGACCTACCGCTCTTGCAAGAGTCCCCAACTAGTAAGTTGGTCCTCATCTAATAAGCTTTGATGAAAGTCTTCTAAGGGGGAGGTAGGCAGAAGAAGGAAAGGAAATGGGGCTAGTCCAGAAAAAGGTTATTTTTTCTCAAGTGGAGTTTAGAAGTGATGAGTTGGGGAACAAGTGTTGTAACTTCGTGTTATATCTTATGGCCACCTCAGTGGTCCCCATTACACTGGTGGGGAACTGGCTTATACTGGGAGTGCTGCAGAATGGGTCAGTGAGCAAGCTGGCACACATGGGGAAATTTCCTGACACTGCAGTACACTTGCTGATGGCACAACTCTGCTCCCCTTGCTTCATGGGGTGCTGTCCCTACATCTTTATCTGACACCCTAGAAATTATTTTTACCTCAGATAATGTCAGAAGGGAGCAGGCCCTTTACTTGCTGCGCTGAGTGCATATATCATTGGCACCAAAGCTTTGGAAGGCATAGAAACTAATAAAGAACTTACCCTGTGCTTACTAATAAAGAACTTACCCTGTGCTGCCTCTTTCAACCACTTTTTCCTCTTTTTTTTTTTTTCTTTTTGATAGAATCAGGAATAGATAGCTGGAGAGATAAATTGCATTTTATTTAAAAGTACTATGCAGTTGGAAGATCTGAGATTTTACCACTGCATTTTTACAAAATTCAGGGTGGAATTTGGTAACAATTGGGTGACTTCAGAGATGTCAACAAGCATATCTGGGGGCTAAATCTGGCTCTTAATCATTAAAATATTATGTAAAGGAACATGAATAGAAACAAAGGCGAGAGAATCTCCACTTCCATATCAATGTTCCAGATACTTTGCATTCATACAGAGCAGAGTTCATGAACTCTCTCTAACCACGGTAACAATCCTCTGGGTTTCTAAAAGAGCAGCAGGGGTTGGAATGAGAAGTCTCCCCATATACATCAATAACATCAGTCTTGACACACTGATGGGATTTCCAGGGGGTTCTTTGCTAACCGTGCCTGCTAAATCCTCTGCACCACTCAGCAGTGGTATCTCAGTATGCCTTGCAGGGAGAAAAAAAAATCTTAAGTTTCCAGTTCAAAACAAAATGTGGATCTGTAGCATGTGATTTCTTGTGCAAAAACAAGTCAGAGCGTAGACATTTTTCAATGCATTTTTCTTGGTGACTGATGTCAGTCAGGGTATCTTAAATGAACATTCATACAGAAGCTAAGCACAGCATTATTTTAAAATAACTCCACACCAGATATTTGTAAACAAACTTATGCATAATTTATTTTCAGAAAAATACAGTAATCCATACCACATAAAGGATGGCTAGCATTTTTTTCCATAATGGAAATATAACTCTGCGGTGAAATCTAGAATTTTGATAGCCCACAGTGAGTTCAACAAACATATGGAAAAATAATTTTCATTATATCTAGAAATACCTCTGAGGCTTTCTAATTCTGAAAAAAAAAAAAAAAAAAAAAAAAAAAGGAAGATTTTGTAAATGTATGTATTGGAAATCAGATTGATATAAACCAAAATATTTCAAAATAGCAAGAGGTCCTTAGAGCCTACATATTTATATGGAGTTCACAATTCTGCATCTCTCTTTTAAAGCAAAAAATATTCCGGTATTACCAAAATCCAAAAGATAGTAACAAAGAAACACAATATGCTCTAAGTATATTGAATCAAATTTTCTTGCAATTTTATTTTGGTGAAAGTGAAGCAAAATTTCACTGTACCTATGATTAGGCACAAGATAAAAAACAGTCCTGGTAACGCTATTGTGGCTGACACTGTCTTTTTGTCTTGGTCTCAGACATATGAAGTCTAGTTTTAGATCCATTAAAGCAAGAAAGACATTGATAAACCGGAGTGAGCTCAGCAGAGGGCCATCAAGATGGTTGGGAGCTGGAGCACTTGCCTGCAAGATTCTGAGGGAACTGGATCTGTTCAGCCTGGAGAAGAAGCGGCTTTGGGGGCACCTAACAGCAGCTTGGCAGTGTGTGTGGGGAGGGTATCAAGAAGATGGAACCAGTGATGATCCCACAGTGATACATAGTGGGAGAACTGGATGTAGTGAGTATAAATTGAAGCAAAAGACGTTCAGGCTGGATTTAAGGGAAAACCTCTTCAGAGCTGAGGACACCTGAACAAGAGAAGCAGCCCCAGAGAGACTATGCAGTCTTCATCCTTGAAGGCTCGAAAGACCAAACTGGATAAAGCCTTGAGCAACCTCATCTGCTCTCATAACTGACCCTAGTTTGAGCAGGACTGGAGGCTACCTGTGTTCCCTTTCAGCCTGAATTTTCCTTGGATTCTGTGATTCTAAGGGTATCTGTGGTACAAGTGGGGATTTTTACAGCGGAGACACCTCATCAACTCTCTTGGCTAAGCATAGACTTCTTCCCCTCACATATGGCAACACCCCAGAGAGAAATGTTTTGAGTTATGGGGAAAGAGGAGAAGTTTCTTTGCTATGTTGCCAGTGTCTTTGGTAGAGGTGCCCAAGGAAGTGGGCCCACATATTGCATTCACACAGTGAATGCCTCCTCAAGGGCAACAGTTGCCTCAGACCTGCACCTTCAAATCTAGAGCCTACAAGAAGCAACTTATGTGATGAAATCTGCCACACACAGGGAATCCTAAAGACATTGAAGGGTCCTAGTTATCCCTGAGAGCCCACCTGTTTGACATCTTTGGAAGATCATGGCTTAAGCAGTAGTCTCTTCTGTCACCTTCATCTTAAGTGTCGTCATGTCTACAGGCATGCTTGTGATACATGGAGAAATGTACCTAAGCAGCCTCTCCCTTAGAACAGATTTTCAGTGGCACTCTCTGTGCTGCTTGTCAGAGATTGATCAAATGCTGGGACTTCCACTTGGCTTTGCTTTAAAAGTTTATTTAAATAAACAGAAACAAAGCCCATCTAGAAAGTGAAGCAAGTCCTCAGGCTCTGGGTGACTACACTGGATGGATTGTTCATATGGGAAATGCTGTCATAACAAAACAGGTGCTATACAGTAATTGTGCTAAGTATCCTAATAAACAAGGTTCATCTGGCACCATTCCCCCAAAGCCTTCGGGGAACTTGCAAAATTTATGTATAAGTAAAAGAAGAAAAAATCCTCCTTAAGCTAGAGCAGAGTGAAAAAATGGCAGCTAGCCTTATTGCAGCCTTCTAGGGATGGCAGCAGAATTGCTTAAAAAGAGAGTGACCTTCCTAGGCATTTTTCTGGAAAGGACTGGCTTCCATTCTCCACAGATTCTTCTGGGCACAGTAGCTGGCTGGAAACTTGTTGTCTTAATCTTAAATAGTCAGGAGAGGCAGAACTGCGAAAAAGAAAAAAAACTGTTAACATCACCCTGGTGAATCTGGACACAGTGTGTACATTTTAATTCAGGTAGATTTGGGCAACTCAGTGTGGTATATGAAGGAAGTGATCAAAGGAAATGCTATGGAGGAAGCAGCTTTGCAAGCAGGCATAGAATAAATCATTTGCGGGCAAAATATGTAAAAAGTGAAAGAAATTAGCCAACTCAGGGGGAAAGGCTTGTGATGTAGTTAGATGAATTCATGTTTAACATGCTTTGCTACAGTTAAAAAACAAAATGTACCCACAAACATATCATAATAAATCCTGACTGGATCAGACAAGCATTTTTTACTGTTCAATTGCAATTCCACCAAACAGTGCTGACAGCTTTTGTAACAGGTGGTACTTGCTCTATAATATACTATTAAAGAGTGAAATGGAATGGGCTGTCATTCTATTCCCAAGCGTCATGCCTTAAATTCAAAAGGGCTTTCAGTGTAGGATTCTGTCAATATGATCTTCCGTCCCATATCATAAACATAATTCAAAAAAACTTTGCGGTGGTAAAATTAAGTAGGTAAATTTATATAGATAATTTGCAGGTCTATATGCCCAAAACAAAAATCTAGTTCCATTGAAACCAGTTATAAAATTCATATAAACTTTAATAAAGCCAGATTTACTGACTTTCTAGAAAGCCAGACATCTTTCAATAACACATTCTGGAATGTGAGCCTTTTCTCAGCTGAAAGTGGGAACCCTCTACACACAAAACTCAGCTGCTCTTCCAGCTTAGCTGGTTTCTGGGCATGCTTTATTGCCTCTTGCACTTCAGGCAATAGTGTTGAAACTGGCTGAGAGCAGGCTCTCTCTTCCCCTGCTGGAAACCTCATACGTCTATTCTCCTTGAGAGCCCAGGGTAACAGCTGTGATTCCCAAAAAGATGTCTCTGATGGCAGATTCGACCAGCAACACTCAAGTTATTGGAAGCTCTGAGGCAGATTGTGTAGGCACAGTTGGACCGACACTGGACCTTTTCCTAGGTATGGGTTTGGATTTGCTCTCATGAGGCTATGCACTTCTGCCCTGTCATAGGATAAACACTACTGTCACCAGCAGGGTCTGTGGGTGAAATATCATCTGAATTAGAATCATTAAACCCAGATATGTCTCTTTAGGGTCTAGAGATGCAGGAGGCAAGGAACTAAAATTCACACTTAAGGGTGCATAAGCAGTTAACTTATAAATTATAGCTATTTAACTAATTCCTTTCCTTATAAAGAAGAACTGAATAAGGATATTCCTAAATTTTTTTTCACATACCTGTGTTTTAGGTGGGAATGCTCCCATTCCTTATGCAAAATGCTTTCACAGGGTCATTTCTCATAACATAAACTTGCTTAATCGCTCTGGACTATTTAATGGTCCTCGTGTGTTCAATGCTTCTCTCCATAGCAAGTATAATATAACTCACTGCAATTACATCACAACCACACAGACAGTGGCCTTGTGGACTGGCACAGGGACAGTTAAGGAGAGCATGAATCAACTCCACTGTCTGACCCGGAGAAGTGAAACTGAGTGTTCCCCATCCAATGCGGTCCCAGGGACAAACAGCAACACGCACTAATTCAGCTCTCTATGGCTGTATTTCCCCAAAACATTTGTATTTTTTCAAACCCAGTAAGTACCCAACAAAAAAAAAAAGGACTGCAAAACTTGACAAAGTCAGGAGCTTGTGTTTTATTTTCAGAGGAACAGGGGGCAAGAAGTTATTTACTCTAGAAGGTGATGTGCATTGACGGATGTGAACCAGCACCACTTAGCCCCCAGGAAGAAAGTATGAAGTCATAAGTTTTGCATTTAAAAGAAGAGAAAAAAAGAATCAAAGACTTTGTTTGTGAATTGAGGGTTTCTGACAGAATCAGAAATAGTTCTGTTGTCTGATGTTTTCTTTCCTCAGGCTCATAAATCCCAGAGGTGTCTTGTGGTGTGGGTGGAGTTGAAATGTTTTAATAAAGTACTCTGGGATTTTATTAATTTTATTATTGACGGGTTGCAGATGCCTGCAGTTCTGGTCATGTGAGCATCTGCATCCGGTTGTCCAGGGTTTTAATGGGGTGATGAAGAGCACCAGCTTTGTAATTCATGTGTTTGTTCTTTTGACCTCCAACAGGGATTAGCAAGGTTAGATGTTCAGATTTTACTATTTTGCCTCCTGGAAAGAAAGGAAAAGAAAAAAAAAAAAAAAAAAAGAAAGAAAAGAAGAGAAAGAATGTCCCATGAGGGGATTAGAAGAGCACTTGCTAAAAAGGAGGAGTGAGTTTCAAAAGTGGAGCTCCTGGAGTGCGCAGGAGGAGGGTTAGCCAGGAGAGACTAGGGACAGGGCGTCTTAAGTTCACACCCAGAAAATTCATTGTTGATGTCATACTCCTGGAAACCACCAACTGTCCTAACTTATCCCCAGTTAGGAAGAGATAAAAGCTGAAGTGTATTTTTAAAACCTTTTTCCTTTTCAATGCAAATCAGGTAAATCAGACCTCTCAAAGAGGAGAAATACTTACTGCTTTGGCCCTTCCTTATTAGGGCACATAATTAATTCATGGACTAAGTTCAGCTCTGTTCAGGGGATACCTTTGGTTGATCCTTCACTTCAAGAAGTGTTGTGAAGGCACAGGAGCCGGGTAGTGTTATTAGGGTACCACTTGCAGCGCGGGCATAGTGGGTCTCACCCAAAATGCAAGTTAATTTTTGTGACAGAAGCCTGAAAAAACCCCAAGTGACACTCCAGGAGGCATACAAGGGACTCCTCCTCTATGGCAAAACCGCTAGAAACATCCATCAAGACATTCAGGATCAACCAGGAGTATTTGTTGAATGCACCTCAGAACGTGCCTTTCCAGAACTTCCTCAGATGCTCAGAAACTGGAGTCGACATCTGGGGAGAGGGGCTAGATAAGCCAGGCCAGGGCTGTTACACAGTCCCTCTCCCATAAATGCAAAGGCCAGCTTGGCTGTGAAGATATTTGAACAACATTTTCACCCAATGCCAGATCGCAAGCGGTATGTCATGCTGTCAAAGCTAGCAATCAGCCTGATTGTGGCGGACTTGACAAACACGCTTATTTTTAGAACTGATAGATATTACACATCGCACTGGATCTCTCTTTCATGTTAAAGACTTTAATCTTCTGCTGGAGTTTCTTATTGGACATCTGCCCAGAACATAAAGACTGATCTTTCTTTTTTTTTCCGCCTCTTTGATAAAGTGTCAAGCCTCACTGAAAGGTGTAGATGGCAGTCAAAGGATCTCAGCTGAAGTCATGCCTCTCCCACCCCTCATCCAAATTATATATAGGAGTTATTGGCAGCATGTTGAAATAACTTTACCTTGGGATAATAGCCTTTTGCTTATCTCCCATCTATCTGTCACACTGTCTAACTTCTGTATTAACAGAGTCTACCTTTGGGCAGCTCACAAAGTACAGTAGCTGTCATTCTGTCCTCACTCCTGGGTATTTAATGTAAACTGAACTGAAGTATGTTAAAGGTGTACCAGGAAAGACAGTCATTTTTCCATCTCTCTCCCCAGCAAACCGAGAGGTAGCCAAAAGAGCGGCCCTGCAGCACTCCAGATGTGAAGTAACACAGTGCATATCATTACAGAACAAACATTTTCTGCCTGAGGGGTCTATTAGTAATTTTGACAGCAGAGGCACTCTAATCCCATACAGGAGAGAACAAGGCTAAAATACACTTGGACCCAGTGAATTCCCAAAATTAAGCCCTGACTAAGAGATTCTGGCACTATCATCAGACTATAGACTTTTGCAGACTGTATTTCTGAGCATCAGACTCAATATTACCTGCCTTGATGGTTGAAAATAAAGTGAGAAGAGAAAGGATGGGGAAAGTTCTCTTAAATGGCTCGTTCCTTTCATCCTCAAGGCTAGGTGACAAATGGCCTGGAAGTACAATGTTTTCTGAGAAGCTGGCACTGCAGGAGGCATGTGAGCACCTACTTCCTGGGCAGGCCCCCCCCTCGCTGCAGGAGCTGCTGTACAAACACAACACAACTAAAACACAACTAAACACAACAGCAAGGGCAGACAGAGAGCTCCTGCATCCAAGGAACTAATGAAACAAAACTGAATATGGAGCACCGAAGCTAAGAGGGATCTCCTCTCCTTTACACTGTGCCACAGACTAGATTTTTGTCTTTCCTGAAAGATAAGAATATCTACAAAAGAAAACGTGATTTGCATAGGAATAAGCCAAGGTGTTTCTTCATTAGTTTCCATAATTGTTTTCTTTCTATACCTTCACTCTTTAGCTCTGCACTATTTTTTCTAAACTTTATTTACTTGCTGTTCACTCTTTTCTCCTTTCTGTTGGATGGGGATGAGAGTCTAGACTTTTCATCCTTCTTCATTCATCTGGATTGTAGGAGGGGAATATGTGCAAGTAATCTGTGGAAATATAAACCCATCTTGTTCAAGGAAATCTAAAGAATATGTCCAATTCTTCAAAGATGAATTACATGGAAATCTTGTAAAGAAGGAATCATTAGATTTTTATAAGATATATCATTTTACAGCTGCAAAACTAAAGCCTATTAAACCTCCATGCATCGTATACCATTCAAAATTCAGCATGACAATATCCATCCCCCACACCAGTATTGCCAACCCTAAGGATCCAATGCAACAACATAGCATAGCTATCCATCTAATCCTACTGGTGTCCTGAGCTGCTAAGGCCATGCTCGGCAGTCCTACAACATGCAGAACAAATATTAGTGTTTTACCTCATGAGCAAGTGTGAGAAAAGGTGGGGGAGATAGAAACAGCAGGAACTGGCCTGAGGCGGTTCAGCTTGTGAGCAGAGAGAATGGAGCAGCCCTGATGTAACCAACACCCTTAATCTGTAATCACTGTAGAGTTCTCATGTCAAGAGAGTTCGAGCAATGTGAAGCTCTCAACTGCTGTCAAAATCCAGTCCATGAGAAAACAGAAGATGTGGCAAACCTCCAAGTATAGCTTGGCTTAATGGTCCAGTACATTTGTGTTGCTGGAGAGATGCTTAAATTCCAGCTACTGATCTCCACTCCTATTTTTCAGCAGAAGGATGTTAGCGTAGATAGCCAGTGTGCTCTGAAGAGCAGAAAATGCTTCATGCCACTCAACGGGAGTCTTTACGGACCTAGAGGTCAAGTAACAATGATATCTGAAAACTTAAATCCTCCTGGAAGCACTTCCCTCAAGGCTTGGTGGAAATACAGCCACTGTAGAGATATATCACAAGTACATTTGGGAAGCTGATCTTAGATAGCTAACACGTGAATGACTTTAACATTACATTTAAACATGTTAATGATTAGCTAGGATTCTAGACCTCCTGAGCTCTTGCCAAGTTTCCAGGATCCTTACTTCAGTTATAAGTGGGTAGGACAGACTATAACAGTATTATATTGCTTTAAAAAAGTATGGGCGTACTTTAAGCATAACATTGGACCTTCTCCCATACCTGTGTAGATAGGAACCTGTTCAGTGAATCATATAACTACAATCATAAAAACTCCAAGATTAACACTCCATTCATTCTACTTAGTTGGAATGGAGTTGGGGAAACTGAATATTAATATCAGGCCTATCTGTACTTCCACAACACTAGAAATCTTCCATATTTATTAGCACAGTACCTTTTTTTTAGACCAGACATTATTCTAAAATATTTTCTAACTCATTATGTCTGAAGAAAAAAATGAGAACTGAATTTCACTTTGAAATGAGGATGTCCAATATATGCCAAAACATGTTGCCTCTTATATTAGTTCCTTCCCATAAGCATTTCAACTAGCATGTTTTAAATTAAAATTTAAGAATAAAGCAACTTATGATAAGGTATTGCCTAGATCTGCAAGGATACTGTCCTTTCAACGCGTTGTAGCCTGCCCCATTAACATTCCAATTTTATTGCATGTACCTGGTCTGAAGAGAGTCAGTAGCCACTGGGTGTAGCATAAATTGTTGGCCTTCAGCAAAACGAACAGCTGAAATGCACACTGTACCTGACCATGCTTGTTAGGCTATTTGCTCCTTTAATCACATCTGCCATTCAATTATCCTCAAAACCCTCATCGTGTCCCTAGACAATAAAACGTGACAAGACAGGTATTACTGTGTTATGGTCATCTGATGTCTAGAAGTACCTAATTATTCCCTTCAGTGATTAGCTACAATTACTGTTTTAACCCAACTGTTAAAGACCATAAAAAAGTGTTTCAAATATTCATCACAGGATACCTTATGAGCCGGACAAGTGTGTATAGAGATAGAACAAGTGGTTCCCAGACGACTGTCCCTGGAGAAGCAGTAACACCAGAGAGGGTGCTCCCAAAAATGCTTTGATGCCCAGATTGCTCCTGAGACTGCTAGCATAACCCTTGCTAGCCTAAGGGTAGGCAACCTACTTCTTGCCTGTGCTGACAGCAAGTGATACCAGGCTTTCTGGGAAGGACCTAGATAGTTCTTGAATCATCCTCTAAATAATACGGTCAGGGATGATGGGATACTGGCAGCCACATATTCATCTGAAGGAATCAAAACATCTCCCACAGGAGCAACCACAAGATTGCTCCTGTGTGTGTAGGATATGTTGGTCCTCAGGAAACTTCTGGCCTCCCTCTTTGGTAAACATGGCCTGGCCCTGAAGTTGCTGCAGTTTCTATATTTTATTTGAGAATCTGTGATTAGATTTAAGATTAGGTCATCCTCTTCATCCTATTCTAAAAGAGCCACTTCGAATAATGCAAGGTCAGGGGTTTTGTTCCTGATATCTGAAAACACCAGGTTGCAGGAGTTAAAACCAGTAAGAGGTTAAGAAACCACAAGTTCCTTGCGTTCAGGGAAATTATGTAACTTCTTGCATTCAGGTTCTTTGCTCTGCTCCATTCAAACCACCAATGGGCAGTGAAGAGCTCCCTGCAAAAAGAGCAACTGTTAAAGAAGAGGAGCAAGGACTGGCATTTGTGCAATAGGAAGGCTTTGTCAAGGAGGGGATGTGACAGATCCAGGGCTAAAAACTACTCACTAAATCTAAATTTCACTCAAGTTTAAGCACTCCCTATCACATTTCTCAACTTAAGTCAAGTTCTGGTGAAAGGGAGATTTTATCCTGATCTTTTAAGTTCAAAGGCAAGGGATGCACACACAGTGGTGCTGTGGGAGCTAATAGAGTAGCTCCACATAAAGTACTAAACAATTGCCAGCGTTTCACTGAGAGAAGGACAGTTTTTAAGGTATATTGCCAATCAAAACCTCTCTCCCACCAGGGTTCATCACGGCCCCCACATTCAGTCGCACTTCCATATCGCATTCAACATCACAAACTAATAACCACAGCTGGCACTGCCACTGGCAAAGTCAGCGGTTAGCTCTGGCAGACGATTGCTAGGAACAGTGAAATAGCTTTACGTTACCTACAGCAGAGCCCTGGAAACCAAGTCAGGGGACGTGGCAGATGTCCCACCCCGCTGGCAGCAGGAGCAGCAAGCCAGCCTCTCCATGACTCGCTTCCACTCCAGCCCTTCCTTCGTCCTTCCCCTCCTCGGGGGGAGGACAAGCTCAGTCCTCCAGCCTGGGGGCCATGAGTTTTGGTTGTGCCAGCACTGCTGAGAAGCTTTGAGTTGGCCTTACAGATAGCACCGCCCTTTGCAAGAGAATGAGATGCCAATTTTGTTTCTTGTGGTACAATGAAACTTATTTAAATAAAAGCCTGATTAAGACAGGGAGCCATGGACTAGATTCACAGCAGGGAAAGCTGAAAACTACTTACTACATGCCGTTAAATTACCAATTTCTACAATTTTATTTTTAAAGCTGTGTTGTTTCTTTGAACTGGGAAAAACACTGCACACACATCATTTTGGATAATGTTGCATGCAAAGTTGCTTTGTTCAGCTGATGTTATCCAGCCCAAAGCAAGAAATGTGGATGATTTCCTTTTCCTTCCCAATTGAAGAGTGTCTTTTTACAAAGAACACAGTGACCTTACGATAGCAAAAGATCCGGTCCAAGATGTGCAAACTGTAAAGCAAGACTGGCTACCCCACTGTAAGCATCAGTGGGAATCATGCAGCTTTCACTAGTCATTGTCCTAAGTCAGGGATATAGTAATGAGGTAAAGAAAAATTTGGAACTCTGCCCTCTATTCCTCACATTTAAGCTATAACTGCTACAAGGCACAATTAGTATTTGCAGGTCTCAGTTACAGAGAACCTATTTCACACATACCAGGTACAGCTGGCAAAAATTCAAACACATGTTAGGATTGCCTGTAATAATGTACCAAAAATTTAATTTAATGCTCATTGCAAATAATTTGGCTAATGTCAGCCCTATTTCCTTCTAAATCTTACCAGCTAATCACTTTTCAATTTTTTCTTTCTGGCTGTGATTATTCTCACATTAGCCCATGCAGATTTGTTGTAACTGATCCTAATGGGATAAGCATGGGAGCAAGCCTGGAGCAAATACTCAAGTGTACTTCACACAGAGAATTGTGTCGAGAGATAGAATTACAAAAACATCCATGACAAATGGCTACAAATGGAGCTTGATCATAATAAAATAAATGCAACTACTGGAATTCATATTTGTTAGTTCTTTGAACTATCTTCCCAGATCTTCTTGGAAGAAGTATTTTGCCTCCCACCAGCTAACTTGCTATGCATTTAGGTCCCTATATTGACTTACACCACCTGAGAACCTGATCATCTGTCTTCAGCTATACTAGAAAGTCACAGCAAAAATGTGTGCAACATTTACTGCTTTGTGTTCATCTACAGATCAGAAGAAAGTGTCCTATATTAACCAATATAGCTATTATTTTTGTTTTAAGTACCTATACAGAGAGTTAATTAAACTGATTTTTAGGTATCGGCATTTCAGATGAGGATACTGTACATAACGTGGATGCATTTACATCATTTTAAGTGTGAACATTCAGCCGTTTCAGAACACCTCTTTGAAACTAATCCCTGGCCTTCTGTGTTGATAATGGCTTATAGATGTAGCTGTCTCCCATGATAGCACTGCCTGGTGAAAACAGCTCCCTTCAGCAATGCCCTGTTTTAGAGGATCTGACCATTTTAGTGTCGCTCCTTTCCCTGCAGCATTGCTGAGGGGGCTGATCCCCCCTGTCGCTATCGTGCTGCAGCCGGGCTTCAGGCTGTGATGGAGAACAGTCAGCCCTGGAAGCTGCCGCCAGGAAAAGCTTTCATGTTCGCATCATGTCAGATCTTTCAGCAGTTTTATACTCAGGGCTGTCTAAACATCACTGATAACATGCCAGAGAAATCTAAGAAAGGCAAGTGAAGAAGTGCTGTGCTGAAACCATTCGTTCCTTCTTATCAGATGTTTTTTTACTGGGCTTTGAGGAGTATCTGTACGTCCCTTCTCTACCTAGCATCATTAATCCCCCACACCTTATCTCCAAGCAGTCCTACATAGCTGTTAGTGCGAAATGCCATTTATTCCATACCACCACTGCTGAAGTAGCATGCAGCTGTGTCCGTCCCTACCTGGAAAACCTTTCCTCATCAAAGAAAGCCTCTCCTCTAATGCAAAATAAGACAGAAGGACAACAAGAGCAAAAATATAGCTTGGTAAAGCAGAGTGAGTTCGGTAAAGAAGATCTGCATTTAGCAATGCGTTAGTCTATTAGCACAGAGACCAGCAGGGAAATACAAAACTTCAAAACCCTGCTAGACCATGGGATGTAGTTCATTATGTTAATGAAAAAGTTGTTTTCAGCTAGCCAGCCTAGACTGCTTCTCTTCTCCGTAAGCCTTAGTACAGTATCAAGAGGGCATATAGGAAGATTATATCAACTTCAGTAATACAGTTTCTGTGGCCACGACTCTGTAGCTTCTGCTGGCAGTGTCTGGATAGACTTTCTATATGATCATCTGAGTCCTCTAAACTGCTTAGTTTCCAAATCTGATCAGAACCAAGTGCATACAACTCAGTATGGGTAGGGGTTACTGAACTCTTAGTAGCAGAGCTTCAGTGGGACCCTGATGTTCTGAGTCTCTTCCAGCTACAGGCTCTGCTTATATGGTCCCACTGAGGCTTGCATTGCAATAATAAGCCATTGGAGAAATTATTCATTATACATAATTAAGATGCTGGTTAAGCATGACATCCAGAGTGAGCACTAGAGCAAAGACACTTTGCTAGCTCTGTAGCAGTATTCCAAGCCATCAAGCATGATTGACAACTCAGATAATCTCTTTAGTAATCCTCTGAATTCTAAACACAGAAACCCCTAACTCATCATCAGGTAAGAATATGTTGCAGTGCTATAAAAGAGAAGACAGTTATGTCACTTGACTGGCTTTAGCCACTTATTGTGTGTACATCTCCATTTCAAAATAAAGTTTGACTTTAACTGCACCGAGGTCTTGCGTATTCATTATAATCAACAGCAAATTCTTGCAGAGGTTCTGCTTTACTTTACAAGGCAGTAAATGATGTAATAAAGATTAATTGGTCTAAGTTATAGTGTCTGAAGTGTATACCTTCAAGCTGTTAAATGTGTCAATGGAGATCCATTATGACAACAATGGACATATTATTCTCCATAGGGTTTACTGCTATTTGCCAGTGTGAGATGTGTGCTCATTATTAAGACAAAACCACAGAAAAGAGCTCAGATTTGAAATAAGAGATTTACTTTACACAGCATGATAAGCCTTGATTTTGTAAACACTGTTACTTTGGCTTTCATTATGTATTCCTGCTAGTATTGTTTCACGGCATCAACAATTTTACAGGCTTTTATTTATCATCATACAAAATTGGGCAAGCAGCACATGCATAGCACTTTGCAAGTTAAAAAAAAAATATGATTTATGAAGGCTAGGCACTTGAATTTCAAACAGGATCTGTGTATCCATATCAATATCTGCCTAGGTCTAGATGGCCCGTCAGATGGAAAAGGTTAAAGCTCACCAAGTTGCTGCAGCCAATAGCACACAGGGGAGTGTTGTGGCTAAGAGCACATCCATATGCTTGGACATCCTTTGCTCCAGTCAAGCAACCATCCCCTCGCCACTGGATCAGACTGGGCTGATTACCACAGTAAATCCCGAATTCATCTATGTCTATGGATCCATATTGACAACTTCACTGTATTCCCACCCGCTCCTTATTCAACTTTCTCTTTTACTTGCTAGATGATTTAAACTCATTTTAAGGCCATTATCAAAATATTTTAAAATTACCATGAAATGCAATAACAGAATATTTGTTGCAAACTTGTTGCTTAAGTGTTAAAAACGCTAGTGGCAAATTCATTGATCACTGCAGATGTGAACGCTTTGAGTAAATAGCACAGTTACCAGAATTCAGTGCCTTCACTGGATTTTGAACAGGACGATACCCGCATAGTGAGGGCGATCATCACTACGCTGACATGTCTGCATTTACAGGTATTTACAAATCCCCCAGCAACAGCCTCGCTCCCGTGCGGCCAACCAGATGGAGTACCCAGCTCTTCCTCACTCTCCAGGTTGTCGTGTAAGAGGGAGTTTGTTTGTGGTTTTTTGGAAGAGCATTTTCCCATGTGTATTCAGAAGTTGTTTTTCAACACATTGTGTTTTTTCAAACTTGAGCTTTTACCCACAAGTCTTCTGTGCTTGTCATTCCCTCTGTGAATTTAGTGGGACTACCACTTGACTTGGACACCGCCCTTCATGGAAAAATTTTCCAATATCAAGATTAGAGATTTGTTTTTCCATGGATCTTTGTTTATTTGCTTGCTTGTTTCTCTCTCTCTCTATTTTTTTTTTAAGGTGTAGTCTGCAAGAAGGTTCATTGGTTCATTATCCTATGGCTCAAAGTGGAATCAAAAGATTTTTCTCAAACCTTCAGGAGAATAAAACTCTGTTATAAATTGAGATGAAGCATCAAAGCATTTATGCCTAAAAAGTTTGGGAGAAATGTAGAAGAGTTTGTTTGTTTGTTCTTTTCTGTTTTAATTGAGGAGAAACAACAAACATACCAAGAATGACTTACCTCTCGCCTACGCACAGTTCCTGCCTTTCTTCCTGTCATGCTCTACAAAACCTAAATCTGGATTAAATCAAACTTCTGCTTTTTCAGATGATCATGAATAGGGTTTAAAGCCTAATCTTCCTCACCCTTTCTCCTGGCTTCCTGTTTTCTGTCTAATCTCTCTGAATCTCTGGTGCCACATTTCCATAATATTAAGTGCATGCTTGTGTTGGACATCCAGCCCCTAAATGCTCACCTGACCTGCTTTCCAGTAGGCCACTCCTAGTCAAAGGAGACATTTCAGGAAACATTTGGGGTTGAAAACATCACCAAACACACACACAAACTGCTGTACAGAGAGAGCAGGCAGAATTCACAGACAGCATAAGGATTCACCGGAACAGGTCTTGCTATCTTAATATGTCCGGTTCTTCAGTCACAGTTCCTACAGTTGACAACTACACTGAAAATCAGGAATAATATACAGATGCCGTCTGTATATTATTCAGTCTACTTCTGCTTTCTGTAAAAGAAAAACAGTAAAAAGTGACTATTGTAATCAGTAGGATTAGGATCAGCATGCCATTTGTGGAAGATGTTGAACAAAGAAACAAAAATCTTTGGTTTTAAAGATTTAAATTTAGAGTTAAGGCTAAGCTATCATAAGGTTTCCTAGATGGCAAAATGAAGTTCATAACCTATCTAAATTACAACTGATTATATTTGCCGTACTTTAATTGTTCCTAGAGTTCAAAATATGTTCATTTGCTCCATATGAATCCATTAATAGGATGGTATGAACATGCACTTACTGAAGATCACATCTGTGCTTTGGCTTATGTTTAATTAGATGCACGGTTTATTAGTCTGTTACAGAAGTTATGAACTGAATATGACCCGCTTAAGAATTCCAGCCATGTAATTTCTTTTGTATATACATACTAATAATTGCTACTATTCAGAACTATCTGTATTAAAAATACCTAAATTCTGTGCTTTTTATTAGGAACAAACCTATTTCTAATAACAGCTTGTAGATACCAGTGTATTGCACCTGAGGTAATTAAATAGCCATAGAGCTTGTAACCACGACAAAAACTGATTTCTCCATTAACATTTCCAAAGTCCTATTGATGCAAATTCCTACTGATTTAAACTCCTATTGATTGAAAATGATTTTAATCAGGTCAGCTGTTTTTTTAGAGGACTGACCAAAAAATAAATACTCTTTCCCTTATGACAATATTTGCATTAGGATGACCCATAATGAGATAAAGCTTGAAACTCAGTCTTGGTTTACTTTACCTAGCTCTGTCTCCTGAAGACAAAAGACCAATTCTTGTTCGAAAACAGTCTGCACCATAACTTTGAATGTATATGTTTCCTATAGTTAAGACATTATAAAATTTTAAAAATAAGTCTCTGAGACTGATTTAAAGCTAAGCCAGTTTGAGCATGTAGTATTTGTTTGAGTTCTTAGACAATGAGTGAGTATGCAAGTTGTCTATTTAAGATGAAGGCTGATGGTTTATTAAATTTAGGAATCAAGTGCTTGGTTTCACTACCTAACAAGTTAGCTTTCCAAAATGCTGTCAAAATGCATATTATGCATTATTTCCCATTGTCCCTTTCTCTAGGCAATATAGACTTTATACTCACTACAACTGACCATTGGTGTGGAATATTTAGCATGAGAGGTTCGGACCATGCCAGCCTTGAGCAGAGTTATGCTCTGCGTTTTCTCACTCTCCCATATCCTGAGTCAGCAACAACCTCATTCAGAGGCATCCTACCCTCCACCGCTGATTCCACTGCACAAAAATTATTGGTAGTATTGTCACTGATGAGATCTGCAGTGGGGAAAATGTGAGCTAATGGCTCTGAAAGCATCATCATGGCATTGCAAGAACCAAAAAAGCATGAAAACAGCCATCAACTGGCTGTATTTGGATGGCATGAATTTCAGCCTAGGGGTGAGAGTCCTGCCACCAGCCTGCTTACTCAGGATGCCTGGAGGTGAGCTTCATTAAAATCATTTAAGAGCCATCACTGAAGCCTCTATCCAAATAAAAATTCAATTGCAAGTCAGTCAGATCTGGCCTGTAGAACATAAGACCACAGGACACGGCTAGCATAACCGAGCTGGTATTGTCCTCAACCACAACCTTTTCCTGATTTTTATATGAGCCGTAGGAGCACAGTCAAGTCAAAAATTCCACTCCACAGCAGGGAGTACTCGCTTTCTCTCACTCATGTGTAACACTGACAGACTTACAAAAAATGTCTGTAATTGGAGCCCCGAACACCTGAACTTCAATAGAGGGTAAGTGTCAAAATACTGTAAATTCATCTTCAGGTCTAATAACTTAAACAGTTCCTTTGCTGCAAAAATGTCTTTGTTTAGGCATTATATTGCACAAGCCTTTCTAGCAGGATGTTCGATAGGATGCGCCGATGTTCTGCCTTTTAAACTTTTCAGCATCGTGATTCTGTACTTGGCTATTTATTGCCTTTAACTCTAGAATCCCACAATATTGCAAGCTCTTTCTGGTGTCTGACACAAGATGAGGGATGCACTTTGCTTCCCTGGCATTGTAATGCTATAGCTGAGGACAAAAAAGTATAACATCTGCAAGTGTTTTGATAAATCAAATATTTCAAGATTATTTTTGATAAAGAAACCCAAATGAATTAAGACTATTGGATAGTGTGATAGACAAATTATTAGAGAAACTATGACATAAAAAAAATTTAGAAAGATTTAGGACTCAGAGTATGGCAATATTTTTAAAATTTCACACAAGTCAAGATGACAAACAGATGGCACAGTTAAGAAAATCTAGAAGGCAAAAATATAAGCCCCATGTCACTTTAATGATACCTCTGCTTATCACAGTGTATATTTTAGATCAGCTTATAAAGTATTTTTCTAAATCACAAAACTCTCTTGAGCTCTATTTTCTAAAGAAAAACTGGTCTGTAAAGAAGCATCAGTCAAGCACAAGATTAATTCCTGTTGTACCAAGTTGTTGTTTTTGGCACAGAAGTCAATATTTATAAGACGGAAAGCAGCTGTAGTGTGCACCTTAGCATAGTGCATAAATCTTTGCAGCAGGTTATAGCAAGATCATGGTACTACCCACAGGTAATATGATAGAAGCATTGCCACAGCAGAGCCTTCCTAATGGTGGTCATCTATTTACCAGTGTGAGCCAAGCTAATGAGGTCACGCTGATTCACTTCATGTCATTTCCCTTTTGGAAGCAATCAGACCAAATATAAACTGGTAATATATTAAAAGAGGTCGCAAAGCACAGTAGTTCGTTAAGACCAAGCTGTTTGTGTAGGACTCTGAGCTAGATTCAAGCTTGCCCGGAGCAATTGGATGTGTGGCTGGGACCACAGGGCCTGAAAAGCAGATGAACCTCCCAGGCCCTCGAAAGCTGTCCGAGGTGCAATGTAACTCTGGCATTTTGCTGAATTTTAATTCCACTCATAGCAGCTTTTGCTCCCTACCTGGCATAGTCGGACCCTTGGGTGGCACCTGGAGAAGATGGGCCTGTGCAGCTACTCACAGAGGGGACCTAGGGCAGTTTCAGCCCCATGACTTTCTCTCTAACCACCACTGCTTACGTTCTGACATTCTCAGCCTCACTTGACCAAATTATCTATGGTTTTAGGCAAAGATGTTAGAAATATAATGTCAAATAGATGCAGATTGAGCCCACATGGGAAGCAGGAAATACAATAGAAATATGTAAGTCCATTATCTGAATTTATCAGCATACATTCTGCATGCTTTATAAATTTGACTAGTGTGATCATGTGTTTCATCCCTAGAAGAGAAAGAGCCAGCAAAGAGGAATTTCTTGAAACAGGCAGCAGAAAGCGATAGACTTGAAATAAACAAAATAGTAGAAATTAGATTTTGCTGGCAAGATTTGCTTGTGTTGTTCATCAAATAAATGCACATTATGTCTTGCACTGCTACTCAGCTGTGGTCTTATAATGTGCTCTCTGCATCCTGTCAAACATATGAGCCTTTGTCCCATAATAGACCCAACTATCTCCCAACCAGCTGAGCTCAGGGTCAGCCCAGGGTCATGCTGGTTAAAGATGCCTGTCAGTTCACTGCCTGAGTCACAAACGTGCTTTAAATCACCTTTATCTTACTTAGGGTGATGTTTTCCAGCAAGCAGCTGTAGCAGGAGCCACTGCATCAAGGTATAGCAGAGCAAAACGCTTTGCAGTATCCCCAAGCATTTTACTTTGGGTATGCAAAGGTCAGTGCAGAGCTTGAAGTGTGATGTGAAATGAGAACTGTTTCACATACCTTTATGCAAAGAAAAATAGCATTGTTCATGTGCCTTCTGCAAATGAAAATAAAAATTCAGAAAATAGGACATCATCTTTCAGGTCAGAAATATAATTGTTACTTAGCCTAAAATTTCCAGGAAAAAAAAAAAAAGAAAAAAAAGAAAGGAGAGTACTTGCATAAGGAGGCCTGGTAATCTGGGAAATGCATCACCTGATGTTTTTATTGTGATAAATATCTCCCTTCAGCTCCTGATGCTATACAACTTCTTAATGTTTGTCACCAGTCTCCAAGGTATAGAAGAAAGACAGGCCTTAATTGTAAATATACACATGCTTTATTGCCAGTGCAATGGCATGAGCACATTTAACAGGATTGTCATTCCGGTTAATTATGCTGATTCTGACACATACCTATCATGGCTGAAATTGATAGTGCCTTTCGACCAGTTAGGAGCATCGCAATAAACCGTATCTTTCTCGCTAAGGTTAAGCACATTTGGGGCCAGAGGATGGCAGGAGGAAGAGTCCCTGCATGCTAAGTATGTGCCGCCAGCTAAACAGCAAAACCTCCTTTCAAGAGAAATGCAGATAGTTCCAAACCTGCACATGTTCTGCATTTCTACTGTGTATCCTCCGGCCTCAGCCCACCTGCCCCGGGCAAAGACAACAATCTTCATTATGCCTAATAATAAGCAATACCTTCCCAGCCCCTTAGAAACTCTTGGCCTTGTTTACAGCATGTAATACCAGGCACCCAAGCAGCTGGTAACACTTATTAAAGGTATTAAAGTAGAAGAAAAGGCGGCAGAAAAAGGAGGCAACTATTAGAAAACACTTTGTGGCAAGGGCAGAAAAAAAAAAACCATTTTCTATTTTCCCTGAAGCTGGAGCCTGAGTCTCTGAATTCCAGACGGAAGGAAATGGAGGAAATCTTGCAATCATCAGCAAACCACAAACCAATATTAAAAGGGAGTAAAGCACCATCCTTACCCTCAGCAGCGTTATCAAGTCTCAGATCAAAACCTCAATATAAAACCTCAAACCGAAAAGGTAGGTAGAAGTGTCAAGAAACAACATATCCTCCTTTCCCTCTCATATAGAACCACAGAATCATTATGATTCACCTTTAAGATCATGGGGCTCAACTGTAAACCCTTCAACACGGTGTCTGCTAAACCATGTCCATTACTTTCTTATCTACACCACCCAGTATTAATATTTTAGGATATTCTGGAAGGGAAATGGAGGTACATATATTTTATATATACACCTAGTTAACAAGGATAAGGTTTTAGGATTAACAGAACTGGAGAGAGGGAAGAAGGAGGGAAAGAAAAAAGGACATAGGGAAAAGGGAGGAAAAGAGGAAGAAGCAAACAAGGAATATAATGCATGCTTCTATAGAAAACAAAAAATCTTCAGTTTTTCTTCAATTTTCTTCAAAGTCTTCAATTTTCTATCAAGTGACTAAAGTAACTTTTAAAGAAAAGCAAGCATTTATATATGCAGACTTTCATTTAAAATAAATAAATAAGTTAAAACATGGATAGTAGCATCCAAGCTAAACAATGCAGAAATCTGGAAGAAGGGACCAAAAGAAGAACAGCAACTCTATTGCACAGTCCAATGAACCATAACTTGGGCACTTTGCACATGACAGCCATTTCAGTGGGAAAGGAGGAGCTCTCCCCACAGGAGTCACCCAGGCTCTGCTTCTCTGCCCTTCTCCTGGGCAGCCCGGGCAGCCCCGGTCCCTGATGATGGTTCATACTGGCAGCACTGGACAGGCAAGCTCGGTTGCTCCCCTTTTTGCCCCACGGCATGCCCATGCCCTGTGACCACCTGGCCTAAATAAAAGCAATGATAAAAGCAAAGGGCCTTACTGCGAGCCCAGGCTGGAGAACGTGAAGCTCAAAACACCTTGAAAACTGGGTGTACAATTGGAGCACCAATGAAGAGATATGGAGGAACTAGTCTCATAGATATGGGTAAACATCTGGGAAACATACAGATGAAGATTAAAAAAAAAAAAGAGAGAGAAAGAAAGATTAAAAGAAAAGTCTAAGCTGCACACAAGGAGGAATTCTTTTTTATCCTTTTTCCTAATAATAACTTTTGCAGCGTCTCACCTTTGGAGTGAGGCCAGAATTTGTTTTGCTGGTAAAGAAAAGCAGTATTTTCAGTAGCAGTCTGGCTAAGTACATTACTCCTCCTTACCATTAAATGGATCCTCACACAGGATGTCCGAAGGAGTGTCCTTGAGATCAGGGTAACAGGATCATTGGAGCAGACTGAGGTGCTGCTTTTGGACAAATTAGCATCAAGTGGGTATCAAATTTTAAGACAAGGCTGCTGGCAGACTTCATTCCATCCTATCTTTTCTCTTTGAGCTCAGATATCATTTGTTCCATGGATAGTGACTTTGGAGCTACTTCCATAGTTCTTTTTCTGACAGACTCCTCATTGAAACTTGTAAGCATTTTATGTAGCAGCAGTATAGCAGGACCTAAGCTTTCATGATGAAAGAGAATTTTCTGTTCGAGATGTGCTGGCATTTTGTACTATAGATGTTTTGCTACAGTAAGAAAAGGTCTACCCTCTGAGAATGACATGATAAAGCTTAGATTATTTAATCTCCATTTAAATGCAGATCATTTGTTTTTCAAAGCAGGATATTTATTCCTTGCCCTGGAGAATGCCTGGAGAAGAACAAAACCAAATTTACAGCTCTGGCTGGACTCCATTACATTTAATGCTACTGCTCCAAAGTAATATGGAACTTCACTAAAGGCAAAACCTGCTTTAAGGACAAAAACCTGAGACAAGGTGTCTCATTCTCATAAACCCCAGGAGACACTCCCACGCACCCATATATTACCCTACTCATTTAATTTGGACACTCCAGGCATTTGTAAGGGAGCTATCAAAGACGCTCTACAGAAGAGAATCACTGTTTAAATTTTTGACATGAAGTAGCACCTTTCTTTTCCCTGGGGGGTTCTGCACCTGGGGCAAAAAGCAGGGGTATGGAGAAGCAGGGACACAGCAGAACAACCACCTCATCCCGCGGCTGGAAGGCACCCGCTGCCCGCGAGGAAGGGGCGACCTTCCGCCAGCCTCCGCTCAGCAAGTGCACACCTGAATGCACTTAATATTTCTCAGCTCTTCCATTCATCTGCAGGTCATCTTTTGGGTCTCTAAGAGGAAAGGAATTTTATGAAATAAAGATCTAAGGGCTGAAAGTGTATGTGCAGGGAGCGGGGGGAGTGTGACAAACCTCACAGCCCATGTGAAAGGTTGTTTTGCTTCTAGACCAAAGGGGAGGAGGCCTGATCCTGCTCCCACGCTAGATAAGCAGATATCCTGCAGGCAAGAAAAGCTGGCAATAGGCTGAAATCATGGTGAGAGTTGAAAAGCTTGTTTTTCTATATGCACAACAAACCAGAATTGTTGACAGAAAAGCAAAAGAACATCTGCTCGTGCTGATCTATGAGAGTTTTCCCTAGCTCCATTAACCTCCCTTCTTTCTCTGCTTCTTTTTTTTTTTTAACTGAAAATTATCATTTAAAATGTTGGAGGCTTTCATTTCTCTATTAATCAGATTAAATCTCTTTAGCTGCAGTTAAAATACTCTGTGAGGTGCTGCGACCGAAAGATCATCTGCCTTGCAATTAGAACTGACTTTTAATACAACAGGGGGGGAAATAGAGAACAAGAGCTTTAGAATCAATATAACTATAAATTACATGGAAAAGGAAACGGTAGCCTCCTAGCTTGGAACAACAGATTTATTATCAAGTGGTTAGCATTGTATCGATAAAGTATATAAGTTTTATAAAAAAAGGGAGAAAGAGACACACAGAGAGAAATTAATGTTCACATGGTCTCACTGTTGCTTTTGCATTTTTGTGTGTGTATATTTTAAAATGTAGAATGTCACACTGAAAAATGACTGGTTAATGACTCAAAAGACCCTGTCTGCAATATTTTCTAAGGCAAAACTCCACTGATTTTAATGAATAGAATAGGGTCCCATTGTGTATTCTGCATTTAACCCTAATTAAGCCTGGCTACTAATCAGCATTCTCCATCCCCTTGCTCTGAATAGGATCATTGCTAAAGTTGTAACTAACATTTCCCTTTAAACCTCATGCACTTGTATTTATTTTGAGTCACGTACTAAACAGCATGAGCAAAATTGTTCTTTCTGGTAGCAGCAAATATTTTAAATGCATCGTCTTCTCCTTTCACAGACAGATTCCTCTCTATTAGCTCACATATATATTAGAAGAAAAAGAATCAACTATATGCCCAGAAAATTTGCCCATTGGGTTTCTATTGCTTTGAGTGGGCAGCCTGCCCTACTGTGTTCCCACTGAAAAGCAAAAGGAAAAATTTTGTGCATTGCCAGACATGGAGTCAACAGCTGGAGCCTGATTCAGAGCCCCTGGAAATGGGCACCTGCCCATTTGTGCCACTCTGTTTGTGCCAGAGTCAGTGAAAGTGGATGTTCGACCTATGTCCTTGACTAGTCTCAAAACATGTCACAGCGTTCAAAAGGGGGATTACATGGAGATTACCTGGATTTCTAGCGCCTCTCATCTGATTTTCTATCAAACTGTTGCATTAAAGAAGGCTCTGCAGAACTTTTGATTTATTTTGTATATCGTGCTCATTATGTGCGTTGCTTAGGCAGACAGAACCTTGGGGTTAGAAAGGCGTGATGTGAACAGGGAAAAGTTATCTTCACTGAGGGGTTATCGGGCTCAATGAGCCTCATCTGAATTGCAGAGCTGTGGCTCTCAGACAGGGCAAATCTCCCCCTGGGCCACAGTGGGTCCCATGCAAAGCTGATGTGAACATGGGATGATGGTATCTACCATTCTCTGATAACTTCAAACCTCTCAGTCCATGAGCTAGATTGCAAGAAGATAGCATAGTGTCTCATTAAATTAATCTAAGTTCGGGGTGGGGAAATACATATTCACATGGTAAAGGCACTATGTGTTTCCAGCACAGTGTAAGTTGAGATGGGGCATTCCTCACCTTTTTCTCATGAAGGGATAGGTTCTCCATTTCCAGGATGATCATTTGCATTCCTAGCACAGTCAGGAATACAAAAATAAAGTATTCAGGGAGAAAAAAAATAATAAATTACGATATTCCACAGGGTCCTATTTACCTTCAACACCCACCTCCAAGTCTAAACATATTGTTCATGCTAATACTGTTTGCTGGAAGGAGTGTTCCTCCAAGATAACATTTCCACACAGTGAAATATGCATAGCTCTTGGATGGCTCAGCTCTCACATGGGATCACCTTTCAATTTCCAGACAGTATTATTTTTTTAACCTATTTCTTCTTTCTTTTTCCCCCCAGCACAGCATGAGGAGCACAACACTACCCCAACCAATGCATTTAGTTTTACAATCCATCTGTCCCCAGAACCATACGTGAATGTAGAATCCACTGACATGGCAGAACAATGCTGCAGGGATTTTTTTTCTTGCAAAATAGACCAGTCTGCTTAAAATCTCCATCTTTCCTTGAGGCTGGAGGGAATATTTCACAACTGTGCTAAGAAAATAAATCTGGGCTTGGATGGCATTTTGACCATAGCTGATGTTTTGCATGGGAGTTAGCTGAAGCTCCCTAGTAAACCATCCTGATGCAAAAGGCAAGGGGAAAAAAAAAGTTTTGTTTTATTGGTATAGAGGAGTCCAATTAAAACAGTGGAGGAATCCTCATTGTAGAATAGTCCCTTCCAGAAGTATCTCCTTCTTATGAAGCCAGTGAAACTCTGGACAAGCAGTTGTTTTCTGAGACCCTTACGCACTCTTCCTGCTCACCCTGGCCTGTCCCCACATGGAGACTCTGATTTACACAGATGTGCCCTGCACCTGAATCCTCGAGGTGCGCAGTGGAGGAGGGGTCTCCCCCCCGCCATTTCTACCCCTAAAGCCCCATCCTCACCCCATCTCTTTTAATTCCTTAAAGAACCCGGTCTCCTGTGTTTTCTCTGCTCTTTATTCCATGTCACTGGAGCTGAGTGACTGCTGAAGATGAGAGGAGACGAGGAGTGTGAAGAGGGAAGCTCCTGCCTTTGGTCTGAGTCTGACGGGAAGTGATGAAAAACACATGGGCTATGAAAAAGTCCAGTCCAACTTTCTGTTTACTGAGCTCCCCAGAAAACGTCAACATCTGTCACCAAGAAACCCCTAAAAGGGGCACCCCCTTGCCACGGGACCCTGATGGCAGGTCCCATCCCTCTTCTCCAGGCACGACCTGGAGCTGAGGGGTGTTGACAGCAAGAAAGGGAGGTTATCCGGGATCCGGTGCTAGCGATAGCCGTAGACGAAGGGGATCGCAAGTGACATTCCCTGCTCACTGGGTGATGCTACACCGGGATGAGAGAGCAGGGCCGTAGGCTCCGAGCGCCCTCGCCTAAATCCGGCGGGGCAGCGGGGTCCTCATGGTGCCCCCAGGGCAGGCACCCACCCCCCGCTCCCTGTGGGCTCCGATTCCACCCGCCCTGCGCTGCCCCGCGCACTCCCCGCCCGCGGAAATGTTCTGCTCCCCTTCCCCTCAGCGCGACGCTTTGCGCTGTCTCCGTGCAGCCTTTTCCCGTTTTATTCATTGCCCGGGAGCGCGGGGCCGCTTGCGCTCCCCTCCGAGCGGCCCCGCGCAGCGCAGCGCGGCCCGGCGCGGTGCGGTGCGGCAGTTCCGATCCGCTCCGATCCGATCCGCTCCCGCGGGGCCGGCCGCCCCGGTGGGCGCAGCTTATCGGAGGGCGCACAACGAATTTTCGTTGTGCCAGGAACTAGCAGGAGATCAAACCCGAGGACGGCTGGGAACGCGATCGATCCCTACAAAATACCTTAAAACATTCCATTAAAACACATATTTTCTTCTTTTTTTTTTTAATTAATCGATAGTACATACATTATTTATTTATTTATTATTTTTTCCTCGCAGAGGATGGCCTACAGCCAAGGGTAGATCAGGACTGGGAGATATAAAGATATATAGATAACACATATTCATATATATGTATACAAATCTTGGTCTGTCGGGCGCAGATCAGAGCGGGCGCGCATCGCTCGCGAAGCCGGCGCTGCAGCACGGGGCAGGGCTGTGAGGGTCCCGCCGGGTCCCGCCGGGTCCCGCCGGGTCCCGCCGGGTCCCGCCGCTCTAACACTTCCTACAACTGTTGCCAGCGAAGCGCTCCATGAGTCCCTGTGTTTTCCTAATCCCTCTGGTTCCCGCTGACGACACATCCTAGACCTGTGTCAGCGTAGGTAAAAGTGTTTGCAGCTGAGCTCGCCTTCGAGCTCTCTATCTGTCCCCGGATGGCAGCTCCTCCGCGGGCTCATCTGGGCTTGTCTTTGTTTAAAGGTGACTTTCTGTTGATGTTACTGCTGCAGCTTTTACTTTCTTGAACCGTGAGAAGTTTGTGGCACGTTGCGTTTGTGTTTGTAAGGTGGACTCCCGGAAACAAAAAAATGCTCTGGTTAGTGGTTTCACCGCAGTAGAGGCTACCTCGACCACATTTTTGTAAGAATCAATAGTCCTGATTTACTTCTGCGAGATATATACCCTCAAGGAAAGTAGATGTGAAAGCCAAAATAATTGTAAAAGAAATGGCTAAAACCTCCTCCGTGTGGAACAGATGCTTAAAATATGTCACGGCACCATAAAAAAAAAAAAAAAAAAAA
>VWPW01020841.1:659813-672238 GCA_013389825.1 Crypturellus undulatus
TTTTTTTTTTTTTTTTTTTTTTTTTTTTTTTTTTTTTCCTGGGCCAAATTCTGCTCGTGTTGCGAAATGTGTAGTCCTTTTGAAGTTATATCGCAAAACGGGCTCCTCACACGATCAGAATCAACAGAGTCTGCTCCGAGTTCTTAGCCACAAGGGAAGAGATTTTTTTCCCCCAAAGCTCCCATTGATTTCAATGGTCTTTCTGAGACTGAAACAGGAGTAACTGTGACCTGTAATATTTTATGACACATAAGCCATAAAAGAATAATGTTAACAGTGAAAGCCGGCCAAGTAGTGTGCCTCGGGGAGAAAAGGAATGTTTGCCTTGGAAAGGGAGAGAGAGAAAAAGTGAGACTGTGAGAAAGGAAGGGAAGAGGAAAGAAAGAAAAAGAAAAAAAAGAAAAAAAAGAAGAAAGAAAGAAAGAAAGAAAGAAAGAAAGAAAGAAAGAAAGAAAGAAAGAAAGAAAGAAAGAAAGAAAGAAAGAAAGAAAGAAAGAAAGAAAGAAAGAAAATTTTATATGTTATATTATTATTCGCTTAAATAATAAAGATTATTTATTTATATATTACCGTTATATAGTAGTTATATAGTAGGTTATGACGGTAATATATAAATAGGTATATGATAGGTATTTACTGAGATCGTGCGGAGCTAATTACAAGAGGAAACAAACACGAAATGTCGTTCTTATGCTTAAATGGGGAATAAATAAATAAATACAAATAAAAAAAAAAATGAAACGACATTTTCCTCCCCGATACCTTAAAAAAAAAAAAAATCCACCCTGCACCGGCGGCTGGCGGCGGAGCTGAGCCTCGTCCCGGCGGGAGGTCCGCGGCCAACGCGGGACTGAGGACAGGGACCAGCGGCAGCCTCCCCTGGTCCCGGCCGGGAGCGCAGAGCCTGTCGTGCCCGCCGCCCCGCAAGCGGTTTGCTGGGGAAAATCTCGATTTTATAGCCCAGACGTGAGCTGCCACTAGAGAGGTGCTAATAACTCCCCCCCCCCCCCAAAACGTGCATTTATACAGCGATGGCGCGAACTTTGGCCCTGAGGAGTCTCCGCAATTAAACAGCGATGCGCCTTGCTTTTCGCCCACGTTCTCTTCCCCCTCGCAAAGGATGAAGAGGAGGACACGGCCCCACGGCTCCGAGCCGCTGCCCGCGCCGGCGGCCCCCCGAAGGTCCCCGTGGAAAAACAGGGTGTCCCGCGCGGGAGTCACTCGCGCTCGCCGGTGGCACTCGCTCTTATGGTGCCTCCGCGTGCGCGGCGAGATGCCAAGCAAAGCGCAAAGTGCTTCAGCTAATATTGCAAAAAATGAGAGGGAAAAAAAGAGAGGAAATTTGCGGCTGTCGGGGAGACAGCGAGAGAGACGGCGAGAGGGATGGCTATGTAATTGTTGCCTTTTCCAGGGCTCCCAGATTAACCACCGGGACTTATTCTAAAGTGACCCATCACTGAATTCATTTCTGCTTGAACTTTCTGTGAACCTAAGATTAAAGAGGGGAGAGCAGCTAAGCAGTTTGTTGTTAGCTGCCTTTTCAACAGCCCTTTCAGACTGAGTAAATATTGATCGGTTTCAATCTGATTGCCCCAGAGGAAAACACCAAAGCATCTCAATAGCCTCCAAAAGTAAACTTTAAAGGTGAACAGCTGAAATGGCCTTAAGTATGATAGGATGCTAAACTTCGCTTGACAATTGGACACAGTTTGATTTGTGTATTCTTTCCTTCTTTCTTTCTTTCTTTCTCTCTTTCTTTCTCTCTCTCTTTCTTTCTCTCTTTCTTTCTCTCTCTCTTTCTTTCTCTCTTTCTTTCTCTCTCTCTTTCTTTCTCTCTTTCTTTCTCTCTCTCTTTCTTTCTCTCTTTCTTTCTCTCTCTCTTTCTTTCTCTCTTTCTTTCTCTCTCTCTTTCTTTCTCTCTTTCTTTCTCTCTCTCTTTCTTTCTCTCTTTCTTTCTCTCTCTCTTTCTTTCTCTCTTTCTTTCTCTCTCTCTTTCTTTCTCTCTTTCTTTCTCTCTCTCTTTCTTTCTCTCTTTCTTTCTCTCTCTCTTTCTTTCTCTCTTTCTTTCTCTCTCTCTTTCTTTCTCTCTTTCTTTCTCTCTCTCTTTCTTTCTCTCTTTCTTTCTTTCTTTCTTTCTTTCTTTCCTTTTCTCTCTCTCTTTCTCTCTTGTTTGTTTGTGTATTTCTCTTTTTTTCTCTTTACTCTTCTGCTTCTTCATTTTTTTCTCCTGAGACTCCGGAGAGAAATAGAAAAAGTGGATGTTAAAACAAGAGGATCCCTACAAAGTGCAAGCGAGCCTCTCTATCAGGCCAAAGCGCACTCTGATCCTTAGCGATATTTTTGTGTTGGAAACGATCACGTGTGGAGTAACTAGAAATGCTCATTCCTTCCCCCGACACTCCCTGACCTGAGAGCTTGATCCTATCGAAATAATAATAACAATAACAAAATGAGCCGGGATAAGCGGGTTTGGCCTGCGAAAAAGATAAACGGAGGTTTCGGGTTGGAAAGAGACGAGATTCTTTGCCGATGAATCGCTCACCGCAGATTGACGCACTGACAAGTGTCTTGTCTCTCGCATTTAGGCTATAATTTATGGCTGCTCTTTCTAGCACATTAAGTCAACACCAGGGGAGCCGAGTTGCAGATCCGGATTCCGGCGATGTTTAGATCCAGATTTCGATATTGAAATGCCCTCATTGGCATGCAAATGCCACTTTAACACATCCAAGTCTCTGGAAGAGAGGCCATCTGTTTTGCTTTGTGGCTTTACACTAATAAACAAAAGGTAAAGTATATATGGCAGGCGGGGGAAATGAAAGAAATCGAAACATTCGCGGGAGCCTTTGGAGACAGCCCTGCTCCTTTGCAAGATAGCCTGGCCCTTGATATGGCCGCCGCGCCTTGCAAATCACGGCTTGTCTCTTTTGGCACTGAAGTGCAGAAAATTTCGGTGACTCTCAGCGGATCCCGCCAAGAGGAGTCTCCAAAGGCAGCCAGGTCGCGAGGAAAGCAGGGGGATGCTCCCCTGCAGATGTGCCAGGGGAAGGAGATGTTAGAGTGGTTTTTTTATTATTTTTTTTTCCCCTGAAATTCAAGAAGCAGAAGCGACTCGAGACCACCCTGTGCAGCTGAACGTGTCTGTGCTCTGTCCTGGGACTCGAACTCTCCACGCACCCACCTTCCCCGACCCGGTGCTCATTTGACATCTCTTGGGAATGACTAATTTTTACTTGCCAGGACTTGCTCTCTTTCAGGAAAAAAAAAAAAAAAAAAGGCAGTTTGCCAGAAACTCACTGCCAAGCACCTGGGAGCCGTCTCCCACCTTTCCAGCCGTTCAGGCCTGAAAGTGGCATGTGGGGAAAAGGAGAGGGAGGGAGGACCAGCTTAGTGCCCAGAGTAATTAAATGCACAGCCCTTAGCGAGGGGCCTGCGATGTGAGGAAAGACTTGCCGAAGACAATCTCTGCTTTTGAATTGGGCTCTGTTTATAAAAGTGTCAGCATCCATCTCGAGGTGAAAAGGTTAGCACTTGACCCAGGAAGTTCTCGTGTGTGTGCTTCAAAAATAGATCTGCATCATAAATTCCTCCCTGCTACAGTGAGAGGGGAGAGGAGGGTTATGATTTTCTAAAAATAATAGGATTTGAGCATTAGACTGGACATTCCCAGCTCGGAGTCCAGAACGAAATGAAATGAAATGAAATGAAATGAAATGAAATAAAATAAAATAAAATAAAATAAAATAAAATAAAATAAAATAAAATAAAATAAAACATAAAATGTGTAGGTTAATGTTGGGAGATTCTTCCCTCCTTTCTCCTTTAGAAATATCCCATCAAAAGAAACTAATGGAAACCAAACTGAGGAGCAGAGCTGGTGACGTCACGCCGAGGTAGGCAAACAAGGGATACCTGAAAGTTGAATATATTTATTACAGACATTATAAGGACCCGTAAATCGTGCTCTGGATTCCTTCAGTCCCGGAACCGCAGAGCCTCTGCTGATTGTACAGAAAAGGAGGGAGCTCCCACACCACAACCGATGGTACTCGGTGCAGCCGGAGGACAGCAAAGCACTGTGCAGCATGCAAACTTCCAGACACGAATCACATAAAATATACATTCATTTGGCCAGTCGTCACGTTTACGATTAGGTTGAAAAGACATCGAGATTTTTTTAAGGGGAGTTAATATGAAAATAGGACGAGATGAGGTCTTGGGGACAGTAATATATAACCCAGCCTGGCGGGAGGTGGGGGGGAAAGCACACCGGGTAAGGTTTACAAAACCTAGTGCAATTGAAGCCTTGTTTGTCACACTTAAAAGACATAGCGCTACTCTTTGAGGTATCTGCTTGAGCTTGACACATTTGCCTTGATGCGGTCGTCTGTCTTCCCAATATAAAATTGGAGTCAGTTTCGCGAATGCACCCACCCTGCTTCACCTGATAATCTAAACGTCATTTCTAGAAAAAATCTGTAAAAAGATAAATCTCTCGGACAAAGTATTTACAAGCAACAAACTCATAGACGTGGACAAAGGACACATTAAATTAAAGGGTGAAAGTCCTATACGTCGTGTAAACACTTCCAATAGTGCATCTCTTTGGGAGGTTATGTACCCTAGACGGCCTGTCTTTCGCTCGGGGGGGAAACACAAAGAAACATCCTCGCCACGGAGGAGGGAGACCCTTAAGGGGAGACCAGCGTATCCCCTCCGGCAAAAGGGGGGCAGAGAGAAGGGTCCCCGTGGCACTCGGACCCGAGGCCCTTTGGGGGCACCGGGGCTCTGGGAGAGACCAACCAGCCAACACACACACAGAGAACAGAGTTAAATCGGTTCGAGCTACGGAAGGGAGGCGACCTGGGAGCGGGGGCTCCAAGCCGGGCTAGGGAGGGGGGCGCTCCGACGCGTCTCAATTTGAGGTAGCGAGAGTGTCCGAGGTAGAGGAGGCCGGAGAGGCCGAACAGGGCGACGAGCAGGACTTCTCTGAGGACTCCTCCGCTTTCTCCTCGCAGCCCGTCGGGGTGGCTGGGGAGATGGGCAGCAGTCCCTCCTTCTCTCTCTTCTTCTGCTTCATCCTCCGGTTCTGGAACCAGATCTTGACCTGTGTCTCGTTGAGTTGCAGGGAGGCTGCGATCTCCACCCTCCTGGCCCTGGTCAGGTACTTGTTGAAGTGAAACTCCTTCTCCAGTTCCGTGAGCTGCTTGGTGGTGAAATTCGTCCTGACCGTGTTGGGCTGCCCCACGAAGCCGTACTCGCCAGCCTTGCCTGCAAGGGGGGGACAGGCAGCGTTAAGTAAGCGCAAGTGATTTATAGGCGACGTAATCAATATGTCCACACCAACTAAGCGATAGGGAGCAAGAACTTCTCGGGATAAGAGGGAAGCCCCGGCAGTGAGTGATGGAGTGTGAGGTGCTAACCCAGAGTCAGCCTCCAGTGTCAGAAGAAACTTGATAAGCGGTTTATGAATCGCAAGAAATACGAGTGCGGGAGGGGAGCAGGCACAAGCGGCGCCCACCGCGAGCGCGGTGCCCAGGCGGCCGCTTTACCTGGGGGACACCTGAGCGCAGGGGGCCGCGCTGCCTCGCCCGGGCTGCCCCGACGGCAGAGAGAGAAACGAGCTGCCCCCGCCGCGGCTTCCCGCGCCCCCGCGGCACTCACCTGTTTTGGGTGGGTTCCTCTTGACTTTCATCCAGTCGAAGGTCTGCGCGGGCGGCGAGCTCTCCGCGGAGGGGGGACGCGCGCTCTCCTGCTGGCCCGCGTGCAGCGGGGACAGGCCGTGGTTGTAGGTGCCCAGCGGCAGGCTCTGCTGCTCCTGCCCGTACGGGGGGTGCACGTAGGGCGCGGGCCCCCCGGCGTAGCCCTGGTGCGGGTGCTGCGCGGCCGCGGCCGGGAGGCTCCCCGAATAAACCGCGGGCGCGCAGGGGGGGAAGGCGGCGCCGAGCTCCGCGTCCTGCCCCAGCGCGTAGGGGCTGTAGGGCGCGCCGAAGCCCTGAGCGCCGCCGTACGTCGGGGTCGGGCCGCAGCCGCCGTGCGAGTAGGAGACCCCCAGGGCGCCGTGGGGCTGGTAGGCGGCGGGCTGGTGGCCCGCGGGGTGGTGGTGGTGGCGGTGGGGGCTGACGGGCACGGCGCGGCCCACGACGAAGCGCTCCTCGCCGCCGCAGCCGCCCGCGCCCACGGCGCACGGCTGGAAAGTTGTAATCCCGTGGTCGGCGGGGTAGGCGCGGGCGGCGCAGCCCCCCGCCTCGCCGCCCAGCACCGGGTACTCGAGGAAGGAGCTCATGCCGCCCTCAGCGGCTCCGCAGCGCCCGCCGGGGCCGCGCCAACTTTCCCACTTCCTCCATGGGGCCGGCAGGAAAAATGACACGAAGGTGCAGCGAGCGCCGGGGCACGTGGGGGGCGGCAGCCAATGGCTGCGCCGCCCGCGGGGCTTCCCCGGCTCCTGCGGCGCGCACGTCGCCGCGCCGGGGGCATTTAAACGCGGAGCGCTCCGACGGCGCGGAGCGGCGCGCACGGCACGGCACGGCACGGCACCGCACGGCACGGCACGGCCCTGGCCTCTCCCTGCCGTTCCCGGCCGCACAGGCACAAGGACAGGGAACAGCCCCCTCCCCCACCCCAGGCCCTCGAGACAACGGCCGCCCCTAACGGCCACCCGGGTCACGTGACCCTGGNGTTGCTCATCTCCCGCGCCGCGGAGCCCACCGGCCCTGCCCGCCCGGGTGAGTGATGCCGCAGCGGCCGCGGCCCCCGGCGGGGGCGCCCCGGCGACGCCCCTGCTGTCAGGCTGCCCATCGGCACCCCCGAGCCCACCCCCCATCCCAAATCCCCTGCGGGGAGCGGTGGAGGGGCAGCTGGACCCGCGACACGGGGGAGGCTGGGGCAGGCGCGGAAAGCATCAACCTTGGCCGTGGGGATGGGACGAGACGGGACGGGACAGGACGGGACGGGATGGGATGGGACGGGGACAGGATAGGACGGGACGGGGATGGGGACAGAGACGGGGATGGGGACAGTGACTGGAACTCCCGCTGCTGCTACTGCCTCGCCGCAGAGCCCAGCGCGAAGCCAAGAGTTAAAGGGGCTTGTCCAGCCGCATCACGGCGGGCATTAGCATGGAAATGAGGCGCTTCGGGGACTGGCGGCCATTGTGCCCGTCCGGGCCCCCGGCCCGGCTCCCCGCTCCCCCCGCACCTCCGCCGCGCTCCCGCGGCCGCGCAGGGGGAGGAGGAGCCGGGGACAGCGGACGAGGGATGCGGGCCACGGTGGCGGGGGCTCGGCCCCGTCTGCTGCCGCCCCTAGAGCCGGGCGGGGGATTTGACTGCCCGGAGGGCGCAGGTCGCGGCCCGGCAGCCCAGGACGGGGCTGCGGAGCGGCGGGGAGCCGCAGCGCCCGCCGCGCCGGCCCCTTTGTCCCCGCTCCGCCGCCCGGGCTGGCGGTGGGGGCGGTGGCAGATGGCCAATGGCAGAGACGGCCCCGGGACCCTTGGGAACCGCAAGAGCATCGACTCAAACTTCTCTCTCCTCCTCTCCTTGGAAAAAAAAAAGAGAGAGAGAAAGAAGAAGAAGAAAAAAAGGGAGTTTATGGATAGAAAATGAGGAGGGGGGTGGGGACACCTATCCATCTGCAGGGAGCAGGGACGTCACCAGCACCCCGATTTCAGCACCCTTCAAAGAGGCGTCCTGCGAAATGTTAATGTGGGGGCGGGGGAAGACAGATAGAAACCAACATCCCCCCGAGCAGCAGGAGCAACTCCACAAGGAGCCAGTTGCCTTCTGTATTTCTGCAGGTGCATTCCAGCCGGACCGCACATCGCTGCCTTCTCCATGTCCATCGCTGCTTCTCTTCTGAAGCCCCAGAGGCTCCTTTCTACCCTGTCAGCTCTCCTTGCTCACACATACACATACACACAAGCTCCTCCCAGCTACACTACAACATCCTCTCCTGGGTGCAAGACTCTCCTACCGCTCTTAGGTCAGCCCTTATCCCATTCCATCTCCAAGGCCTCTCCGTGGCCAGCAAAAACCGAAGGACTGTTTATCCATATGCCCGTAGTATTTCTGTTGGCTTTCCCTTCCTGCGCAGGCACAAATGGGTAAGAGCTCTCTGGAAAGGTTCATCCCCTTAAACTCCAGTGGGGACGTGGAGGGGAGGAGTAGCACCAACACTCCAGAGGCATTTATGGAATTACACTGCATCATTTCTGGCCGTAGTTAAGGATGTAAACAGATTTATTGCATTCTTGTAAAACACTTGTGATAAATACTGCATAAGACAGAGGCGGGGAAAGCGAGCTGCTAGGACTGTTTACTAATAAAAGAATTGGCGTCTTTTCAGGAGTTTTTTATTATTTTCTTTTCCAACAGCTGGCCAAGAGAAGTGTATATTTTACTATAAATCGTGCCAAATTACAACACCTCTCTTACAGTCTTCTGCATCCCGGAACCCTCCTTTTTCCCTCTCTCTCACTTTTTTTTTTTTTTTTTTTTCCTCCTTGTGCCATTGTTCAGCAGAGATCCGTCCCTTTTGTCACATTGTCTCTCTCGCAGTGCTTCGGATTTTTGCTGCCAACACTGTGAGTGGGGGGCAGCTTAAAAAGAGCCCCCCCCTCCAATCCCCGCCGCGCTCCCCGCCGAGCTCCCTCGCCGCTCCCTCCGGGCCGGGGGGCAGAAAACACCGTTTCCTGTCCTGTTTTCCGAGAGCCATGGGGGCAATTCCGGGACTCAAAGCATTTTTCGTGGGAGTTGTCGCACCACCACCACCCCCCATTCCCAGAGCCCCCCACTATGGCCCCAGGGTTCACCGGGAGAGACTTAGGCGATTGCTGAATCGACCGACTTGCTTAAATCGAATGTGAGAAAAAAAAAATCGAAAAAGTTTAAGTCTCGTAGTGCAATTTTTCCTTTTTTTTTTTTTCTTCTCCTTTTTAAGCTTTGCCAGTATCCAGATGTGTGGGTATAAAAACAACCCCCAGCCCTCCGCACACATTGCCCTCCAATTTAAGCCAGGGCTCTAGGAGTTAAAATAGCGGTGAGGCCGCTCGCTTTCCGTGGAGCCGGGGCTGGAGCAGGGAACAGGGCAAGAAGCAGGGCCGAGGTTTCGCCGCGTCCGCGGCTCAGCCAAGCTGTTGTTTTAAAAGAGCAATAAAAATGAATTATGACTAAACGCCTTCTCACTTAATGGTTTTAGACGGGGATCCCCAGCCCCGGCAAATACGTAAGAGGATTTTTATTTGTGCATGTGTTCCTGCAATTGATCTCTTTGATGACATTCTCATTCATAGAAAGAGTTTGATTTATGGCTTTCGGAAGAATTGCGTTCAGCCCTTCCAGCTATAACCCACGCAGCCGAGCGCCACAGCGCGTTGCAGAGGCGGGAGGCAGCGCGCGCTGCTCGCACGGGCTGCCCCTCGCGTGCTCACACTCGCTCACACTCCCTCGCGCTCACACTCACTCGCTCGCAGGGGGACAGGCCACCCCCGGGGCCTGCTCGCCCCCGGCTCGCATCTGTTGCTCCGCTGTAGCCCCCAGACGCGGCTCGCCCCGCGCGCCGCGCTCCGGAGCGCCGCGCGGCCCCCGCGCAGGCGATTTCGTTTCATGCGGATTTTATGTTTTATCTTATTTTTTTTATGCAGTTCTTCGTTTTTTTATGCTCATCTCAAGCAAAGAGATGGCGAGCCCCGAGGAAATTTCGTCTCGGAAAGTAAGAGTCCCCCCCTTTTCGTTATTTCTAACGCAATCGGCGTGAGACAGAAAATACCCTGCACTCTATCCCCGCAATGGCCCTCTAAAGAATCGAGGGGAGGCTGCGCTCGTCTCCGTTTTTTTTTTTTTTTTTTTTTTTTTTTTTTTATAATACTACATTTCTATTTTTAAATTCAATAACTTTTTTTTTCCTTCCTCTCCTTTAGGGCTCTTTTCTTGGACCACTCAGCACGTGAGCAATAACCAAACGCGTTCTCTCTGAGCTTTTATATTTTTTAAGATACGCTTCCTGAAAAAATGCTAAAAAATGGTGGATATTTTTGATTTGGTGTGTTTTCTAAAAGAGCCCTTCGTGTATGTAACAGGCTGGTATTGAAAAACAGACACAACAGTATCTGCAGGAAGCACTTTTCCTACTGACTCTAGGTGATGTTTGTTTGCAACAACAACTACAACAAAAAAAGTGCACGTTTTTGCTTTTCTTACAGTTCAGAATATCCACGCTTTGTAACATGCTACATTTACACATTAAAGGAAGAAGTAGTCATCTAAGTTGTAAATGGTTTTAGTTTGTTTTCTTTCTTGTGAGCAGCTTTGAAATAAATAATTTAAATGTGTTTTTTTTTCCCTTTCTAATAAATGTACTAAATAGCCAAAAAGGGGGAGATATCAGAGTGAGAATGTTGGATTTGAGTTATTAGTAAATTAATAATAGAGGAGAGGGGGAAGAAATACCCGTGATGTTAACAGTCTTGAAAGGAGAGGAGGGAAAGAGAAAGGGAGAAAGAAAAAAGAGAAAGCTCCTTGTAGCAAACAAGAATTTATTCTACCAAAAATACTTATGACAACGCATCCTAATGTAATACAAAAATAAAAAGAAAGTGAAGATACAATTCCTATATGATCACTTTCTTACAGACCTCATATATTGCTTTCATAGAAGGACCTAGAATGTGGCTAGGTTAAAACTGAACACAACTAAAACTTCATAAGAAACGCAAAAATGGCTCTCGAACACAGCAAAGGGAGTCAATAAACAGAAAACACTGACCGGGAAAGTGGGGGGAAGGGGAGGAAATAAAATTAATTCAATGACAAAAATAAAGAAGAGGAATAAGGAGGAGAAGGCAGGACCCTTGAGAGGACGTCTTTAATTTCTCAGTAATTCAGATGCTGCAAGTCAATAGTGGTGAGTGTGTCTGTAAAAAAGTCAAAACTGTCAGCAGAAATATCTACGGGACTGTCCAGAGATCCTGGCAAACTGGGGGAAACTGCATCTGAAAGCTGTAGGCAGGAATCTGCGGAGAAAACGCTAAAGTCCTGTAAAGAAGGGACATCTAGGGCCTCAGGACTGTCATTGTTTAGGCCAGCTGCACAGTTCTGGGCCATTGTTGAGAGGCAGTTTTGAACAGTGGGTGACTGATGTTGAAAATGTTTCAGATTTTTCTCATTGCTCGTTAAAGGCGAAACGGGAAAACTTTGGGACTCTCCATTGTGCACATTGGGAGCCTGCTGCTGAGCCAGTGCATTCTGCTGGAAAGAGTAACCTTCCCTCTCCAAAAGGGCGCCGGAGACGTTGCTGAGGGCTTGCTCAAAGAGCGATTTTTCCTCCTCCTCTTCTTCTGCCGCTTTCTCCGGATCCTCTAAGCTCTTAAATTTTCCCTCACCGTTCTGGTTCTCCTTGCACTGGGTCTGTCTCTTGTGCTTCATCCTTCTGTTCTGGAACCAGACTTTGACTTGTCTCTCGGTCAGATCCAGCAAAGCTGCAATCTCAACCCTCCTTGGTCTACAGAGATACTTGTTGAAATGAAATTCCTTCTCTAGCTCCAAAAGCTGCGTGTTGGTGTAAGCCGTCCTCAGGCGCCTAGATCCTCCGTTACCACTATCGGGGATTTCAAGGGGGTCTGTTTAAAACAAAAAAAAAAAAAAAAGGAAAAAAAAGAAGAAGAAGAAAAAGAAAATCACCACCACCACACACCCGAGAGCACCACCACCAGAGCAGCAAAAGCCAACACCCGCACACACGCAAAACAGATAAATGCACAGGGTGAATTTCAGCATCCAAGCACGTTGCATCCCGGGCCGGGGAGGGAGCACTCTCTCCGTCTCTCCCTGCATATGTGCCTCCACATCTATAGGTCTACATAGCATAAAATAGCAACTGCAACAAAATGGCCGCCTTTGGATGCAGCAAACCCATTGTGCTGCACTGCTGAGCGCCCGGAGCTGCGTCCCCCTCGGCCACCTCCACCAAATTATTGCCTCCAGCTCCCCAACCTCCCCACGCCGGAGCAAACTTTATATTAGCCATAGCGCAATTTATAATTAATGCATCAGCTGCTTAGCTGAGCGGGAGCAATCTATCACTCTTCATTACTGTCAAATATCCCAACTCTAGGACAGCGAGACAAGAGAGGTCAGCTCCAACTCAAATAAATCATCCCGCGTGAAGCGAGTTGGGGGAAAGTTGGGGTTTGCGCAGCGCCTTCCTCGCCGCCCGCCCGCCCCTCAGCCCCTTCCCCGGCCAAGCCGGGGGGCTGCGAGGAGCCGAGGAAGCGCCAAGTCTTTGCACTGACCTTTGTGGCTCAGGCAGGCAGGTCCGGCGGCTGAGGCGGAGGCCGGCGCGGGCGGCAGCGCGGGTCGCTTGGTCGCCTTTTTCTCTTTCATCCAGGGGTACTCCGGGGGCGGCGGGGCGGCCGCGGGGCCCGGGCTGCCGCT
>VWPW01020841.1:672281-683978 GCA_013389825.1 Crypturellus undulatus
TGCCGCTGCGGCCGCGGGGGCTCGCCCGGGGGCGGCCGCCGCCGCTGTGGCGCGGGTGGCTGCTTGGGTTCAGGCTGGGGATGGTCTGCTCAAAAGGAGGAGGAATCAGTGTCGAGTGTGAAAGCGTCGAGTTCTTGATTGATGAACTTTGAAATGTATCACCGACAGGGGGAAAAGATGTCAGGCACTCAGCAAGCGATGGCTGACTATTGATAAAACCGATCTCTCGCTCAAATTCGAAATTCATGGCCTTCCACTCGCAGCCCCCGCGGAGAAAAAGTTCCCTCGGATGTCGGGGGCCCGGGGGGGGCAGGCCCAGGAAAAAGGCGAGAGAGAAGAAAAAAATATATCATAGAAGATCGCTGGTGGGGTGTTTTTTTTCTAATTCACTGATTACAGCCGTATGGGGACCGTGCTACTATTAAACTATTGAATTCATGGAGACAAGGTTGAAATTGGACCGAATTGGCTGTCACATGATTGCCTCTGCCCAATGACAATTTGGGCTTTAATCAAAAGAAGCCACTGTCTGTTTGATTGATCCAAAAAAGTCGAGAAGGAACGCCTCATTGGGGGCCAGAAAGGCTTTATTTACACTTTTTTTAGAGAGGGAAATGATATCTCTAGTACCTATCCCCTCGGCGTCCTAATGCAAAATGATGTCGGGGCTGCGTGTGCGTGTGTATGTGTGTGTGAGGGGCTGTATGCGTGTGCGAGGGGCTGTGTGTGTGTGTGTGTGCGAGCGGGTGTGTGTGGCTGCTCGTCCTGCAGCCGGCTGCCTCCCTCGCCTCCACCCGCACACTCTCCTCTCATTGTTTGGGACTGTCAGGGAAGCGCTTTGCACCTCACAAATCATTTAAGCACCTCAATCTGACGCCTTGAGTCATTAACAAAGTAATCCATTAATCTTCAAAGTTTTGACACCGCCAGGCCCCCACATAAGAAGTTGCACCCAGGCAGGAGTCTGAACCAGAGAGTCTTGATTTTTTTTCCTAGGGGATAGCACTTCCCCCAAAACTAGTTTATGGCTCCCAATTAAGCTTCGCTGTGTTATTTTTGTTTCCATTTTAAAAATATATTTTTGCTTTCCCCTTTTCCTTTTTTTTTTTTTTNCTCGCTGTGTTATTTTTGTTTCCATTTTTAAAATATATTTTTGCTTTCCCCCCTTTTTTTTTTTTTTTTTTTTTTTTTTGATTTTCTGGTGTACAGTATGGAGAACAAGCGGTCGCCGATGCCCGAGCCATTGTTTGACAGGATCTTCCTCAGCAACCTTGCTTCTAGGGGGAGAGTCACACAGGCAGCAGCCCTTGTGCTTCATGACTTCCCTCTCCAGTTCGCTTCCCGGGATTGGACCGTAAAACATATCCTAGGAGTATTTCTCTGGGCGAGCCAAATCGCGAGGATGCAAAAGCGCCTGGCTGTTACCTCTTAAAAAAAAAAAAAAAAAATCCTGTACCTTAGCTTGCAAACGATACTCCCGTCTGCTGGCATAATTTGCTTAATAACCGTAGTAGGCTGGGTCTGGTGAGTATTTTCGATTACCAAGAAATATATGGGCTGGTAGCGGGCTTGTTTTCACGGGGCTAAGCAGAGCGAAAATGCTGCCGGGCTTGTACCTTGAGGCAGGGCACTCGCCTCGCCACCCTCGCCGCCCCTCACCGTCGAGGCAAGTCCCCAGTCGGGATGGTTCGGACACGATATTTTTTGTTTTGTTTTCCAAGCAAAGCGAGGCGAGCGGGAGAGCGATGACAAGGGTGGCCAAAACCAGGAGGAGTCCCGTGGGCAGCGGAGCCGGGGCCGAGGTCCGCGGAGCGCAGGCCGGGCGGGTGCCCGCGGGCGGCTGCGCGGGCAGAGCGCGGGGGCGCAGCCCAGCCGGGGCTCCGCATCCTCCTGGAGCCGGGCACCACGGCCAGGGCGATGCCTTGGCGTCTCTCTTTATTTTCGCAGTTGCCATTAAAGGATCGGCTGGCGTCTTCTTTTTTTTTAAAAAAAAAAAAAAAAAAGAGAGAGAGAGAGAAAAAGAAGAAGAAAAAAAAAAAAAGGGAAAAAAAAGGGGGAGAAAAAGGGAAAAAAAAAAAAAAAAAAAAAAAAAGGGAAAAAAAAGAAAAAAAAAAAAAGAAAAAAAAAAAAAAAAAAAAAGAAAAGAAAGGGAGACCCCAAGCACTCATCGGATCAGTCTGTGTCCAGACTGTGCGAAGTGCATTTAAAAATCGGTTTTAAGTTAATGCACGCACAAGATGTAGCATATCTGCGAAGGCATTGGAGAGAGGGGGAGGGGAGGGGCTGGGAGGCATTAAATGGGCTTTTTGGTGGTTGCTTGTTTAAATAAAATATAGAACGGGACTTGTCATTTAATCCCTCAAAAGGGATGCCTTACAAATATCGATGCTGTTGGAAAATGCAAGGGGGTTAATTTTCTTGCTTTTAGTCCAAACAAAGCTCTGGTGGTGTCTGCGCGCGATCAATCTTGGCCGCCAAAAGGTTTGACAGCTACTGGCCCTTAAGAACACATTTAAAGCTTCTTGCTCTTTCCAAGATCAAATGTGGCCGAGAAAAGAGGCAGAGCAAGAAACGCAAGTAAACAAGAAAAAAAAATGCTTTTAAAATATGCTGCCAGAGGACGGTTCTCCTGCCTGTGGGAAGAGTCCGTTTTTATTTTACTTCTCAGTGCCTACCTTGGGTTCGGGCTTTTCTTTTTCTTTATTTTATTTTTTTTCTGGAAAATATTGGGATTAACAGCAGGATGACAAATAATAAAGAGAAAGGTTTGGACTCTAACCAGGCTTTGTGAGTAAAACCTGTGTGGGTGTCTCTATTCTGCACATTTGTTTCTTGTGGTCAGTCTAATACAAAAACCACCTGGAACAAAACCTTAGGAGAGGGGACGCGAAATTCTTGGGCAAATCAATTACTTCTGCCTCCAGAGAGATCTGTTAATCGGTCGAATTTTAATGCAAAGATACAGATTCTTGTATGTAATGTACAGATTGGGAAAAGGGGGTAGGGTGTGTTTTCTGAAAAAGAAAAAAAAAGGAGGTGTGAGAGGACAAAATTGCCTGTATTTTTCTTTCTTCAGAGTGTGTGGGGAGAATGGAATGAAACGTCAAATTCTTTTTTTTTTTCCCGTTAGTGTAATTCGTAGTGTTAACGTTAAATTAACACATTAAATATTCACCGATTGCACAGTTACCTTTTGTTTTACGCAACGTAACTAATATGAGAGGCGGGGGGAGGGGGGGAGCTGTTTTGAGTTTTATTCTCAAATATATAACGTGCGCTTATTTGAAAGATTTTACGATCTCGCACCAGCCGCAAAAAAAGGGCACTTTTGTTGGCCTGTGAAAATAATAATCTGTCGGTGGGGTTTGCATTGAGTAATAATTGTATTTCAGGGACAAATATCAGACTAAATAACCCTTTCCGCAATGGCTACCTTCCTACATCTACAATAAACAACGTGGTATAAATATATTTGCAGTCCCGTTCTTTGGACATGTTTTACCTATTTATGCAGAACAGCTCTATATAGATTCATGGCCGCCTGACAATGTTGCAGCATCAGGCAAGGATGGCTCTTGGAACAAGATAAAGCCCGAAGATTAATAATATTTCAACATGAGACCAAAATGGCGACATTTTTTTTCTGTGCTCCAAAAGATACAGATGGCGAACAGCGTGCGTGATTATCTCTGCAGCCTGGGATTATTATGTGCTTATAAACGCGCGCGGGAAAATATTTTACCTAGTCTATTAAGGTCCGTTTTGATTTATCTTTCGAGTTTCAATCAAAGAATTACGGACACTGCGCCCGAACGGGAGACAAATCGGATTTAAGCGGACGCCTTAGAGTTTCTGGCTCCCCCATCGGGCGGATGCGGCCCGGAGCGCCCCGCGGGTGCCCGCGGCGCCCGCCTGGAGCCCAAAGGCGACGGGAAAAGCGGCGGAAATCATCCGCGTAGCGCGGCTGCGCCCGCGGGAAGGCGGCAGCGCGGGCTGCCCTCCCCCCGCGGCTGCCTGAAGACGGAGAAAATTTCCTCTTTTGCGAAAAATAAACAAATAAAATAATTAATTAAATAAATAAAATTATATCTGGCGGGGGGCTGGGGGCGGGCAGATCCGCTCCTCACAGGGCCCCCAGCCGCGCCAGGCTCTGGCTGCGGGCCCGATCCTCCCCCGCCGCGGAGTCCGCCCGGCTCCGCTCCGCACCCGCGCATGGCTCTATGGAGAGCCCCGCGGCCCGGGATTCGCTGCGCACGCACACGCGCAAACACGCACACACAAATGCACACGCAAATGCACACACACACACACACACACTCAATTGCCGCCCTCCCCGCCCCCGCCTGCCTGTCCAGCGCGGAGGAGGAAGCGCGCAGAGCAGAGCAGAGCGCGCTTCTCTCGCGCTCCTTCCCCGCGCGGCGCGCAGAGCTCCGCGCCCGCCGCGGCCTCCACCACACGGGCGCGCAGCCGGGGAAGGGGCCCCTTTCAGCGAGCAAAACCTGCCCTCCCGCCTTCCGCTCCGGCCCTGCGCGGGTGCGGAGAGAGCGCGCCCCGCGCAGCCGGCCCCACTGCCCCGCGGACAGGCCTTGCGCGGACCGAGGAAGGAGTGGAGCAGGGCCTGCTGCCCGCCACAAGTTTTAAACCCCATTACAATAATAGTAGTCATAGTCATAGTAATAGTAATAGGAGTAGCAGTAGTAATAATAATAATAATAATCCCTCTGTCTATATGCAAAGCACTGGAGAAGGCAAAGCCATTTGCCAGGGAGAATGGATCCTGATGAGCTTAGAGCTGAGCTTGATGCCTCCCCTCATCACAAAGGGCTCTCCCTTCTCCTGCCCTGCAAATAATACCTCCTTAACTCGTTATTATTCAGAATAAAAACTTTATTTTTTTTTCTCAGAACGTGAGCAGCAAGGAATGTATAACTTTCAAAACAAATCTAGCCTTTTCAGCTTTACAGACTCTCTGCCTAGATGGATGTTACGAGCATAAATTATTCAAACTGCAATCTTTTTCCCAGATTTTATTGCATCATCATCATCATCGTTACCATCGTTTTTAATAAAGGAGTTATAGTTTCCTTTCGAATGATATTTCCTACACATGCCAATATGCCTTCTAACATATGGCCAGGTGAATACCTCCTGAATATTCAGGGTACAGGTTTTTATATATATATAAATATGAACAAATGGGGATAAATAAAAATTTAAACACTTAGATTATTCAATGTTTGCAAAAAAAAATATAAATAAATCTGAATGTTCACCAGCATACACACATTGAAAGACTTACACGTATTAATAATTGTCCAGGGAGCCCCTGTCCAAGCGCTTTTGATGTCTCTCTCGCTATTTAAAAGAAGTGCAATAAAAAAAATTGCTTCCCTGTGGGATCAATCATGTACGAACAAATTCACATTTAAGAATTCCTTTTATAGAAAATTTGTTCATATACCCTGTTTTGATAAAAGTGTAGAAGGTAAAGTATAAAGCCTATGTATGCTCCCAAAGTGAGACACAAGGCTACAGTTCAAGAAGATAAATATCCACTAGTGAAACTATAGAGCAATTCAAGCAACAAATATTGCTACGTCACATAAACTAGAGAACGGTTTTACCAAAGGAAACAAACCAAACCAAACAAACAAAAAAAAATAAACAAGAAAGAGAGGAGAGGGCACATAGTAGGGGAAGGAAAGAGAGCGGGGGAAGGGCACAAGTACTTTTAAAAAGTTGGGGACTTCATGTTCCACTTAGTGACTCCCATGTCTTACAGGTGGGTGAGTTTGGGCGCTTCCTGAATTCTTCCCTGAGAAGGATGGTGAGCAGTAAGGTCTGTGTATGTCGGGTGTGGGTCACAAGGTCCATGGTGGTGGCTGTTGCCCATCGGCCCAGCCCCGCTGTAGTCCATGTTGGCAGAGGGAGGATGAGGGAGATGAGTTAGACCAAAGATGGAAGGCCCAGAATTGGTCATGGTCTCCACATAGTTGCCCCCTACATAGACAGGGCTTCCCTGTATGTGTGGATTCCCATAACCGTTGCCTTGAAGAGGATGAGTATCGTATTCAGGTGATGTCACAGCTGCTGTCCCCGTGTATCTCTTTTGAGGAGGTGGGCAATTATTAAGAGGAGCGGTGTATGATGCAGGGATGCCATAGGTATTTTGATGAGGCTTGTTAAATGATGGCGGCGACTGGGGCTCGTAGGGGACACTGTTTACTAAAGAATGCATAGAGTTTAGGTAGCCCCCAGCAGCAGGAGGGACGGGGCTTCTGCTTGGGGACTGTCCTCCTGAAGAGGTCATCATGCCCTTGCCCTTTTGATCCTTTTTGTATTTCATCCTGCGGTTCTGAAACCAGATTTTGATCTGTCTTTCTGTGAGATTGAGCAAATTAGCCATCTCTACCCTCCGTGGCCTGCAAAGGTATCTATTGAAGTGGAACTCCTTTTCCAGTTCTACCAGCTGGGCACTTGTGTAAGCTGTACGGGCTCGCTTAGAGGACGCTTGCCCCGGAGGGCTTTTGTCACCAGCACAACTCTCACCTATGTAAATCACACAAAGAACACAATCAGCATGATGAACCTGGATGCTGCTACCAGAGGCAATGCAAGCACCTGGAGAGTCCAGCTCTGGGACACGAGTAGCCCAGGTGTGCCAGGAGCACTCCCATCCCACCTGGAGTTCAGGCATGCCACGTTACCAGCCTCATGGGGCTTGCAGGGGGCTTCCTGCTCCTTGGTGGGGTCACCAAAGGACCATACTTGCCTCCTTCAGAGATGACAGTCAGTGCTAGAGCACGCCAGTTGGCTTTGCAACAAGGAAAAGGAACGTTTTGGGGACTAAAAAGTGGGGTTTAGAAAGTCTGGAGGTGAATATGAACCTGTGGCTCTGTTGATATCTCAGGCTCAGGTTCTTCAAGAACTACTTCTCAGTACTGCAAAGATCTACAGCCCTCTTTTTTCTGAAAATCCCAATTAAAAAAAAAAGCACATCAGCTATGGCTGTCTGAAGGTTAGATGTCTACTGCAGCACAGAATTATGCACAAAATAGGCTATACTGTATTTCTCCCATATCTAGCATATAGCATAAATAAACATATGGTAGTGATTGGGAGGTATAGTAAATGTTACAAGAACATACGGTGGCTATGCTTGTATATAGGCATGTATTTAAATATTATTGCTTTTTAATAAAATAAATATACAATATGTAAGGCTGTAAACAGTAATGTTACCACAGTTTTAAAAAGCACGCTGGAGAAGACATTTGCTAAAGTTTTGGGCTCTATTCCCAAGAAACATTTAAGGGAAAAAGAGGAAGAGGTTAGTACAAACACTAGTCCTGAGCATTAGTGCTAGCACCAGTGCTATTGATTTGGGCTTCCTTGGGTAATAAAAGTATTAATATACATTTCCATGCCTCAGAGAATATTTTACGGGCTTAAGTTTATGGCACTCCAGAATAATTTTTGTTTACCAGACTTGTAACTTTGCCAATCAGCTTGTTAAAGTAGGAAGAGCTCCTGACTGCATGCAGGGCATTGATCCTGGCCGCACATGATTATGAGCTATTTTATTCGTGTTACACTTCAGCAGAGATAGGTCACTGTCTTATTAATCTAGCAGCACTGTGCCAACAAAGTACTCAGGACAGGCCTCTGGCTTGAGGCCTAGGCTGCTCCGCACTGACATGATTTACGGCAGCGGGGATTACCTACGAAATGTGAGCGATGCAGGAGGGCGCAACCGCTTCAGCCACTGGGAAACAAAATCGCTTTGGATCCATCCTGCGAGCTGGGAAAGCTTTATGGGGCAGGGGAGGGAAAGTTTTACAGGGGGGAGTTTAGCAGAGTGCCTGTTGCAAGCAGAGGGGACCCCTTCCCAAAGTGGGGAGAAGGGCAAATCAGAGAGGAAAAAAATCACCTCCCTCCTTCCCTCCCCGAGGTGAAGATGGACAGGGCTCCCCTCCTCCCCACAGAACACATGGCCAGCCCGGGGGGGACCCAGGGGAAGGGGGAGCGTGTTTCGTACCTGAACTGGAACTGCTGTTTTTCTGCTTTGTGTTTTGCCGAGACTCTTTCATCCATGGGAATATCTGTTTGGACACGGTGGGCGAGTTAAGAGCTGGGCTCTTGGTGGGGTTGGCTGGGGCAGGGTTGCTGCTGGCATTTTGAGATGGGGAGGCAGAGGACGGAGGTGGAGGCTGCGCTGGAGGAGGCTGTGGTGGGGCCTGCGGCTCTGCGAGGCCAGGGGGCTGGAGAGGCTGGCTGGGGAGGGTCCTCATGCAACTCTCACTGATGTCATTGGCCTTGTGGTGGGACACGGAGCTGCCGGGGGACTGGAGGGAGCACGCGGGGCGGTGGTACTCAGTTTCCACGAGTGATGAAGACGGAGGATATTGCTGCTGACTCGCATTATAAGTGAAACCATTTGCTCCTTGGTAGGGGTAGGCACCATAGATTGCAGAGCTGTCGTAGTAGGTCGCTTTTTGCATTTCGTTGTTTCCCAATATTTATTTCACAAACTGACAGGGTCTTGACACCCTTGGAGAATAACATTGGCACCCCTCTGTCACGTGGCGCTCTTCCTCCAATGGCCTCTCTGGGCAGACCTGGGGTGCGGGGAGAGCAGAGCAGGGTGAAGAAATGGGACAAATCCATCTTACTTTCAATAGCTAAGTGACATGAAAGCCATAAAAGAAAAAGTGGTCAGCAATATTTAGCAGCATGACTTGGCCTCAGGCACAGAGAATTTTGATATAAAAGCTGCCTGGATTTACTGGCAGCTACAAATATGCACTTTGCTGCACTGGGATAGGGGCTTTCGAGGGTTTTTCCCCTTCCTTTCTTCTAAAGAAACAGAGCAGGGCACCACAGGGCAAGGGGGGTGATTGTTTATCACCAAGAGGCTATTTTAATACCAGCCTCTGAGATAAGGGCGATCGAGGAACCTGCAACGTGCAGGGGCTGGGCTATTTCTTCCTTCCTGCTCTAGGATCAAACCCTTGCCCATAACCAGTGGTTTTATTTTTAGCCTTTCTCTCCGGGTTGCAGCTCTCCCTAGAGCTCCCAAGGAGCACAGGAGGCTTCTTGTGCCAGGGGGCAGGCGCGGGGTGGGCAGGTTCTCTGGTCCATCCGAAGCAGCAGATTTGGGCTTGCCCGGAGGATGCTCGACGGGCAAACGAACAAAGCAGAGCCCGTTCTCGCCTCGAGTACTCGCGGAGCCGCTGGTCCTCCGCGGCCGCCCCCCAGACACGCGTGGGAACCCCGCGATGCTGCAGCCGCTCCGCGCCAGGCCCCCTCGGCAAGTCCAGCGGCGCAAGAGGGGCACTTCTGCCTTTTCCCCCTTTAGTTATTTTCAAGACGCTAACTTTTCGTGGAATCAACCAGATTCTACCTGTTAAAACATGATGGATTGGGGGGGAAAAAATAACACTCCAGGAACCTGAAAAACCAGCGTTCATCTCCATGACCACGGCTTGAACTTTCCTTCCAACTTAGCGATAATAGGTTCTGTCTTGGAAACTGCTATGTAATTTGATGTATGAGGGTCACTTGGCTGAGGAGAGAGAGGGTGGACACAAACCCAGAGAAAGCTTCTCCTGCTCGGGTGAATCCCCTTTTCTTTTTTTTTTTTTTTTTTTTGTTCTTCCCCACTTCTCTCCCGCCCTGTCTTTTTTTTTCCCCAGTTATATTCTACCTGCCTGAAAACAACTAAAGAACTGTTGTTTCTAAAGCTAGAGGGGACTTGCAAGTTATCTCCGATCGAGGAACTCTTTCCACATGCAGACATTGTTCTCAGAAATTAAAATGTGTTCCTTGCCGCCCCCGTCTCCTCTGGCTGACAAACAGCTCCGGCTATCTCCGGCTATTCGGGTCGGAATAGCCCCAATTTCTTTTGCCACTTTCCTTGTATTTATGCTGCCGGATACTCCCCCCAGCCTACCCCGAACATCTAACAACGACAAATGCTTAGAGGCGAAAAATGTTACACAACAGATGCACCAAATGATCGCCCTCAACGCCTTTCAAGTTATACAAGTTCTTAGAAAACAGTATTGCCTTTGTTAGAGGGTAACAAAATTAAGGTAACACACCTACAGCAGGGCGGCTGCCGAATTATTGCACTAATCAAGCTCTTTGGATGTTATTAAGCTAATAAGCCCAACAAGATCTGAGGAGCACAGACAATTTCCATCTCCTCGCCTCTCTTTCCTAATGATACCTAGGCCTGGTGTGATTTTTCTCAATTCCTCAGCTTCCGAAAGAGAGAAGAAGGACATCACTGCAAGAGTGAAATGAGGAAATAATGAGGCAGCGGTGATTTTACAACTGCCCCGGCCTTTCATGATCGCGACTTCAAATATTCCGCGTCGCCCCGGACGTTTTGAAGTTTGCCCGAGTCTCCGCAGCTCCCCTTTCCGCGCAGCAAGAGAGGCCCCCAGTGCCCCCCATGCTCCCCACGCAGCTGAGCGCAAACGAAGGGCGCCTTTATTCCGAAGGCGAAGTATCATGGAATATTCGCCCATATGACAGCAAATAAATATATGCATATAAATAAACAGACAGACAAATAAATAAATAAGTATACGACCCTCGCTTTCGGCCTCGAAAGTGAATGGTTCCCACAAACTTGCAGAGCAGCGGGTAACCTGAGGAGTTCCCGGCCATTACTCTCGGAAACGGTAATAGCAGGGGTAATAGCGACAGCGATAACGATAATAACAGCGCCCTGGAGGGGACGGAGAACGAGGAGGGGAGAAATTTTGCCACCAGAGCCAGTGTCCGGAGTGGGGAGAGCTCCTCGCTCCCCCGGCCAAGACAAAAGGCCAACTCTCGCAAACACCGTCCACCTCCCGAATTTTCGAATTTCATCAGCTCCTTCTCTCTTCGCGCAAGACACCTCTGCCCTTTGCCACATCCACCCCAGTGAGCTAGAGTCAGGAGAGGAAGAGTGTTTGGGGACAGGTCCCCCACTTCCTCTCCCGCCCCCCGGCACTCCCCCCACCTCGCAGTCCATCTGCCCCCTACCCACTCCTTTCCTCCGCCTTGCCCAGTGCTAAGAACACCAAATCTCTTCCCTGCAGCTCCCAGCCGAACCCCAAACTCCGAAACTGGGAAGGAAAAAAAAATCAGGCAGCCCCCCTGAAAGATTTCCTTAAGATAAAGACAAAGTTGAGAGAAGGAGGGTGGGGGGGGAGAGGAGAGAGAGCTGCCTGAACACGAAGTGTAAGGGTATCAGTCACTGCCTGGAAGGAAGCCCCAGCTTGTGAACTCTTCTTGAACCGACATTTAAGTCTACGGTCATAAATCACTGGGACATAAACTCCGCCATTCACGACTGATAGCAGCGTATTTGTGGCCTGCTTACCTTAACTTCTGACGACTGAGGCGGAAGCCAGCGTGCTTTTTTTTTTTTTTTTTTTTTTTTTTTGGCGGCTCTCGGCGACACAAGCCAGGGAGCGGGGACTATTTCCCCCCGTCCAAGAGCTCGCGGCCGCTGCGGGACGGGCACCGGCTCCGCTCCCCCCGCGGCGGCCGCGAGGGGCCCGCCCGGGATGGGGACGGCGGCTCCGGCCCCCCGCCTGCCCCCGACCCCAGCCCCACCGTGTCCCGAGCGGTGACCGGGGCCGCTTCCGAGCGCTGCTCCCCGCGCCTGATGGGGAGAGGAGGGAGAGAAAGGCGAAAAGG
>VWPW01020841.1:684001-699387 GCA_013389825.1 Crypturellus undulatus
AGAAAAAAAAAAGAAAAGGAAGGAAGGAAGAAAGAAAGGCAGTGCCTGAGGGAGGTTGGGGCAGGGTGGGGGCTGGGAGAAGGAGCGAAGGAGCGTGGCAGTGAAGGAGTGCGGCTCCCCCCAGCACCCGGGCGTCACTAAAGTCCAGGAAAATTATGTTAATGGAGACAAACAGCGCTCACAAAGGGTGGCTCTCACCGGCCTCCTGGGGTGCTGCCGCGGGCTTGTTTGTTTTGTCCCTCTTAGGAGCGGGTTTGGGGGGCGACCAGGCAAGAGCCCCTGGCCCGCCCGCGGGCCCCGGCGAGCGGCGGCGGCGGCGGCAGCGGCGCGGGGCTCTGGGCGCGCAGAGGCGAGCGAAGCCCACCAGGATGCGGGCTCTGGGCAGCGCTGCCCGAGCCGCGATGGAAATCATTAGAGTTACTAATTATTAACTCATGCATGCGTGAGCGCGCACACACACACACACGCAGATGTACCCGCAGGCACCGCCGCCCCCCAGGCAGCGCGGCGCGGGCGCTCGGGCACACACGCCCGCCCGCATGTGCTGCCCAGGCGCGCGGGGCGCTCCGCAGCCCCCGGGGTGCCGCGTGGGTGCAGTCCCGGCCGGGCCCCGCGCCAGCACGCAGGGAAGGTGCTGCCGGCCCTGGCCACGGCCACGCGGGGCTTTCCGTGGCGTCGGTGCCGCTGATCCCCCCACACGCACACACACCGACCCCCGTATCTACCGGGCGCACAGGAGAACTTAAATCAACTTGCAACCCCTACCCGTCTGGGTAGTTCTTGGGCTCCGTGCACTAAGCGGAGGATCCGAGTAATGGCTAGGTGTAAATTTGATCTTACTTCTTTAATTAAGGCATTAAAAAACATAACTAGTCCGTTTACAGCACGGGGGAGCCCGGTGTCATCTTAAAGCACAAACAAAGTGAGGGGGAAGCGAAAATAAAAAGCACTATAAGGGTAGGGTGGCCTCTTACGCATACCAATGGTTTTTGTCATTTATGGCTATGCAAGATTTATGACTTCATGCACCAAAGCTGTAAACAGAGCACTAAAACAGAAAACACTTGCTCCTTATGGCATAAGTGAGAAGGCACCACATGAAAGGGGAAACGGGCAGCGTAGGAGGAGAGGAGAGGCAAAAATCCCGCGTATGCATTTTGCTTCAAACAACCTCCTGAATGTTGCATCGGAAGAAAAGTCTTTTTAGTCAATAATCAACCCCACACTTTCTTCTGAAACTGCTGATCTGCCTTTCGCCCTGTCTCGCCACCAAATAGCTAGAGGCACCGCTGAGCCCGGACGGAGCCCTCCGGAATAAAGAGGAAAATTTGGAAGTGAGAACTTAGGACTCCAGAAACCCGCGGACGCTGCACGGTGCCGGTTTGGGGAGCGCTACCGAAAGCGTGTTTGACCTTTTCCTATGAGCGTGTTTAAACTTTGGAGCTGTCTCTAACTGACTATTCTGTCTTTATCTCCTTTATAACGAGCATTTAAGAGTATTTAAGAGTGACGACAGGGAAGCGGGATGGAGTGGGGGGTAGTCTTTCAGAAAAAAAAGAAAGTATTTGCGAGGGGCTTTAATTGTGAGAGTTGAAGTGATTCATAGGAACAGTAAAGTATTTCCACCATTCGTTTTCCTGCCTTTAAAGAGTATTTTGTGATATTTCAGCCACTGCCTCCCTTTCCCCGCACCCCCTCTCTCCCCAAAGAGGTCATTTTAAACATGAGATTATTTTTAATGTGCCTTATAATGGAGGGATAAGTCGAGGTAATATGTCCCAACGCACAGATCCCCGCTGTTTTTATCTGCCTTTCCCCCTCCGAGGCCGAATATTTTCTCTCTGCTACATTCCGCAGAGAGCGATAGCGCTCGACACCGAGAGGGACCGCGGGGCTCTGGGGCTGCTGCACGAGTCAGAAACGAGCTGCATTTTCCTCCCACAGGGTCACATTCTGCCGAGCTCTCCCCTTGCGCCGCATTATCATTAGCTGCCGAAAAAAAAAATGGCTATAAAACGTTTTATCCTAGGAGTGCTCCGAAATACGAGCTGGCAGCACTATAATTCATAGGCGATTTGCAAAACCTCCTAGGGAAGAAATAGAGAGGAAGGGACTGGCAGGGGAGTGGGACAAATTCTGGAAGCTGTGCCGAGCCGGGTCATTAGAGAGTTTGTCGGGGATATTAACTGCCTAAGAGACGGGATGAACTAACGAATATTGCAAGCAGCCGCGCTTAAACTGAATTACTGCTTATATTCCCTATCACCAAAGATTCGCGGCGAGCACTTCGCTATTTGCTCAGCAGACTGAGCTTATTTACACAAGCCGCCCGAAATATCCTTCTCCTACAAAACTCCCCTGGCTTTCTGTTGCGCTGGAGTGGGACTGCATTATTTATGTGTGTTTTAACTGGGTCAAAATGCATCCGAACTGGGTCATAAATCAGAGAAAACATTGCCAAGTAATTGAGCTGCAATTAAAGCTTACTTACACTTTATTTTGGAGGCGCGTTTTGGACCGTTTGAAAATACGGCAAAGCCAACCTTCCCTTGCAGATACGCTACTGGGAGAGCAATAGCTCTACTTCCGAGCACAAGAGAGATATCGTGCCTAATAAAGGGCAACATGATTCAGGGTGCCGAGAGAAGGGGAAATCGCATTTATTTGGGTCCATTCTGCACTGAGGGCAGCTTAGAGAGCAAGAAAGCGAGAAACCGGCGCTGCTATTTCTGCCTTACAGAATGGCCGCCAGTCGTTTCAAGTGGAAATGCACGATTTTTGTTTGTTTGTTTTCAGACGGCGTTTTGTTTCTAATCGTTCACTTTTCTTCCTCTCTCTCACTCCTATCCCTCAGAAACAGAGTAATTACCAGCACCCAGTAGCCGGGGACAAAATGGTACGGCGCTGGCCAAACTGGGGGAAAGAAAACCCTGAGCGCTGTGACCTTTCCCAAAGCCAGGACCCACCGAGGGATGTCATTTTATATAACATCTCGCCCTCCTTGGATAACCAATTTATTCTCTCATATTAACCGTTTAAAGTGCGTTCCTTATATATAGTTATATTCACATGTATTTATAGACATAAGCGCATATTCACATATTTATAAACATGCAGACATATTACATAAATAAGACAGTTTACAGAAGAATTTAGAATTAGTGTATGCTCTCCCAGAAGATAAGCTCCACTCCTCCCCCTTTTCTTCTCTCTTTCCAGATCCTCATTCAGAGGGAAAAAAAAAATCCCGGTTTGATTTATTGTTAGAAGCCGTGGCTCGATCTTGGTTCAGCTCTTTCTCGCGGCGCACAAATAAAGACGAGCGTGTGGCTCGCTGGGGAAGGGGCAGCTTTGCCAGAGAGCAGGGCACCCGAGCAGCCCTCCGTGCACGGGAAACAAAGTGCCACTAAAGCATCATAAATAAAATGGCAGCACAATTGCATACTCATCGATTTACGGAGCGGCAAACACACATAAACCAACAACTGCCGCCGCACACCAGAGCACGACCCCGGCCGAGGAGAATCCCCCCTCCCTGCACGCATCGTTCTCGCTACCCCCCCCCCAAACACATGCGTAAATAAACAAACACATAAGCATAAAAATATAAATAAAAATATAAATAAAAATATAAATAAAAGAATAAAGAAGCTTCCCATCTCTCGCCGATCATAAATAATGATAACATGGCAGCGGAGGGGATGTAGCGGAGGCAGCCGGCCATCAAATGCAGTTGGGGGGATCTCTACGGAGAAAAATAAATCAAGAAGAGAAGTCTGCCCGGTCTGCTCGCTGCGAGGAGAGAGACGAGTATTTACCGCAGCAAACTGAAACAAAGGGGGAAGCAGCCTGGCTGCGGGGCACCCGCACCCGCACGCACCCGCTCCAGCCTCTGCCACTGACCTTTGCCTCGAACAGCAATAACTCACCACGTAAATGAACAATCAACGGAAATACCTTAAAATAAAATCCATCCTTTCTAACGAAGCATTTCGTCCTCTCGGCTCGACAATAATCTTTCCATAAGGAATGAAAGCTGTCAGCGAAATGGCCAGCTCTTGCGGGTACCGTGATGGGGGCAGGAAAAAAAAAATAATAGAAAGCAGTGCTTGCTCTGAACAGAAACTGGAAAAGCGTAATCGCAGACGGAGCCAGACCGGGTCTCCACTCCAAATGCCACAATAATGCGCTGTATTATGTGCTCACGTGGTCATACGTCAACTTAAATCCTTTTATTTGAAATAGGGAATCATTGAAGGAACAGGGTTTCTTAGAGCGAGCCTTTGCTTTTACAGCCTTAACCCAAGATGTTAAAGAAGAGTTTTAGGAGGTGGGGGCTGGAATCAAGAGATGGAGATGATGGCGAGGGGGGAGGATTCTCCTTCCTCCCACACTAGCACTTCTTTACACAAAGCCCACTGGAAGGTAAGAGCAATTCTTTTCATAATACGGGGTCGCCCTGCACTTTGATACTTAGCCTAATTAACCGGCATTTGTTCTGTAGGCCCCACCACCCTGCTCCACGCCGCTCGCCCTCTGCAACCCGCGAAGAAAGACCAAATCTTAACGCTGCTATTTCCAGCCCTCTTCCGAGCAGGACTTCCAGGCTTCCCCCCACGCCCAGCCTTCCCTACCCTGCCATTGTACAGGGCTTGCTCGACTCCCACACGCTACATCAGGGCTCCTGTAGAAACTAAAAAGACCTATAATTACCTGACAAAGGCAAAAAAAGAGTCTCTTCTAAGAGGCTAGTTGGTTTTTGTCCTTGTAACACACTATGAAGAATACACCTTCCTTCACTGGCGTGCCTCTGAATTTTGCAAAACCTTTGGGGACCTTGCTGTTAAACCTGTGCTTACGCATTTCCTATACATCTCGTTTGAGTGATGCACAAAATTATAGGTTTGTAACGATGAAAAAAAAATGAGGAGGGGGAGGTCTCTGCCTAAGGGGGAAAAAATTAAAAAAAAAAAAAAAAAGCAAAGCCCTCTTCAGCCCCTGAGCCAGCCTATCAAGTGAACCAGCTTCGCCTGTGTGCGAACATCCTACGTCTTCCCTCCAAGAGTGTTTAACTTTTGCTGTTGGCACAATAAGCTAAGTAAACAAAAGAAACTCTAAACTCGCACAGCTTTTTTTTTTTTTTTGAAAGAGTCAAAGAAAATCAGATAGTTCACACTCTTAACGTGTTCCTGCTCCAGTCCTGCGACTCCAGCATTTTGCATCACCGATGTGTATTCCCTTACCTGAATCTTTCCACCTTCCCCACGAACTCGGAGGCAAGTTTCACCTAACTGCCTATCCCCTTCTGCAGTTTCACCTGCACCTTGCTGAGCAGAATGCGAATTGTGTTTTAAAGGTGATTTATTTCTGCCTTGCAGACTCCCTTGGACTGGGGAAGTGGGCCACTGGAATTTAAGCCCATCAGTAACAGTGTATATCAGTGGACACTGCAGAAAAGTCAGCGTGACATTACAACTGAGGAAGAATTTGCAATTTTTCATATTGAAGTGACTAAGATAGTAGCAGGGTGCACACATACTATCCCTCACTAAGAACTGGAATAAAAAGTATATACCTTTGAGAAATAGGGAGCATTAGCCACACACAACATCGCCAAGTCCCTGGCCAACAGCACAACTTGTAACTCTGTAGTCCTCGCACTAAGTGTAAACCAAGAGTGATATTTACTCGTGGTGGGTTCAGGACTCTTTTAAATGCATTGGGCTTAGAGCCCATAAAAGAAGCACGCAGAGAAGCTCTCCTGCAACAATGCAGCCGAAATTAATGGGGAACGGAGCAGATGTTGAAAAAGCAGAGCAAGACTTTCTTGGGTCTGTTGTAAAAAGTTATCGACTGCTTTGCGTCAAAAGCAGAAAGATGACTTTAGAACTTGCGGTCCCGAGCAAATAGAAACTACAAAAGCAATAAATCACAATCATAAGTCAGCTTAAATGCCTTAGCGCTAGCTATGGCTATTGGCTTCAAACCCCTGTTTCTATGAACATCTTTATTAGTATTAATGGTCAAGTTAATGCTAAAGCTACTGTTTAACAATTAACTTCTTGCATTTAGTTGGGAAACTAATTAATTCTTAAGAAAAATAACTTCTTGGCATGTGAATGCCTTCTACAGGGTGTGCGTTGGGGAGACAGGAGGGCGAGTCTTCCTAACTTCGCAGTGTCCCGGATCGCAGCTGAAACTGTTTCCCTTATATTGGTTTTGGAGAAGGCTTTCTTTGCTTTCGTAACATGATTATGAGTTTTCAGATACAAATTCAAATGATCTTGTAAGTAGCAGATGCTTGATTTCCCCCGCCACACTATATATTGCTTTGTTTCCTTTTCTGGACTTTCAACATTGTGTTTTATTACTCCGATGATTTGGAGACCTGAAACTCTGTTTCTAGAAGAAAATGTGGAGCTTATCAGTAGGTCTGCTACTGATTTTTCTGGGTTTTATACACATGGCTTCGAGCTGAGCTGAAATTCCAGCTCAGTAACAACAAACAGATTTGAGTTCATAACGTGCATTCATTAAGACAGTGCCTTTGTGCAAGCTCTGGCTTTAATAGCCACTCTTAGTACTAATGCTATTTAAAGTTACCTTTAATATAAATAGATTTAGAGCTTTTTATTGTCTTTCAAGTTTATGTTTATGTCACTTCTTAAGAGGTAAGACTATCACTCCCATGTGGAGGAGAAATGGGAATCACCACATGATACAAGTATTTATTTCCTTGCTTCCTCGAAAGCATTGAAATCTGCGGGGATGCAGAGCTGTTTACCTACATCTGGGCGTCTGATAGAGATAAAGTTAGTCTTTGATCATTTCGGAGCAGATAAAAAGAATATGGCTGTCTACTGCAGCCTCGTGAAAGTACTTCTGCTGGGAAGGAGATGAGTCTGCGAGCGAAGGGTCATTTTAGGAATCCAAAATATTTCTGCACGAAATGTTATAGATACATGCCACCGGAGGAAGGTCTGGATAGTCTTTCATATCCTATATTCCCTTCTAATTCAGCATCCTAAGGAGTGAATAGGCATTTGCAGTGGCTTTTTTTTCTCTTTTTTTGTTTCCTAGTTAAGATTTAAGCAGCCCATTAAGTCAACACAAAGAGCCCTTGTAGTCCTATAATTGATGGCTGCTTTTAAAAGGTAGTAAAATATACTAATTATACATCAGCGTTCAAACACGATCAGGTAAATCTAGCAGGATTTTAAGCCACTTCTAGGCAAGTCCTCCTTCCGAGGGCTGCTCGCAGCCGAGAGCTCTGCAAAACTGCTGCTGTCAGAGCAACTATCGCACCGCGGACTCCTACAGCTCCCCGTCATTAAACACCAACCTACGTCCGCTGCTAGCGAGGCCAGGGGAGACAAATACCTGCAGCTCGATTAGGGTCCCTTCTCCTGCATGTGCTCGGACCCCCCAAAAAAAAGAAAGAAGAAAAAAGTCATCTTTCCTACCACCGCCACATCAGCGCGACATTTTTTTTTTTCCAGCCGCAAAACCCGCTAAACAGGACGCGCTGCGGCTCTCCTCAAACAGGAGGCAAACAAACCGGCCCCGATAAGGCACTCAGCACTGAAATGGCTCCAGCTGCCTGTCTCTCGCCTTACGACTTTGATTTGGGAAGGAGCAATGGACAAAGAGACCCTCAGCAGCTTTCGCTCTCCAAGTGACTTTGCATCCTTCCTGTTCCCAATGCCTTTATAAGGATCCCTCTTACCCAGGTCCCATATACTTCTTTGTCTGCCCGGACACGCGCATTCACCATCCACAGAAGATGAATAGAGTCAATCCAGAAAAAAAAAACTCCAGCTAGGTTAAATATTTATCACAACAACAGAAAAAAAAAAGTCATTCCGACAGGCTTTTTCCGCCCCCCCTCCCTGCAGGTACCAGACAAATGTCTCCCTTCGATACGTCGGCACAAAAGCACCCGCGATAGACGGCTCGCTCCGCCGGCCTCTTACCTCTGAAAACGGCCAGAAGTTGGATGGCACCGTCCCCGACCCCCGTGGGCCACGCAGAGCGGCGGTTTTCGGTGCCCGGGCTCTCTGTAAACAAGCAACAAACAGCGCCTTAAGGAGGAGTGCGGGGGGAGGTATCTGCTCGCTCACGGGCTGCGCCGGGCTCCGCGTCTCCTGAGCGCGGTTCCCTGCGCGGCACCCTCCGACGCCACGGGGAAGGAAGAGCACTGATATCTCAGAGCGAACGCGTGGGCCTTTTTTTTTTTTTTCCTCCTTTTTTTTCCTCCTTTTTTTTTTTCATAGACAGCTATGCCTTCTGTCTCCAAGTGTTTGGAAATATTGTCATTCCAAACTCTTGTTACATGAATGTCTGCTTTATTTTCCTCTGGGAAACCTTTGTTTAGGATCATTTAATCAAGAACAGACATTAAACACAACTCGTGGCGTTCATCGCTGTTGAATAAAAAGCGGGAAGGGTCCTAGTTTAAAGGCAGGGTGTATTGTGGTCGGGCTCTCATTCAAACAGTTAGTGTGGGCCCGATCCTGGCACCACTAATGCCATGAGGGGGGATAATTGAATTCAATGGAAGCAGGATCGGGCTCCAAACTTAAAAAGAAAAAAAAAAAAAGAAAAAAAAAAAAGAAAAAAAAAAGGAAGACAGAAAAATAAATGAAAGAAAAAAAGAAAGCCATTGCAAGAAAAGAAAAGAAAAAAAAAAACCTCTTCCCCCTCCCCAAACAAACAATATTACACAATCCATTCAGACAATAGTCAGATTATTCTGATGCCACTTACTGAATCACATTTACGTATGAATTTGTCAGATATAATAATGTACCCCCGTATTCATTCTCACTAATAAAAGCCATCTAACGTATCTTAAAATTGTCAGTAAATGTAAATGCTAATAATTAAATAACGCAGTTCTCGTGAAAGGATGTCATCCGAGCCTTGGAAATATTAAGTCTGTCTTGGGAGAACTTTTAGAGTAGAGACTTTGCTTTGGTAATTTAGTAGTTCCATAATTACTCTAATAATTTTAAATTTGGTGCTGAACTCCAGTCTACATAAAAACATGCAATAATAGCCCACTAAGCTGTTTATTGCCGTCTCATAAATTTTAGAGCGCTGACTGCTAAAATCTACTGGCAAACACAAAAGAAAATTGAAAGTTCAATCTGCGATCGTGGGAGCCCCAGCGCTGCTGCCTGGCGCTCCTCTCAGCTCTACCTTTCATTCCACTAGCCCCGAGCGGCCACGGAGGGAACCCCGTGGCATCTCAGGCTCAAGCTCGTATCCTACCCATCCTGATCCCTAATCAATAGTCATGTTACAAGCGGCAATAAACATTGATCAAGCACGTCTTGATTGGATCGCGCCACTCGTGTTAAATATAGAGTGTGTATCTGAAAACGGAGCCAGCGACTTTCTGTTATTTATTTTGGAGCTATTAAGCCACACCACCATATTTTACACTGCCACGGTCCTTTAAACTATGCTTCTTCTTGAAAGAGTTGCTAAGTAGCAATAAAGCACTTCACAAACGCTATGACTTTTTTTTTTTAATTTGTTGTTATCCCAAACTCTAATATTCATTGCGGCACTTTAAGTTCGTACATAAATCGTTCAGACTAATGAGTCATAGAGAAATTCGCCCATGACTTTTCCTTTACAATGCTCACTGCCGTTCCATTGCTTTTTTGGCCCCGCATTAGGAGCCGGTGATTTATTAGCGCCAGGAAAATTGAACAAAGCAGGTCCTCCTGCACTGTGGCACCCAGCCTTCCACAGTGTGAATTAGGACTTTATCAAATGTGTTTCCTTCAGTAACACTTAATCACCAAAAGCCATAATGTGACCACAAGGTAGCTAAAACAAAGATTTAACATTTCTAAATATTAAACTTGTTAAGCAAATGCTCAGCACACAAAGCAAGCACAAACAATTAAAGTCATCAAGCTAGAAATATGCACTCCCTACTTACCAACACAGACCCTACTGCTTGCTTAAGAAGTTTAGAATCTTTCAAGATAAATCAGGTGGGTTTTTTAAATAGAAAAAAAAAAAAAAAAAAAAACACTCCAGTAATAAGGAGTTGAGTTTCAGAGTTTCACTTGTGAGAGAATCACTCCTAGTGAGGACTGACGGCCACAGATCCATTCCTGACTATCTGCATTAATTATTTAATGAGTCACGTGACCATAAAGATTAAAATTTCAATATCTCCAGCAGAACAGGCGCAAACACCTTTATCTGCCAGCGCAGCTCTCCTCGGGCCCGGGCGCCCCCATCTTCGCTGCCTTTGACAGCTCCCCGGTGCCTGGGGAGCCGCGGATCTGTCCCGATTCGTATCGAAATGGGGCAGCGCCCCCGCACCCCCCCCTCCAAAAAAAAATAGCCCTTTGAATCCAGACCTTCATTCAGCAGCGAGTGTTAACACGGGGGCGGGGGCAGGGGGGCACTTAACACTCATGGCACGGGAAAATAAGGTCGGATCGGGGACGGTGCCCCCGGGGCTGCCCTGCCAAGCGCAGGTCAGGATCGCCTTGCGCGGGTCAGGATCGCCCTGCGCGGGTCGGGATCGCCTTGCGCGGGTCGGGATTGCCTTGCGCCGCTCAGGGTTGTTTTGCGCGGCTGAGGAACGCTTTACGCTGGCCCTGCGGAGCCGGGCGCGCAGTTAGCCGCGGAGATCCCACTTTTACCCGCGCAGGCCTGCGCAGTGTTGAGGCCTCCCCGGGAGGCGCGCAGGGCTGCGCAGAGCCCGTCCGACCGCGCGGGCTGCAGCGGGGTGTGGGGAAGACGGGCGGGCTGGGGGCGATGCGGCCCGGGCTGCCAGCCCCGGGCAGGCCCGCGGGGCGACACTGGGTTTCAAGAGGAGCCCGAGCAGGTCCCTGCCTGTGCGAGGGCTCCCCGAGCCTCCGCGTTCGCAAACCAAGTGTCCATGGAACACCCAGAAGTCTGGAAAGAAATTTTTCTTAAAAATAAATAAATAAATAAAGTCACAGCTTTGGGTAACCCTCCAATGCATAATGTCTCTAGTTATTAAATACCACAAGGCGCTTGTCACAGCTGAGTTCCCCCTGTAATAAAACACCAGGTATAGCAAGAGATTACAGGAGAAACGAGGAGGGAGACCTTGGAAAAAGACCATTTTTCTTGGGAGGGGGGTGGAAGGGAGTTGGGTGACGGGACTAGCAATGCTAGTATGAATCGGAGAGGATTTTGCCTTTCTTTGAAATATTGACAAACTTCCACTTCCAGCATTTTGGGCCGCGTTCGCCTTTGTGGTGGGAGCAGAGAAATACGTGTGTGAGACACCGGGAGAGCGAGCGAGAGGCAAGGAAAGAAAGAGACCTTTAGGTCCAAGTGCCAGCTTAAAAAGAATACTGTCCTTAAAGGTCAAGGGTTTGAAGGGTCAGTCTGCTCCTCTAAAAAAAACAATTAATGGGATAGAAAATTTGTCCTCTCGGTGAACTCCTGGTTGCCTTAGCAAAGAGAGCACAATGCGAGAATTTAAACTGGACGATGTAATTTTCCAAGTTATTGTAAGCCGGGCGGTATGGAGCTGGGAGCAGAAGGGCTCCCAACCCGGGAGCCACTGCTGGAGGGGCAGAGGGGGAAGGGAGTATAAAGGAAAAATTACCTTAAGTGATGATAATCGGCCATGGGATATTTTGCAGTCCGCGGTTCAATCTCCACCGAGTGTGTGTACATTTTTTAGCAGACAGCCAAGATGCTGTGTCTTTACACATGACCACTTTTTTTTTTTTTTTTCCAGGAAAATCCTTTGCGTCTTCACAGACTTTTCCAAGAGAATGCCTTTCAGAACCGCTGTTGAATTACAAAGAAGTATTTATTGTAGGAGGTGATTAATGATTCCCTCTAAAATTGCTATTTGCAGCGTGATTTCATTTCTCTTTACAATGGGAGCAAAACAGGTTTATGCGCATAGGCTGCAGACTAAAGAAATTCTGCATTGCCATATAATATGTTTCAAATGCCTTTTTTTTTTCCTAGTGCGCTAATTTGGACTAATTTGGGGTTTAAGCGAGGGATTCCTCGGCAATAAACAAAGCGGGAGTTACACGACTGCAGATAGCAGTTAGTTACAGCCATATATTTCGCTTCCTTTATAAGGTGGCAGCTGGCAGTTTAGGGCTTAGCAAACAGCGATCTGTGAGTGGGAGCACGCTCCTCAGGCCTGCTTGGGGGTCACTTTTGGAGACAGCAGTGTTTGCTAAGAGTATTTGCACCCGCCACATCTTTGATGCTGAACATACTCTGCCAGTGACACGTTACATTTTTCACGGAGGCAACGCGCGCTCCTTGGGCAGGCAGCGATGCTCGCAGTGGTGCTGGGCGGTGTGGTTTCTTACTGGGGAGGTCCTGGTGGGGGGTAAGGTATCTTATCCTGGCTGTATTAATCACGTGGGGGAAAAAAATGAGGAGAAAAAAAAAAAGTATCTCTTTCAACAATGATTCTCGGAGATATTTGGGTGAGCAAAGATGTCTTGGCCCTTTGCTGGAAGATTTACTAGCACTTGAGCCCATTTCTAGAACTTTTCCAACCTGGAGCAGCACTGCTCTCCAGAAGCTGCTGCGGAAACTCGTGCTGTGGCCCACGCTCCCCACGGCCCTTCCACTCGGGCCGTGATCAACAGCGCGAGGAGCAGCCTCCGTTGGGAGCACTAAGGCGAGGAGCATCTCGAGAATCTCGACCAAATAAACAGCTTTAGCTGTACCCAGTTTCGTATCACTGCCGAGGCTCTCCCAACGCATTTCGAAATTGTCTTAAAAAAAAAAAAAGAAAAGAAAAGAAAAAAAGAAAAAAGAAAAGATATCTAGAGAAACTAAGTTACTGCCCAAGTATTTTCCCTTCAAAAGCACTAGCCAATTGAAAAAGTCATAATCGGACCAAAATGCACGAATAAATCACGTCTGGCTAAAGATTTAAAGTGTTATCGTGGGGAGCATGTGTGTCTTCTGCTGCAGTAAAATCCGTCATGGGAGCTTACTGGCTCCCAGTGGAAGCTCAGATTCGCTGTAACGCAGTCGAAAAGAAGCGACGGAGAGACGGAGAGACAGAGACAGAGTAATTCTACCATATAGACGGCTACAAATAATATTACTCACCTATACGATAAAACGAGACTTTCCTTGTCCTACAGCGCTCTTTTCCAGCCAAGGAATTAGGACTAAAGGACCGAGCAGGTCCTTTATTTTTTTTTTTTTCTCAGCATATTTAATACCATTACCTTATTGACAAGAATGCTCCAAGTTAAAACAATATGTTCAACCATATTTCTTTCCATCCCTGGCGCCAACACCAACAAAGCACAAGGTGTATGAAACAGCACTGAGTGGACTTGTGTTTCAAGCGTTTAATTCTTTTGTACAGAATAATCTTTATTACCAGCATTTGGCACTGTATACATTACACCAAAAAATCCACAAATTGTACATGGACCCAAACGATTTAGACGGTGCCAAATATGAAAACAGCAAGAGCCTTTATAGCATTTTTTTTTTAAATAAATGCGATAGGGAGTGTGAAGAAAAACTAATATATCACAGCTACTGCGGGGGCTACACCTAAACCCAGTTAAGTTACCTTTGATACATAAAACATTTCCTCTTAGGCAGTGTAAGGGGACACTTTTGGTAAGTTTTAGCGGCCTGTGAAGGAGTTCGCTCTGTTCGCGTGCTCGTGCATGTGCAAACGCGTGTGTGCACCCTCGCACACGCACCCACGCGGGTCCACGGACACGCCGCGAGGGAGCAACGCTGCTCGCGGTCAGTGCCTTACACAAGTGTCTCACGAGGTCTTTGCTTTGTTTTAACCGTCTTTTATTTTTTAAGTGTTCACTAAAAAAAAAGAAAAGAAAAAAAAAAGAAGAAAAAAAGTCCTTCTTAGGTACAGAAGATTTGTCCGCAACAGTATCCAGCCACTCTGCTACACCGAGTGCAACAGAGTGTTTTTTTCTTTTTTTTTTCCATAAATAGAAAAGAAATGACGGGCATGGAGGCATTATCTATATACAATGTAGACAATCGTCCAGGTTTTGGTTTAAACATGTACCCGTTCTTGGGCACGTCTCTTCTTCCTTTCCTCCTTCTGCTCTGGTTTGTTTTACACAGTTATTTGGTCCAAATGGCCTGACACCAGCACGGGCAGCTGGAAAAGCCCAACAGATGGGTAAATACATATATGTATATATTAAAAAAAAAAGTAATATTTATAGCGCGGCTGCGTTGGGTGTAGCCCCATCGAGAGGGTGGGGGTGGCCCTGTGTCTGTGCTTTGGATTGCTGGCTCAGTGTGGACTGGTTCGAGGAGCGCATCTTGGTGTTAGGCAGTTTATGGTCTTTCTTCCATTTCATGCGCCTGTTCTGGAACCAGATCTTGACCTGGCGCTCGGAGAGGCAGAGCGTGTGCGCGATCTCGATGCGTCGCCTCCTGGTCAGGTAGCGGTTAAAGTGAAACTCCTTCTCCAGCTCCAGGACCTGCTGCCTGGTGTAGGCAGTGCGAGACCTCTTGGGTTCCCCTCCGTTGTAATTGGGATTGACTGAACGTGCACACACACACACACACGCAGAGGGAAAGAAAGGGAGGGGGGAAGCGATTGAACATAATCATTATATAATAACTTGACACCGGGTTCAAATAAGATACATAACGGCAAGAAAAATTGTTTCGCAGCCCCCACGACAGTGGGGACAATCGAGGAGCAATAAAAAATGGTGATGGGCATTTGGGTTAGAAGAAAAGCTTCAAAGACACATGGCCCAGAGCCACTGCAGGGCAATTAAATTTATGGGGGCTATAATTACTGCCCTAACAGTTTGGCGTCTCGTAAATCTTTTGATAAAGGACCCCGGATACAAAAGGTTTCTCACTTTTTTTTTTTTCCTTTTTATGATTATTAGGAACGCGGAAGAGAAAGATAAAAAAAAAGTGCAACAACCCGTCCCGGGCCCGGGAGCACCCTCCCCTCTCCCCTCCTCTGCGGGCGCATCCCAACCTCCCCCCCCCTCCCCCGGGCAAGGGCAACTCACCCGTGCTCACATGGATCTTCTTCATCCAGGGGTAGACCACGGGCTCCTTGCCCTTGAGGCCGGGCACGCTCTTGTCGGGCAGCATCGGGCAGCCGGGCCCGGTGCCGGCGCCGGCGGCGGGCACCGCTTCGCAGCGGCGCTGCAGCCTCTGCGGGCGCATCCCAACCTCCCCCCCCCTCCCCCGGGCAAGGGCAACTCACCCGTGCTCACATGGATCTTCTTCATCCAGGGGTAGACCACGGGCTCCTTGCCCTTGAGGCCGGGCACGCTCTTGTCGGGCAGCATCGGGCAGCCGGGCCCGGTGCCGGCGCCGGCGGCGGGCACCGCTTCGCAGCGGCGCTGCAGCCCGTGGGCCGGCAC
>VWPW01020841.1:699648-710729 GCA_013389825.1 Crypturellus undulatus
TACTCCTCGCACGGAGGGAATTTGGGCTCGATGTAGTTGGAGTTTATCAAAAACGAACTCATGGTCATTAATTTGTGAAGTGCAAAAATACTAATTTTTCTCGCGTTGTCGTTTTTCTGCGCTCGGCGAGGCCCCTCCCCNGGAAGGAGGGCGGGCAGGGGCGCGGGGCATCTCCGCGCCCGCGGACCCGACGCCCTGCGGCGCCCCGACGGGCGGCCCCGCTCCGCACCGGGCCCCGCGGCCCGCGCGGCCGGAGCCGCGTCCAGCGGTGCCACGGCAGGAAACAGCAGCAACAAAAAAGCGGCCCAGCTCCGCCAAACTGACAGTTTTTTCCCCAAAACACCTTTCCCGTAGGAAAACGGGGCGACAAGTGAAAGGAGCGGCCCTACGCCCCGTGGCAGGGCGCTGCACCGCACTTTTAAGCGCCTACGCCTCCAAAATGCCCCGCACGGGGGTTGCGCTGCGCGGCTGTAGGCGCTGCCCNCCGTGGCAGAGGCGGGCGGCTTTGCGCAGGGCGCTGCACCGCACTTCTTTAAGCGCCTACGCCTCCAAAATGCCCCGCACGGGGGTTGCGCTGCGCGGCTGTAGGCGCTGCCCTGGCTGCGCTGCGTCCCGCAGGCGCGCAAGGCTGGCGGAGCCGGCACTTGCCTGGCCCTCTGCCCCTCTGACGCCGGGATAACTGGAGGAATAGATGCCAAAGTTAGTACGAACGTCGGGGGAAGGCCAGAAAGAGACTTTTCAAGTGTTTGGCGGGGTGTGAGAGACAGAGTGAGCCTGGAAATAACGGGGAGGAAATGGGGAAGGGAGGCAGGGAAGGAGGACACGTTCATATCAAATACTTCCTAGCAGCGGAAGCGCTAAGAGCGAACCTCTCTCCCTGCATAGGAGTGTTTTCCAAACTGCGAATTCCACTTTGCCCGTTTGCTATGGTTTATTTACTCCCTTTTATTATTTTTATTTTATTTTGATTTTTGTATTTATTCCTCGAGAAATCTCCAGCGCCTTCGCAGAAATACCTCCCAAAGCTTGGGGCAGGAGGGAGAGGGCACTCTGGCACTTCTGCATTGCTAAAACTGAGATTCTTAACGATATTTGCAGCTCAGAGGGAAAAGAGGCAATCACCCTGACCTTAGGTAATTGAAATTTGATGGTTGAACTAATTAGACGCTTATTATAAGGGAAGAACAATACTTATTGAACATCATCTCCTGTTGTAGACTGGAAGTTAGAGACGAACTTTTCGGATTTCCCCCCCACATTTCCCTCACACACACCTTTTTTGTTTCGGGGAAGCATATAAACACACAGAAATATTTACCGCACCCTTCGAGAATGTAATTGCTAGGTAGGTAATCTCATCTTCTGCTATGGGAAAGTACATCTAATATATCACACGTAAATATGATACGTTTTAGATCTTCCCCTCCTAAAGATATTACATTAACAGTTACTGTGGTTTGAATTCAGATTATTGTCTTTCGCAGTTTTATAGATAATGGATACATGCAATAAAATTCTATCCGAATATATATTCTACCTAACTAGACACATATCGTATCGATTTATATTTTATACACATACACACGCACATTGCAGACGGCTTGTAATATGTTAGAACATTTCCAACACTTGGGTATACGGGGGGACTTATCTAAACAATCACTCATTTCCTGCTCATATCGAATGTCCAATTTGTAAAGAGAGTTAAAACACATTTACTTACTCATTTCCAACAGAACATCTATGGAGCTCTTTAACTGGTGTAATAGATAAGTTTCTCTATTTACTCTGCACGGAGAGGAAATGCGGTTACACACACGCAGACAGAGACAGCCGCAACTGTTCAGCAACACACATTTGACAGGAAAGGGGAGATTGTTTTATTAAAAAAAAAAAAAGAAAAGAAGAAGAAGAATAATGAATGAATGAAAAAAATATATTGTAAAAGCGTAAAGCTCCAGCCTACGCTGCTGTGAAAATAAAAGCTTCTCAAAGACCGCCANAAAAAAAAAGAAGAAGGAGAAGAAGTAGAATGAATGAATGAAAAAAAATATTGTAAAAGCGTAAAGCTCCAGCCTACGCTGCTGTGAAAATAAAAGCTTCTCAAAGACCGCCACGGGGAGAGAGCACTTTCCCGGCATAAAGACGTTCAACATGCACACAGAGAGACACATTCGTACAAATACCTGCTGGGCAGCACCAGATGAATTACCCTGGGTTATCGTAAATACAGTCCTCGGCACAAGGAGGCAAGTCCTGAGCCACCGGGGTTGGAGCATTGCAGCAGATCGACCGCGCTTCCAAGCCACAGCGAAAGACAACGAAAACTGGACCCTCAACTTGAATGCTCAGTGCTATATTCGGAGAGCTGACCAGATTCTGTTTCGCATTATTTATCGCGATTGGATCGCGATGGATACTTGTTTAACTGCACCTCTTTCTACCGTGCGGCTCTGGCGCTCGGTTAAGTCGAAAATGATGCAATTTTGTACACGATTGTAAATCTACAAGGTGACCTGAGCTGCTGGGCTGAAGTCTGTTTTTTTCGTGTGGCTCTATTAGTCCGCGAAGATGTGCTGAGGCAGGACCTCCAAAAGGCCTGTTCCATGTCTTTGTGGTTTTGTTATCATAAACAAGAACCCAGCCAAGACCACCAAGTGTTATCTTGCACACGGCCATTTCGACATTTTACTGCAAGATTTATGGCTGTAATAAACAATCTCAGAACCCTTTTTTTTTCCACCGGTGCTTCCCTTTACAAACTTGTAGCATCATCCTAGGTACTTAAAGAGAGAAAAGGAAAGGAGAAGGGGGGAAAAAAAAAAAGTAACGTTTTTTTTTTTTTTCTTTCTTTCTTAATAGAAACACTGGAGGCTCAGTTTCACTGGCGAAGGAGACTTGATCAGGTAATGAAGGACCGAGAGTACAGCGACCGAAACGGGCCGAGGAGGAGATGGGGACTGCACTGAAATGATGTTGAGAGGGAGAGAGTTAATTTCCATGCACCAAGAAGAGCCGTTCTCATACATACCCGAAGAGTGGCACAGGGGGATCCCCCTGTTCCTTGGGAGCATGCAAGCGCATCTGCAAGCTTCCACGTGCGCGGCTACGGCGTAATTGTAACGAAAGAGAAAATAATAACAAGAATCCTAATAGTAATAATAATTCAAGTCAAGCTTTCGCCGTGCCCGGGCACTCTGCACGCAGAGTGGATGGAAGAGAAAGAATCGCACTAGTAGCCCGATTTGAATTGGATTCGAACCATTTTGAATATATTTAGCCCCAGCTTTCCCCTCCTGAATGCGAGGCTGTCCCAAGTTTCAAAGTGACCGAAAAGTGACACCGTGTGCATTTTGTTTCTTATTAATCTTACACATTGACAGTCTTTGTTAAATAACAAGGCGTGCCCTTCACCAGGCGACATTTTCATATTTGTTAGACGCGGTGACCTGAAGTTCACCTCGGCCTTGGACTTAGTTTTTCTAAAAGGTCTATAACAGTGTCTTTTAGATAGCAGGGTGCTTTGCCCAGGTCACTACTTCTAAGGGAAAATTAAGAAAAAAATCGCGGGAAAATGTAAACGTTATGGAATGTATCGACTGTATCCCCTCCTTTGTTCCCGGCACTCCGAGAGCCCTCGGGACAACTACTGCCTTTCGCCTGTGCAAGCGGACGTTTTCCATGGCCGCTACTGGGGCAAGGCTCCCACTTCTTTATTTTATTTTATTTTATTTTCTCCCCATTTGCAAAAGCCAGATCTTCGCTGGTATAGATAATGCTGCAACTGGGTGTTTTGGCGGGATTTGCTCACTCAGTCCTGGCGTGTTTAAATAAACGCATATAAACTGGGGTTTGTGCTGGGGTTTGGAATGAATGATCTTTTGACCAGTCCTACCACGCCAGAGTGCAAGGCGCTGAATGCAGGGGGTGAAAGGGAATAAATAGTTCGTCTCAAATTAATAATTGTTCTGCTCCTTATTCCTTATTCTTTCAAGAGATAAGTTAAACAACTAAGAAGAGTCAACATTTCTTGAAGTTGCAGCTTCAACTTCTCTGAAAATATCCTCATTGATACTTTTACTCAAAACTAGCTTGGAAATATGGAATTCAAGCCACTAATTGTTTTGGTAAGGAAACAAGTATTTCAGGCGCCTATTTTTGAGCTGCCCGATTATAGTAACAGCTTTCGTTCGGGGTGAATCAAAGACGCATTGTTATTCTTGGAAACAATCTGCCTACTATTCTTTAACAAAATAGATATTTGGCCACGATTTTAGCTTGTTATCGGGCTTTGCTCCTACTCCAAACAAATACTCTGGATGTGAGAGGTTGTAGACTATTTCCACTGAGAAAAGACTCCCCAAACGAGTAATACAGAGGCTCACGACACGATAGCAGCAGCAGGGTCTTGTGAACAGTGTCTACATGCCGAGCAAATACTTATGTATGCTTTCTACGCTCCAGCAGGTACTTCAGGCAAAATATCTAATATTAACGTTGGCTAATCTGAAATCTAACACCTCGCATATTTATTCTTGAAAGATATCCCTAGAATACCCTGATCCATCTGTGCCTCTGGCAAATAATTAGTGTATCCTGTGCATAAAGGAGGCTATAGGCGCCTGCCTTTGGGCTCGGGAAGCAGCTACGCATGGATGGTGGCGAGGTGCACTTTTGCTCTGGCTGCCTCATCGCTCTGCCCCCTCCTCCACACCTTCCACATCTGCTTCTGCGTGGTTTGGAATATCCTTTCCCTTTCCCACGGACCCCCGCTCCTTACAATCTCACGGAGGGGATATGCAGTCCTCTCCCCTAAAAATGAACCCCCCCTGCTAATGTTGCCTAGTTCTTCTTCCAGACACGCCTAGCCGAGGACTTCGACACTGAGGTGGCTTTGGAAACAACAACAAAAACACACAAAAGAAAAACCTCAGCAACGTCGAAATACCTCACTGCACAGAGAAATCCCGTTAAACATATATATATTTTTTTCTGGTTAGAAAGCGGACCCCCTGCTGCCTCCCAGACCCACTTTTCCCCCGAAGTGTCGTCTCGGGGACCCGCCCGCATCATGGGGCACCAACATCTTCCATCGGCAGCTCAATATGGCCCCATCGCTCTGCATTTCCAACGAGCTCCTTCAGACTAAGCGTACAACCTGCCAGTATTATCTGCAGCATGTCTTGTTTAAGCGCAGTTTAGTGGTCACTACAGAAATAAGAGCAAAAACAAAGACGCAGCTAGGATCGATACGCGCGTTAATAGTTTTGCTCCTATCTTATCTTCATGCCATTTTGCCAAGTGAGAAGGCTTAACATTAAACCTCTTTAAGCGCGTTATTATATAATAAACACGGGTGAAACATCTCGCTACCTGACGCTTCGAGGAGGCAGCGTCAGTGGCTGCCGTGGAGGTAACACGCGTGTTTACCTGCCGCGCTTAACCCCAGATATTCAGCGACAAATGCAGCCGATAATTCAAGATGAAATACAACGTATATTACTCTTGAAAAGAGGAATTTTCTATCCTTTCCTCGGTAATTGAGGTCATTCAGCCAGTAGGGTTCACCTGGAGTCCATACTGTGATACACACGTAACTCAAAGCTATTTTATCTTTTGTGCTGATAGTCAAGATCTCGGCTATAACATTGACATCAAACTCTGTCTGGGCGAATGACTAAGAGTGGTGCAAAACGTAAACTTTTGACCCTCAACTTTTTGACCTGCAGTTGTAACGCCCTTAACCACAAAGATATACAAAAGCTATGCAGCTTCTTTTAGGAGTAAGAGACTCGCACTGTTTGTTTCAATAGTTCTGCCGTTTCCCCGGCTTTCTAAGGTGTTTTTATTTTTTTTTTCTTTCTTCTTCTTGGTGAGAAACCGGATACTTTTGCATTTTTAATTATTGCCTTTTTTTTTTTTAATCTCTCAGCTTGCTAAAGTGCTGTTAAATGAGTTTGTACACCCTTTCGCCAGCGTTGGAGGGAAGGCTGTTGCTCAAAGGCGCTTTATGGTTACAATTGCAGGTGAAATGCTGGGTAAGTTTGGGGCGTGAAGCTGGAAGGAATGGAGCGACCAGCGTCGGGGGGAAAGTCGGGGCTCTCTGCTGCTGGGCTCGTAGTCCTTTCGCCTTGATTTAAACATAAAGAAGCAACTCTAATTGTTTGCGAAGCCTTGTCTAGGCAAACGAGTTGACTGTGAACTTGGTCTAAAGCGAGCTCTGCTGGTGATTCCTAGGGTGTGCAGATTTATCTTTTCTGCATTTACTTAACCTGGCAGTGAACTGCACGGGCTGCCATTTGTTATCCAGAGACAGACTTCACCTCAAGCAAGGACTGTTCCACAAAATTGCAATAATTACCCAATAACCTTCATAGCAAATATTATTATTGAAAAGACATTTTTTTTTTTGAGGGGGGATATAGGAAATATTCCTTCTGTGCATTATAAGGCGAAATTCTTGCAAATCTTACACGCTGTCTGTGTCAGGTCTGATATTGTTTGTGCGTAGGGCTGCACAAACATGTGACTGTGATGGTCCATGAGTATTTGCCTTCCAGAGAGACATTAGTGAGGATGCTTTAATTTAAAAGGGATAATATTTTCCAAGATGAACAGGCGGCTGTGGGAGCTGTATTTCTGCGCCCTGAGTAGCATCTCCAACAATAAACTGGGAACATTTTTAAAGGCAGGAAAGGGGAAGCGCTAGAAATGCAAAACGATGTCTTAACTTGGTCAGGAAATCTGCTTATGTCTGCATTTAATGCGTTAAATCTGTATTTGCGGGGAGGGAAAAGGCATTGCTCCAGTATCCAGGGTTTGAAATCGAAACCTCCTGATCCGCCCCTCATGATCTGTTCCATTCAATTTCCCATGCAGCAGATTGCGAACCCTTCTATTGTCACCCTTGCACAGATACACACTTATTAAATGTAAGGAAATGGCAGAATAATAATTTCCCCATGATGTTCTGCAATTAGGGCATTTGCAGGGCTTAGCCAACGTTGCAGAGTTGTAATTTACGAACGACTTTCGCTCGAATTGTTATACTTCTGGTTTGGGGAAAGTTATGACTTCCAAAGTCACTAGTTACACACATTAGGAGAGTTGCCTAATCTTTAATTGGCCTTACGCTCAGACATGACACACTACACTCAAATATTTCTTTCAAAGGATTAGGTAAACTGTATTTCAGGGCGCTGATCACCACTTACTATGCCTTAAGTAAAACAAACTCGCACGCACTAATCCTCAAAACACAATAGGAAAATAATGTGCACAGATAAGAACTGTATCTCGATTCCAAGCGATTATTCTCCATGGCATTTTCACTCAGAAAACAATTAGAGTCTGGGAATATATATATATTTAGCGTTCGACATTCTGAAGTAGTTTGAATTTTCAATTGCAAGGTGGATTATAAAGCCTTAATGCATTGCTGGTTTTAAAGGACGTAAACGGTCCTTCTTAGGACAGCACAGGGCCAGAATTATATGTTTTTAAATATTTCTAGCTACCTTTGTTTTGTTCTTTCCGAGTTTCTTGAATTTCTGTACACAGTATTACATAGAATATACTCTAGAAACCATGTATTTTTAAAAAGTGAAAATAATAGTAGCAAATCTTTTACTCTAAACAGAATAAAACCACGATCTGAGGCGCTAGACAGATTTCTAAAATATGAGTTGAGCGTGAGTGTGTTTGTTTGCACATAGTTCAGATAATTCTAGCAATGTAATGTTGTTGAATATTGAGCAATCGTGATTTGTTTGCAGCCAGCATCTCTCTATGCAACAAGCAACCGATATTCCTTCAGAAAAGAAACTCTATATAAAAAGAAGCCAAAACTTTTAAAGTGTTTTTATGCCTTTACCTCACACTATAAAATTTTATGGCATACAATAGAATATATTACAGGCCTATCATACGTAACTTTCTGGTATTCCTATTGAAGAAAGTGTGACAGCTAGTGCACTATAAAATCTCCAGCTGTTTATTATAGAAATTGTTTTCAAATGTGCATTTAGATATGCGCTTTTCAAGCCTTTCCTCCCCCTTTTTTTAAATAAAGTATATATGGGTATTATTGTGTGCTCATAGAAAGATGTAATACACAAAAGGCTCCATAGTCTATATATCTTGCATAGGGGCTTACTCCGATTATTAAAGAAAATGTAAAATTATTAAATCTTTGTCAACATTAGCTATTACTGCTTCTGTGACATTAAAGGGAAATAGATTTAAAAGAGGATCAGGGTGCAGTGGTTTTCCTGGACCCCGTGCAGACCATACAGAGGTTCAGAACAATCTTAATTATTTTCCTGCAGCTTTCTCTTATTGTGCTGGGAAAGAAACCTGTATAATGTAAACTGCAATATTCAACAGCAGAGCACTAGCAAAATAAATTAGAGCTTTTTGTTTTTTTTTAAAAAAAGGCGCTTTTTTTTTCTTCAGAGTGGTGTTTATGACACAGGAGGGAAAAGATTGCAGTCTGCCCAGACATTTGTGTTGAATCACTTTGCTCCAAACCTGAGAAGGATGCAAGCTACTCATAGTCGGCTTGCAAGCACACACACACATATATGTATTAGCTTATATATATATATATGTACACACACATATATATATGTTAATTTTTGAATCTCTTTCCTAGCAGGCAGCCAGTGCAATCTGCACTCCCTGAACTTACTTGCCTAAATAGGAGTCATATGGGCAAGGATCAGACCGCAATGCTACCCAGGGAAAGGCACAACTCCTTTCACCCTTTCATTAAAGTCCTGGAAATTCAAAGAGTTTAAAGTTAAATCCGGCCATAAAGTTTATTGCTGAGTAATCACACTCTGGTGAGAACAGTCTACTTAAATAAAAAGAATGTCGAAGTAAACACGCAGCTGGGGCCTACCCCACAATGGGCAGCCAGCAAGGCAAGAGGCAGAGCGCAGAGCGAGGGGGATATTTACAATCTTCAATAAACCGATTTCATATTTCATAATTTGCAGCACTCTAATGACCTGTAGTCTCTTATATTAATGCTACAAGTTACAGTCAATTGGCTCGGTTAAAAAAAAAAGGTGCTATAACGTATATAAGAATACACACACCCTGTATACATAAATACACTGATATTAGTTACACATATGCATGTGCACGGATTTGTACATGCATATCATAGATATGCATAGATTTGTACAGACATGCACACATGCAGATAATTTTTTATATATTTATATTTTTTTTCTCGTTTATATTTAGGATCTGGGAAAAGTTACGACAAAGCTGCAAATGTGCACACCAAAACACACCACACACTCACAGATGGACATATATACGTAGCTAAAGCTTCCTGCACAAGCCCATTCAGAAAAGAGGAATCTTAAGTGCTCCAGTACAATCCATGCCACTTTAATACTATATCTGATGTGCAACATATTTTGCCAATCCAAAGATTATTACCACATCAGCACGCCTCCAACTCTATCATGCCTCCATAAGACACTGCCCAGATAATATCAAGCCCTATCTATTTTGCTTCCCTTCTCTTAATCGCCTGCAGTAACTACTCCTTGCTAAACAAAACCTTTCCAAACTTGGAGAGCCTATTGGAGCAAAGGAAGCAATTATCTTCTGCGGTAGTCAAAGTGATTAAAGCTAGGCCCCAAAATCCATCTCTGCCAAAGTCGCTTATTGTGGTTTACTTTGATTTGATCGTTAAAATAGAGAGCTCGCTGCTCGAGAGAGGAGGGATGGGGGATTTTTCAGCGCAATCTGCATCATGAGTGGTTGAAGCTGCCTCTCGGGCTCTGTGGGACAGTCCTGCAAAGCTCGAGGCGGGGAGAAAGGGAAAGGGAAAGGGAAAGGGAAGGAGAAAGAGAGAGAGAGAGAGAGCGCAAAGCAGCGAGCGAGAGCCTCGGGTTTCCAACTGTACAAATAAACTTTAAGGAACTTGTGCACAAAACTTACCTTGACTTGCAAGGAGCCATTTTTCATACAGTATTGAGAACTTGTGGTTTGGATGCTTCTGTACCTAAAACTGACAATTTGAATGGCCAGGAGGCACACGTAGCCTGCAAAAGAGTCAAATGAAGTCCAGCGTCAGTGAGATTATATGTTATGTGGTATATAATGTTGGATGTCAACTCCCCAAAACCATAAAACTTACTTTAATGGCACCACGTGACTTTTTATAGCCAGTGAGCCTATCTGTCTGTGCTATGGATGATTTTACGATCTAATTCATAGACAAAACCCTATTCATTTGGCACCCAAATGTCATATAGCCGGAACTGGGGCTTATAAAGTTTACTGTTTTATAACTTTTAAGGGAAGGCATCAATGTAACCAGTCAGTAAATGTGCAAATCTTTAGTTGCTCTTAGAAGCTCAGAAGAGTTAACCATTCAAGCTCTGATGAGGTAAGTAACATCGCGCTTATAGAAAACTAATTGTAGCGAAGAAAGCCAAAAATCTGTAAAGGGTGAAAAGTGGGAATGCGGCTATCGAGTGTTACTAATAGACGCAGAGGGCTCTGATGTGGCTGTCCTGCAAATATACTTAGTGAAACCGCAGGAGAAATTCTAGAGCGAGGCAAACACGCCTTGGAGTTAGCACTGTGTTTTAACAAAGCACATGCTTTTTTTTTTTTTTTTTTTTCCTTCCCAACCATCAGCAAACAGCTAACAGTTGATTCACCCACAAAGGGTGTTGATTGTGGTCCTGCAATGCAGCTTTCCACCTAACGAGAAGACATCAAGGAGGAACTTATAGCGTAACTTTCAATTAAAAATACTGTTAGCGGACAATTGCAGCGCTATCAGGCAATGTGCAGCGTAAGCCAGGTAAAAGATTATTACAAACTCTACATGGATGCATTTTGTTTTAAGTGGCAAATCAGGAAGCAACACTCCTTGCTTTGCACAAACCAGATCACGAAAACTTTACAATAGAAAGTTTATTTTTTTGTTGATTTCCAGTCAGTTTTTTTAAAAACAAATACAAAAAAAAAGCTGATCACAGTTTGCTCAGACAGCCAGACTTTGACTATATTTGTAACTTTGTTCACCAAAAAAAAAAAAAAAAAAAAAA
>VWPW01020841.1:735008-754418 GCA_013389825.1 Crypturellus undulatus
CCGGCGGCGGGGGCGGCGGCAGCGCGGGCGCGTAGCGGGGCGCAGCCAGCTCGTCGCCCTCGGCCACCAGGAAGGAGTCCACGTAGTAAGTGCCGAGGGTGCCCGGGGCCGCCATGGCCGGGGCGCCGGAGCCGCCGCAATTTGGGGCCCGCGCCTCGCCCGCAACTACTCGGTCCCGGCGAACAAGTAGAGTCACTAATAAGTTGGAGGCCGCCCGCGCGCCCATTGGCTGCGCGCGTCACGTGGCGGGCGAGCAGAACAATAAAGTATAAATCAGTCCGCGGGCTATTAATGGGCCAGTGTTTTCCAGCCGTAATTTTTATAGCGAGGCCATATGTTTTTATGCAAAGGGATATTCGAGTTTATGCGGCGGGGGTTTTGTTTTAATTGCGGCCAGCTGAGATTAAAAGATCGCGTTCCGCGCACCCCCCGATCCTTCCTTTCCTCTTCCCCCCCTTTCTTTTTCTTTTTTTTCTTTTTTTTTTTTTTTTTTCCCTAAGCGGACTTTTTTATTTATAAATTAATAATCCCAAACGTGGGTTGTTTTCCTGTTAAAAAAAAATAAAAAAAAAAAAAAAAAAACCCCTTCTGATCGGAGGCCTCCACATAAAATTATACAATAATTGAAGCAATAAAAGAAAAGCAAAATAGCAATTGCAGCATACTGTATTTAAATATATATTTATTATATTTCATAAGGAGTTATTGTTTCAGGAGCCACGGGGTTGTTATTAAGTCAGTAACTATGAGCGTACTCATTTGCATTGCTGTGTTCCGCAGCAGTAAAAATTTACGAGTGCTTGGAAAGGTTAAATTATACTATTGTGTTTAGTTTGGGAACTAACTGTAAATAATACTGTTCCGCTGAGTTCAGAGCTAACTAGGGCTGCCCAGGAAAAGTCAAATCCAACATATCCTCTTCCCGAAACGGCTCGGCACTACCTAGCCTGGTCGGCCCGGCCGGGGGACCACGACGGGGGCTCCTTTCGCCATGGATTCGGCAAATCCCCACCTTCCTTTTTTTAACATATATTTTTGTTTTATATTATTATTATTTTTCCGCCACCAAAGTCTCCACCGCCCCGCGGGTCCGGCGCACCCAGCCGCACTGCCCCGCGCGCCGGGAGCGGCAGTGACCGACCCCCCTTTCCCACCCCCCCGCCCCGCATCCCCGCGGCCGCCCGTGCCCTTGGCCGGGCCGGCGGCTCCGCGGCGNGCTTCATCTGGTCCTGGAAGTTGTCTGCGGGGCAGCGGGTGAGCGCGGAGCCGCGCGGAGCTGCGCGGCGCTGCGCGGGGCTGCGCGGGCCGGTGGCCGCGGCACGGCGGGTCGGAGCGGGGAGAGGGCGGCCGAGCGGATCCAGCCGCTCGGGGCTTAAATATGCACCAAAACAGCGCGGGGAAAGCGGGGAGGAAAACCGCTGCCTTAGCCCGCTGCCGAAAGGCACCCTGCTTGTCAGAGAGGCTATAAAAGGGGCGCTCTCTTTTGCTGCTCGTGCCGCATCCTGGTGAATTAAATTTATGTGCAAATATAGTTATTTATTTGCTGGCACGTCCTTTGCCTCCAGGACGCAGAGCAGCCGCATGAGGAGCCCAGCGGAGGGTTACAGCCCTCTGCAGAAGGAGGGGAGGGCGTGCGGGGGAAAGTAAGAGGCGGCCAGATCCAAGTCCAGTGCTATGAATTAAAGTGGTCGCTGGACATTTTGCAAATATGACTGTGGACTTCGGGGTTTTCTGCGGCGGATATGCACGCTGTTTACTGCCTGTTGTTTGCAAAGAAGTGTGGTCAATGGGATGCTCGGGGAAAGAAAATCTCCGTAAGACGCTCGGTTTACTCGAAAGATGATTTTTTATTGAGAATAGAGCCCAGCAAATGGTAGGGACGGCTGACTAATAATTAAAATCACGTGTAAATATTGTGCATGCAAAAGTGTGGTTCTAATTAGTTTTACATCGCTATGTGGGCTGTCTCTCTCTGTCTCTCCCTCTCTCTCCCCCTCTCTCCTTCATTCTTGCTTTTTCTTTTAATGTCTTCCCAACAGTTTAATCAGAAATCTTACAGACGTCCTATTTTAACGACGTTCTCTCTCCCCTTTCGGGATTGTAAAGCCCCATAATGAAGCCATTATCCTCTCTTAGAGTTAAAGGAATTATAGAACATAATTTCCACAAACAAGTAGCGGGTTATTTTCTAACAATTAAGAAAGCACAAATAAAGATCTCCTCAACTATTTTTTGTGGCCATTGTATAGACACGTAGTAATAGAAAAAAAAAATGTATTTCTTTCCTGGAAAGACGGAACTCGACGTCATTTATATTTATTATTAGGAGTCAGCTGTGGTGAAATGTGATTGTAGAACTTCCTTTTTCCATTCAGAAAAACATAATCTTAGCTGCAGGAGTCCTGGATGTTTATATTCGAATTTAGGTTCTCAACTTGCAGCGGGTTTCATTTTTTTGGTTCTTCACCAAAAATAATAGCAAATGAATAACAATAACAATAACGTTTAAAAGAACGTGCCTGGATTTTTATTTCTCAGTATTTTTCTTTCTTTCTTTTTCTTTTTTTTTTTTTTTTTTTTAAACTCTCAGATTGTATCAGAAGAGGGTGTACAGAAAGGAAGAGTTAAATTTTGACAAATAATTACAGACTTTTTATCACGCGGTCAAGTTTTTGATAGTAACGCCCGAGCTTTCACTGCTCTCCCAGTCCTTTTGCAGGAGGATGCCCGAAGTGAATTTTACATGTGGGCCCCGAGGTTCACAGAGCGGCATTAGCCTCGTACAATCTGCGTTTCTAACAGGTTAAGGATCACGATGACTTACATAGATGCAACAGACCTCGGACAGGGAAAAAAAAATCAGATAATATCGCAATGCGAGCTTGGAATAGTCAGGAATGAAGCACTCTCTCGGCGATCGTGGCTAAATAAAATCCTCCCTGACCTTCATCCCGGTATAATCAAATTAGGAAAACTACAGCCCTGCTGGCACTTACTCCCCACTGCAACAGAAAGGACATCGTTATTTGTAAGTAAGGGGTATCAGTAAGTGCTGTTTCATTAGCAGAGCTAGTACGCAGGCTTTGGAGGAGGATTCTGCAGCATTCTGCGATCTCTATTGAACTGGAAGTTCAGGATTTTCTTTTTTTTTTTCCTTTTCTTTTTTTTTTTTTCTTTTTCTTTTTTTTTTGCCTTCCCTGGCTTTCCTGTCATTGCAAACGGCTTCTTACGGTCTCGACCGTCCTGCAACTACAGAAAGGTGTTTTGGTTCAGACGACAAGGGAAAAAAATCGGATTCAGATTTTGGGAGATGTGCAAAATCCCAATGATGCGATCCCAATGGAAAATTCCGCACAGAGGCAAACCTGCCTGCAAGGACTATGTAGGCAGGCTCGTACACACATATCTACCATTAATACACTCGCTGTATGTACACAGGCAAAGCAGAAACTCCGCCAGACACGCAGTGTGCGGAGAGGCAGATGCTTATATCTGACTGCAAGGCAAAGATCTGCTCCTGCCCCGGGCAAGGCGTTTCCTTCTACAAGGACACAGTTGGGGCACCAGCTAAACTCGGCTTTCCAGACTGCTTCCAGTTCCTACAGATCAGTTGTTTGTAAAAAAAAAAAAAAAAAAAAAAAAAAAAAATCCTTCTCTTTTAAAGGGAAGAAAATCACCAAAAAAGAGAAAATCACCCAAAAGAGTGATTTTGTGCTATTTTTCTATTCTATTTTATTTCTCTCTCTTTTTTTTTTTTCGCCTGCGTCTTATATAAATAATAAATACCGAAGCTCCCGCACGTTTCCCCCGTCCCTGCCAGCTGGGAGTGATGACGACGGCGTGGCGGGCGAGCGGAGCCGGGGGCAGCTCGGGCTCCGGGGCGCGCGGCGGATACAAAAGGCGGCGGCGGCGGCGGCGGCGGCGGCGGGCCCGTAGAGGTCGCTGTTGCCCGTTCCGCGGCGGCGGAGCGCGGCCCGCGGGCGCGCAGCGGTCGTGATCGTCACCGAGGCCTTGCGGGCCGCGGCCGCCGAGCGCGGGGCGCCCCGTCGGAGCGGGCTCCGCGGTGCGAGGAGGAGAGCGAGGGCATCGCGCACGGCCAAGCACGGCGCCGCAAGCAGGACCTTGCTGTGCCAGTACCCGCCGTGGGGCACACTTGATCTTTCCCCCCACACTAGGCTGCAGGGAGCGTTTTGCTCCTTTTTTTTTTTTTTTTCTTTATAAATCCAAATAGAGAGATAACTAATAAGACATCCCACCCCACAACAGCCCAGCCCGCCGGCTACACGGAGCAGAATGCAAAAACGCACCTGACCTTGAATGCAGCCCGCAAGAGATATTAAAATCCCATAAGCAGGCAGGGACTCGCTTAGGCGTTAGCTAACCTTGAAGAACTTGTCAAGTTTCCCCCTCGGCTGCCGTGTGTATGTGAGGAATCACAGGAGCCTCCGTTGCAGATGTGAGACAGTGGCATTGGGACTTGACGCCTAGAGATAACTTCGGCGCTAAGATTTCTTCGGGCACAAAGGACCCTTGCCCCAAGCATACCTGGTGATGATAACAGCTGAAGTAATTAAGGCAGTTTCGTGCTGTAGAGAGAAAGGTGAAGCCCCAACAACATGAAACTACCTAAACCACAGAGCAGTTCGCAGGCGCTAATTATTACTTTCCCCATAGCCGTGGTCTTTAACGCAAGGATCCCGCTACGAAAATAAAACCAGAAACGTGACTAAAACATCCCTGCCGCCCGCCCGCGCAGCCCGCCCGCTCCCCTCGGCGCCCCCCCAGCCAACCTCGGTGCGTTAATGAAAACAAGAGAAATATCATAATAACCTCCCCTACGGGCAGCTTTCGCCTCTCCATGCAGATGCAAACGGGAAGAAAAGGCCGTGCACGACAATGTTACATCATAAAAAGCTAACGGCTCCCAATAAGCCCGGGTTCAAAGTCTATCCCCCCTCCTCCTCCTCCTCCTCCCAGCGCACACATACCCTGGAAGAAAGCATTAGCTGTCGCTCTTATTCCAGCCCTCGCTTTGCCTTCCCTTTGTGCACGACCCCGCTAGATAAACATGCAGCAAAGAAGAAAGGGAGGATGCAAAAAGCAGCATTGGTTAAATAAGCTCTTCCGCATGCAGCCAGGTAGGGGTACATAGCCTTGTCTGAAGGGGTTTCAAGCGGCCCGGTGGCAGCAGGGAGAGTCTGGTCCCCCATGCCCATGTGCTCACCTTTACGGTTTCTTCTGAGCCCTGAGATAAAGCTAGATCTTTTTATTTGTCATTGTCCTCTGGAGTTAAAGATCTCCACACACTTGTAGGTGTTTGATTAAAAGAAAAAAAAAAAACGGCTCCCTACCCTCACTAAATAGTAATTTGCTTCCTTAGTCTATGCAGCTCCTCAGTCAACTGAAACCACTCGTTCAAGACAGCAACAATCCAGATATACTAGCAAGTCATAAAACTGAACAAAAGCCGACAAACCTTAGAGCACCATCGCTATATGGCCCAGACAAATTACGACCGTCTAGGTAATATTTAAATAGATTCCTAAAGTAATTGCAGGGGGTTTAGGCAACTATTCCTGTTGTAAAAGTTCTTCAAGACATAAAGTAGAACCTGAGGATAAACAGTCACAAAAAGAGGTAAAATTAAAAGGATTCATTCCACGTTTTTTATTCTTCTATGAGAACATAAACATCGTCTTTTTTTCACGCACAGCAGCATTACAATATTAATTTATTCCGATTTAAGGTAAGAACTAGATATAGCTAGAACTAACATTTATAATAATGATAGAATGCATTTGCTTAAAACAGTATCGGCATTTTCATAATAATAGACATTTATACATATCTGTATTTATAGTTTTCCCCTTCTTTCCTTTTTTTCTCTTTTTTCTTTTTTTTTCTTTCTTTTTTCTTTTTTTTTTAACCTATATACTTGACCCTTTAATGCATGTAACTTCACAGTATAAAGGAAGACAGACATATTCTCCCTCGCTATCTTAGACTCTGGCTCAGAAAGTCCTTCTGATGTTCAGTATAGACACTTTTGAGGAAAAAGTGAGCATTTTTTTTCAAGGGGGGAATGTTGTGTGCTTGTCATATGTTACCAATGGTAACGCTATTTATAGACAAAAAATCACTAATTTCACATATTTAAGCAAAACTACGTTAAGTGAATATCTACAACCAGAAAGAGAGAGAATTTCAGAGGTAAGTGTCATAATTTAGTCCATAAGAAACACGAGCTCCTTTATACCTTTAAAGAGTAGAGATTTCATTTTCCTGGCCACATTTAAAGCTCTGTTACAGACTTTTAAGGTAAAGGGAGAAAAATGCTCTTAACACCAGTCCCCATGAAGTTCTTTTAAAGCATGCCTGCATTTCATTATTGTAAGTCGAAGGAAAAAGGGCGGAGGGAAGAGAAAAGGGAAACAGAGTGGGGGGGAAATTGAGCACCCAACATATAGAAATATGGCAAGGCTTAAATTATTCATTCCGAGGGCACATACAGTCCAAGTTACATCACCTATAATTTAAAGGAATGCACTATTAACCAAGCCTGTTTACTTTTCAGAAGGATATAGAGTGGAATGATATTTGCAGCTCCAGAAATAATATTTCTTTGTTTCAAGTAAGAAAATGAAAAAAAAAAGATAATTCAGACCCGAGGAAATCTAAAGGAATGAGGAAAGTTCATAAACGGCATTCTGTGCATTAGCATGGTTCATCCCCACTCCCAATCTCCCCGGAAATAGCTATAAAGAGGTTAAGGACATACTGAGAAGGTCTAAAAACGTTAATCCATACAGGTGCGGATGTCTACAGCCTAGGAAAATGATACTGGCTCTTTAAACCATAAAGATGTGTTTATAGGTTCATCAAGAGAAATTAAAGTTGGCTGTGAGCTCCCGAATCCTATTCTCTCTGTTCATTTTCTTCAGTTTCATTCTGCGGTTCTGAAACCAGATTTTAACTTGTCTGTCTGTGAGGTGGACTGTGCGGCTGATCTCTAGGCGACGCTCACGAGTCAGGTACATATTGAACAGAAACTCCTTTTCCAGCTCGAGAGTTTGATGCTTGGTATAGGGGCACCGTTTCTTTCGGCCACTTTTTGCGGTTAGCCAGTTTGCTGCATTTTCTCCTTTTGAATTGCCTAGTTTTAAGAAAGTAAAAGAGGGACATTACCAGCGGGTAAGAGGCGAGGAGCTGGGGAGGGAGAGGGGGGGAAGAGCGTGTGAGCAGGGGCTGCTCCAGAAGCAGCCCCGGGCACAGCTTAAGCGTAGGGAGTCTGGGCGGGAACCTCGTTTCCTTGAGCCTCAAAGCAGCTCCGAAAAGCCCGAGAAGTCGCTGGGAAAAAAAAAAGGGGAAAAAAAAAAGAAAAAAAAAAGAAAAGGGGAAAAAAAAAGAAAAGATGCCTTTGTCCCAACATTCTGGGGAAAGATGCCAGGCAGACAGCTCCTCTCGGCCCCCCAAAACAGCCTTTTGCCGATCCCCCATCCACCACTCCACCCCATAGCTCTGGGGGAGGCCTGGTGGCTGCTCTGGGGGCATTTCCCCCTTCCCCTCCTCCAAGCACCTGTTTCCAAAAAGAAAAAGCAAAGTCTGCGGATCCGAACTCCCTAAGAGTGCTCCGGTGGTGCAAAACAAGGTGAGCTGCAGAGCCGGAGCCTCCCTGCCTCTAGCCCCTGCCTTCCCGCAAAGCTTCATCCTGCCTCCCTGCTTCCAAATCATTCCGTGGGGAAAAAGAAATTAAATAAAAATTACAAAAAAAATCCCCTTTGCAGGGTTTTTATTCCTATTATTGAAAGCGGGTGGGAAGGAATAATACCGATCCCTCGAAGGCTCGGATTGTTTCCTGGGTTTGGAGCTGATTCTCTAGTTGTTTTCTGCTTGCTTTTTGTTTAATTATTTTCCAATGGGACGCCTGAAGGAATAACAGGGCGTCTGAAATGCGTCCGGAGAGAAGCGCCTGAAAAGCCTGCAGCCCAGGGAAAGGGAGTTCCTTTCTTTTTGCCATGAGGATTAGGAAGGGAAATAAATAGGCAAATGAATAAATAACAACCCTGTTATCCAGTGTAGACGCTGAAGGATATTCGTGGTGCATTCATCAGTCTAATTTGATAGCAGTTCATAGATGGCACATTTCAGCGCGGCTGTTATTCTGAAAAGCATTCTGGATCGTAAAATATAACTTACCGCGTTAATAGGTTTATTTATTGGCACTGCCTATTGCTTATTTTGGATGCTTTACAAACATCTCTGTTATCTGGTAGGCACCTTCACATCACTGGGGAAAGATTGATCTTGTTTTCCTATACGTTTAAGCCGCATGCAGGCTAAAGTTGCCCGGAGCGATGGCTCCAAGGGTTTTTAACTATAGGATGGACATTAATTTTTACTGCAACCCTATGCCCGAATATTACACAGTTCAGAAGGTCAGTCTGAGCAGCGCTTCTTGGCAGCCCCGCAGGGCTGCTGGGATCTTCCTTTTGCACTGTGATGCCACTACGATCCTCAATTGCTTTTCTTTCTCTCTCTCTCTTTTCTTCTTTTTCTTTCTTTCATTTTTTTTCCTTTTTTTTTTTTTTTTTTTAACGTTCCTATCACCACCACCATCACCACCATCACCACCACAGTCGCTGTTCGCTTACCTACGGGCTCTTTCTCGGGGGAGGCTTTGCTGTTCTCCGACGGAGCTGGCGAGAGCTCCTCTGCCGTCGAAGACGAAGCCCGAGTCTCTTCCTCCCGCTGGGAGACGCACGCCAAGGGGCTGGGGGAGCCCTCCTCGTCCTCGCTCCTCCCGGCGCCCGCCACCGGCGCCAGCGGCGGCGGCGCCTCGAAGCGCCCGGGGGGCCGCGGCGGGAAGGGGGAGGCGGCGGCCGCGGGCCCCGCTCCGCAGCTCCGCGCCGCGCCGTACGCCTGAGAGAGGCGGAAATAGCCCGGGACCGGCACCCCGCCGCCGCCGGGGCTGCCCGAGCCGCCCTCGGTGCTCAGGCGCGGGAAGGGAGCGGGCTCGGCGGCGGCCGAGCCCTTGGGGCATTTGTCTGAGTCATAGAGGCAGTAGGAGTTCTCCTCCTTAATGTTTTGAGCGAAGGAGCACGAGGTGGCCTGCTGGCTCTCCGACTCTTCCATGCGGCAGGACCGCGGGGGGTCTAGCCACACTTCCATGCCGGACACGTAGGGGTGCGAGGTGGGGACCATGCTTGGAGAAGTACCTTCATTGCGTTTGCCCAAAACGGGGAAAAGTCCGCAGCTTTGCAACCCGTAGGACAGATCGGACGCTTGTGGCAGGTAGATCCCACTGTTGGGATAGTAGCCGCCTCCGCCTCCGCCTCCGCCTCCTGCTCCCGCCGCTTCCCCTCTGCCCGAGCTGATCAGGGAGTCTACCAAAAAAGAGTTTGCAGCCGGGCTCTCTGAGCATGACATTGTTGTGGAATAATTTGGCGAAGGGAGCAGATAGCCCTTTCTGGCTGACATTTCTTGTGCAAAACATGCTGAATATGATTAGAGATACCCCCGCACCGCGGCAGTCGCTTGCAGCCAATGGAAACCCGGGCCTCCCTAGCAACCCCTCCCCGTCTGGTTTCGTATGCACAGAGCTGCTCTCAGGTCGACCTCTGAATTTGGGATATATATACGTATATAAATGTGCGATATGGATTTCTGGGCGCACACGCGCGCACGTGCGCCTGTGCGCGGGGCTGCGCTCCGGGAGCGCGCGCGGGGAACATTTTGGTGCCACTTACGCCAAGTTTCGCTCCCCTGTTATCACACGCACCGCTATAAAATAGCCCGGCGGTCTTGATGTTTATTATAGCGAGGATGAAGCGGTCTAGAAATGAAGCTTTTATTACTGCTGCTCGCCCCACAGCCGGGCTCGCAGGAAGCACTACGCGCTCGCCGCCCCGCGCAGCCCCTGCTTGCCACGGAATTAATAAAACCCCGCTTTGCATGGCCAGGCGCTGCGCCTTTTATTGGATTGTCTCATTTTTTAAGAAATAAAAGGCATGTTATTGTTTAGCACGGATCACTGGAAACTGTAAACGGGCCTCGTGTCGCTAGCGTTAAACTACTGATGAATGGGCTGCTTCCAGCCGAACATCACCACCAAAACCCCAGGCTAGACTTAAATTTACTAGAAATAAAAATGTTCGCTGCTGCGCTGAAGAATCTATTAGGAACCCACGCCATTCCAGGAGGATTGATTGTGTGGTCACAGCTTCCAGTGCTTTAGTTAACACAGGACTCTTCCCGAGCTCTGATCGCCACTTAAAATATCAAGCCAGACATATGCCACAGAAAGAATCCAGACGTGAGCAGTTCAAATGGATTCGCACAGGATGCTACACACCCCGTTTATTGATGTGTTTATATTTGGACGATCATTTTTATTTCCCACCACCACCACCTCCCCATTTGGATCATTCACTTTTCGTCTCTTCAAAAGCACCGTCTCGTTCACGAGCAAAGTACTAAATAATGGAAGGAATAAGTAGATGAATCCAGAGATACTAGACAGTTCTGCCCAGTCAAAATGCCATTGCGGCGGAGGGAGCAGACAGATAGCAGACAGACAGGCACGCAGACGGAGAGACAGATAGATTTTCTAATGAATCGCTAAATGCTCCTTGCTTTCACTTCCATCATCTCTCGCTTATGCTATTCCGAAGTCGCCTAGTTGCCTGGCCCGGAGGATTAAGGGCGCTTAATCGCCACCAAGTCTGGGGCTGCTCAGGGCTTCCCCGGCGTCTGCCCCGTCCCTGCGCCGAGCAGGGCCGGCTCCCCCGCGGCCCCTCCGCGCTCCGCTTCCAGGAGGGGGTCGGGAAGGCCGGAGCCGGGGGGGAGTACGGGGTGCGGGCGGCAGATTCTGGCAACCGAGGCTTGACGGGCCCGTGCCGGGGCCGTTCTCCGCGGCAGCCCCGGAGCGCGGTCAGCGCGGCCCCGCTCCGCGCCTCTCCGCGCCGCTCCGCGCCCCTGGGCGATCGCACGGTGCTGCTCCCGCTACCAGCCCCGCTTCCCCGTCTGTCCATCTGTCAAGCCTCACGTGCTGTCCCATTTAGTGTTTGCCTCCGACAAAGCTATTATTATTATCATCATCATTATTATTTTCTATAGTTTTCCATTTTTTTCCTACTATTTTCCCCCACGTTGACACTCCTCTTGGCAAGTTCCTCCGAAGCGTGCTAGAGACAGCGAGGCGCAAATGTTTCCGTACTCAAGTTAAGCTGGTGGGGCCCTCCCGAGGCTCTGTCCTTGTCAGATGGAAACACTGGAGCAAGGAGAGGCTGTAACAACTTGGCAATACCCATAAAACCTTTATGGAAAGGAGTCTTATTTTTCCAGTGTGAGCAAATGTGCCTTATAGCACGGCTTACTTAGGAGCGCTAAGCGGGTCTTGCCTGTCGGATGCGGTGATAGGAGTAGATCCAGCAGCCTATAGAAATCCTTCCATTTTTTTCTTCCTCTCGCATTTCCTTCTGTAATGTTATTTGTATTTCCCAAACCTGACTTACCCCACAATGTGTTAATGTGTGATGGACAAACCCTTATCAGATTCCTATGAGGGCCATATCACTGCTAGCAAAATTAATACCATATAAGGAACCATTTTATTGGCCAGTATACAGGAATGCTATTATCAATAGGCTTAACGTTATAAATACAGATCTAAATAAAATGAAATGTGAGCCTGAGGTCCACGTTCCAAATACATTTCTCTCCACAAGTCAGGTATAAAAATTACTCCGGGGAAGTCCGCTCTTGCGGTATGTTTATTTTGCATTTGCCAAATTAAATAGAAATGGGTTGCAAACCTAAAACCTGTACGGAATCGAGGAGTAACATTTGAAATCCTTCCAAAGCTGTTTTTAAAATAAGCAGTTCACTTTTAAAAAATGGATTAAAGGGGAAACGGGCCTATAAAATTACGTTACAATCCTCGTTAGACGAAATAATTTGACTCAAAATGTATCGGAACAAACACGAATTGACTTCCTCTTTGAAAGCTGATGCAGAAAATAAAAATCAGACAAAAGACACGGGGGCCAGAGTCGATTCGGAAGTAGAAACCTCTTTTTATATATATTTTATTTATTTTCCTGCCTTCCTATAGGCTTTGTGACAAAGATTTGCCAAGCAGTAGCTTTGAGCGAAAAGAGAATGCCTGGGTCCTGCAGAAGTTGTTGTCGGAAACCCTGCTCTGTGCCCCCCTTTTGCTGTGTTTATAAAACCGAGCAACGGAGGTTTGATGGTCAAGGCACTCCGTGGAGATCATGAACTCAGCTCGGCGGTGCATTAGCCCCGCTTTCTTTAATCGCTAACAAGGCCAAGGCAAATAGTAACCAGCATCATCAAACCCAGTGAAGTAAAACTAATAATGTGCGCTTGATTCTTAACTATAAAAGATAATGGTCAATTCTGACTAAACTGAGCTAATTTGGCATGTATTGTGTGTAGCTACTGCTTTTCCAGCGCGTAGCAATGCTTCCCTTGGAGCTTAACCCCTATTTAAAAGATATTTTTAAAGAATATTGTGGACGCCAGGGGAAAAGAAATACTATTTTTTAAATTCTATTTCTGTAAGTAAAGCCATCCGACGGTCCATAAATTCTAGCAAATAAAATTCTGATAAATATCAAAAACAGTAATACGGTGGTTTGAGAGAGAATCAACATTCACGGCGTGAACAGACAACGCTATCAAAATAAAGCTTTATTGATCTAAGAAAAATATAATAGATGCATTAATAGAGTCGTTAACCTGTTTTATTGGTTTGACTAAAATTAAAAACAAAAAGGGAATAAATAAAAGCCGACAGCTCAGCCTAAGCAAGCTCCAGTTGGAAATTTCAAAATGCATCACGTTAAATCATGATTTATCCACTTATTATATTCCATATAAACCCAAAGATACTGCATTGATAATCAAGGGACGCATTTCAAAAGCTAATTAAAATATGCTCTCATTTATAGACATGGGAAAGCTGCAATTTGCAAAATTGTAAATGGCCTTGCAGTTTGCTATAGGAGTGCATGCGCCGCCTATCTGAGGATAGAGTTGCAGTTTACATTTTATACATCGCCAAAAAATTAATGCAATCACAGTATAGTTATTTAATATTGGAACTGTCAGTTGTCAGGAACTAGCATGTGTGCCAGATTTTTTTTTCCTGGATTTGCTCCAGAGAAGGCGGATTTCAAACAGGAGGTTTAGGAACTGCCTCGGTGCCAAGTTAGGTGACAAGTGACAGCCCCACTAATTTTATCTTTACTAGAAATTCTTCCAAGTTAAGGAGGTGTGGGGGGGTAAGAAATGAAAAGGGGGGGTGGCTTGTTGTGGCGGATTATCCTGGTAAAAAATTCGGATAAGAATCAATTTTATTCCAGCTATTCCAGCCATCCACAGGCCTGGTCTCCTAAATATATTTTATAGTATATGTGTATCGCTTTACTCTTTTGGATTAGGAACATATTTTGCAAGTAATTCTGACGAGCTCCGAATTCTCGTATGCGGCAGATCAAAATCCCCCCCAGCCGATGCATGAAGGATTGATCTCATCGCCCGTCCCACGCCTCTGCGAAGAGAAGCGGTGCTTCCTATTGTCCGAATAGCCCTAAGCACCGTCCAGAAACGTGAGAGGGGGTAAAATCTTAAATACATGGGGCATTTTAAGCGAATCTTTATAGAGAGTTGAAATATACAAGCAAATAAATTAATAAATAAATAAAAGACATTTGAAACTATATCATTTATCTCACTATATCGCTTATTTTTGCGTCAGCCTTTTCTTTAAATGAGATCTGGATATAAAAACATATAAATATATATATAACTTGTAGCATAGCTTGGCTCTCAGACTCGCACGTTCCGATTTCAGAGTGTTTAATGAAAAGACTGTGAGAAAAAAAAATGAAGCCAACAAAACACAAACCCGGAGAGCTTATGAAAAAGCCTCCCAGGGGTTTGGATGTGGCATGTGAACTGAAGTTGAGTACGCGATTAATTAAACACAGTGTAGACACTGAATTGGCTTCGCCTCTTCCCTCGAAACATGCAAACCCTAATCATGTGAAATAATAAACAGTTATTGTAAGAAAGAAGCTTGTTTTTTTTAAATATTATCCTATGACCGCGGCCGTCAGTAAACAATTCGTAACCAGAGGGCGCTTTAACTGCTGCTGGGGGCCCTTTGATTTATTCAGCTGAGCATTGAATGGGGCAGGGAAACAACAAGGGGAAAAATAAATATTTGATCAAATATGCTGAGTTTAACTTGAGTGGTGTAAAATGAAATTTAGCAAAGGGACCCCCGGCGCTTGCCCTGCTCCTCCTCAAAACGTGACTTCTTAAGACCTGACATTTCCGAGGAGAGGTCAAAAGAGATCAAAATCCCGGCGCTTTTAATGGAACATCTTTGATGAAATCGATAGGTTCCGATAACCATCTCGAAACTGCTCTCTACCTACTGAACATGTGCTTTCAACTATACTTTCAACGGTCCTCTACGAGCACAAATTGAAAGGACTGGTTTTTTTTTTTTTTTCCTTAAAAATACTGCAGACACGTTCCCTTCGTTTACATATGAAGACGCTTAGAGGAACAAGGACAAAAGGACTCCTATTTTCAGACAGTTATTTAAATATTGCACACTCTCCCGAAAGAAAAGCGTGGATTAAAATATGCAGCCAAACCAGTATGTCCATATAACACCACCTTCCGCCCTCCAACCCCCCTTCTCAAATGGAGACATAACAAAAACATGTGAAACTTTTATGGGCGAGAAAAGTAACCTGGAGTTAGAGATACTCGGAGTGAGGATAGGGTTTCAAAGCTGCAAACCAGAGCAGCCCCCTAGCACACGAGAATGTGTGACTATTGTTTGTTTACAGCACATGTGCTATTTGAGATAGATAGATAGATAGATAGATAGATACACACACACATACATACATACATAAACACCGAATTCTGTTTTTACACGACCATCGAGTTAATATGCAACCAAATACGAAGTTTTTAATATAAGTGTGTCAAATCTTGTTTGATACAATCTGTGTCCAGCTGCGATGGAACAACTAGCCTTTAAGGTTACCAAACTGCCCTTACTGCACTGCAGTTCAAGTCCAATAAGACCGTCAGAATTGTCTGTCATTCGCAGTCTGTGTTCCCATAGATCTATTTGATTGAAGACACCTACTGTTCCACACATAAATGTCAACTTTCATCATATTTCCAGTGCTATGATTTTTATAACTGGAAGAAAGCCACAAGTCTCAATCTCTCTCTCTTAAAAGAAAAAAAAAAAAAAAATCAGATAACGTGTTTTTTCCACGCCACTAGCCAAAACTGAAAAGAGAAAGAAAAAGGTCAACTGCAACTCAAAAAGATGTTTCAATATTATTTCACCTCATAAGTTTAATCACCAACTTTTTTTTTTTCCCCTCCCTACGTTTCCCTTCCAAAGTGCTTAACTGAAACAAAGTCTGAGCAGGGGCCATGCAGGCTCTCCAAGAAGCCCTGCGATAACAGCACATTCCTCTCGTTGCTCCACGCTGCCGGGGAGAGCACTTACCTCGCGCGCTGCCCACCCCGGCCTCCGCGGGCAGCCCTGGCCCAGGGCCTCGCTTGGCCTCGCCAGCGTTCGCCGCCACCCGGGCCCACAAAGGGGAATAATTTAACGTGCGGCTCCTAGGATGCGAAGTGAACAAAGGCCAAGATTTTTGTTTTCCCTCTCCAGGGCTGCTCCCCTCGGCCAGGGCGGCTTTGACATTGATCTGAAGATCGCCATCTCGTGGCAAGCCGGGCCCTGTGCCGCCCTGGCCACGGCTCTGTCCCGGCTCCTGCCCCGGCCTCGGTGCCGGCCCCTGTTCCGGCCCGCGCTGCGGTGCTCCTCGCCAGGCGCAACCTCCGCCGCGTTTATAGCCAGGCCCTGGGCATATGCGAGCGGACGAGTCACGGACACTTTTTATGGCCACATTGTCACAGCAGCTCAGAGGATGCGATTTTATTGGGCTAGGAAATCAAACCCCCAACCAGAGGAACTCCATGGTTTGACTGTCTCCAGGATTGGCTCTGAATGCCAGTTAATTTTTAACCAGGAGAGGAAGCTTTCTCGCTAGACTTTCATTGCCATTCAGCTCTCCATCCGTCCCTCGCTCTCTCCCCGCGGACGACTGCCTGGGTTTGTCTGTGCATCCACCTTTTTTTTTTTTTTTTTCCCATACAGACCACTGTGGCACACCAGACAAACAAACAAATAAACAAGCAATCTCCCCTTGTCCCCTCCTTAAAAAAAAAAAAAAAAAAAATCCCCCCTTTTTTCAACATTTTCTTTGACTAGACATTGTCTGACTGGGTGGCGGTTGTCAACAAAGGCCCAAAGTCAGTAAGTCCTTCACCTCAAGGTTATGGGTGATGTCCAAGCAATACAGAAGTTCAAAGCCAGTAAACAATACGAAAACAGAATGTACTCTCTTTTGCTGATTAGGTTTAGGGTCAATATTTAAGACTCTTCCCCAAACACATTCCCATCTCAGCTATTGTTTTGTTTGGGGTCCCCCGCACTTTCTAACTTTCTGCCCGTGCCCTCCACCCCCGCCGCCTCAGCCCACCCCCTCCTTGCCTTGGAGATCAAGGACAATTTCAAACAGGCCATTTCCACCCCACTGCCATGAGTTTTTTTTTTTTTTTTTTTTTTCCAAAGACAACAATTTTCTAAGGACTCTCACGCTACTAAACACACACATCAGCTCGCTTGTACCTCCGCTTTGCTGATGGCAGTATAAAAATACACCCCATCGCTACTACCAACAATTTTAAAGTAGATGCCCTGGACATATGTAGTCTGAAGCAAACACAATGTCACATCAACCCCCCAGAAAGACAGAGCTGTCCCTAAGAAGATAAGGAAAAAGCTATGCATTAGGCGAGCTATGAACACTCTTGATTTCTATTTCCACGCCCGCACTGTCACCGGCTATAAGACTAGCTTGAGCTAGTTGGATTCACTTGTTTTCTCTACAATAAAAAGTGAAGATTCATAAAGGAGTAATAAATATTCCCCAAAGACTGAACAAGGCCATGATGTGTTTTGAGTGCCATCTTTACATCAGGTAAAATAATAGACAGTAACATAGCATCAGAAAAAAAGAAATTTCCTTTTTTTTTTTTTATTTTCCTTGTGCGCTGTTCCACGGTATACATGCAACCAAATACTTTCGCATATTAAAAGAAAACTGTATATACATATAGACGATACATATTGAAAACAGTGATGTCATATAAAGATATTGCATTTTGTGAATTGTGTCAAAGAAATCACATCCACTTGGTAAATTTATTGTTCAGAAAACATTCTTATCACCACGTTGTTGCACATGTAAAGAAATCCCACATCCTCTAGCCTCAAAGGAAAAAATATGGGGAAAAAAAACGTTTGAACAAAATAGTTCATGGGTTCCTTTTTTTTTTTTTTTTTTGTATTATTTACAAGTCTTGTAAAACACCGCTCATGTATGAAATATACATTCAGATATTCTCAACAGCAAATTACCTTAACGATAGAACACCGTATCCTTTGTAAACTGATATAGACTTTTAAATATTTTCCTTTTTTCCCCCTTTTCTTTTTAAATTGCATTTTTTTTTCACACTTTGGTTCCTGCAGGGAAATATATATATTTATAGATATTTAAAATAACTCCAAACAACTCTCCATTCTTTGCATATGTCGACTGGGCAACAAAGTAGAGCTCGTGACATTTAAAGTAGACAACAGCAAAATAACCATATTTACATTGTTTGGCTTCTGATTAAACTCCTTCACTAGCCACCTTCTAAAGAACATGCGATTCAGTTATTTTAATGATCCGATGTTATTGCATTGCACAACTCCAAGTTTCAATTAAGTGTTGTGTGGTATTTGCCAAACTGTCGTTCTCCACAGGTATTTCCTGAAGAAAGTTTGTGAGCCAGAAGCCAGAAGGTTAGTTTCCTTTATGTATTTGTTTCTCTTGAAACACTGAAATTCACACTTTTTTGCTATTTTATTTTTAGTATTTATATATGATTTGTCTCCAAAAAAATGGCAACACGTAGTCAGTTGTCATAAATAAAATGTCAGCTAATTAAAATTTCCTAAATCTTTACTCCTTTTTTTTTTCAGTGATTGTTTCTTTACGATATATGGCAAATTTATACCTGAAATTCTTAAAGTAATTTTTTTTTTCATTTTCTTCTCTTTCTCCCCCCTACCCACTCCTCACCACCCCAAACCCCAAGAAAACACGATTATACCCATCACTACATCCATATTACAACAGCTCATGACTGGCCTCTTGTAGGTTTGTCATTTTTCCTCCTTTAAACCTCTCTTCTCCCCCTTTTCTTCTCCTTTCAGACTAAAGGTTAAGGGAGCACTGTCTCCAACACAGACATTTTCCTCTAGGAAGGACAAAAGATTATTTCCCAAAGTTTGCATTCTGCAGTGGTCCTCGTTACGTCAGCTCGACATGGGAAATCTCCATACACATGTTCCACAGCAAAACCGGCGAGGGGGACGGACAGGCAGGCAGACAGACAGACCCCCGGCTAGTCAGTGTACGCAGAGGTGCCGTCCCCACTCGTGGCTCCCTAAAGCCTTAGTAGGGTGACCGCAGTGCTCGGAAAGGTAAGAGGTATGGGTTTTGCACCCAGAAGTGACGTGCACGTTAGAAATGGATGCCATGTGTGTCAAAATCAAATCGATTCCAGTTGATATGTAAATATATATATAAAAATCATCATCAAAGGTCCGGAGTAGATTTACATTTATGTAAAACCTTGGATTCTTCTAGTCCCGTCAGATACACACCTCCTTCCTCCATGTAACCCCGTGGCTTGACCTTGTCAAGGGCGAAATCTGAATTTAATCTCGTCTTGAAAAACGCTATGAGGTTTAAAGTAGTGGATTAGCAGAGTAATATTGTAATCGGTCCCTGTTAATTTTTTTTTCTTTCATTCTTCTGTTTTGAAACCATATTTTCACTTGGCGGTCGGTCAGATTGAGCATTCGGGAGAGCTGCAGGCGTTTCTCTTTGTTTATGTAGACACTGAAGAAGAATTCCCTTTCCAGCTCTCTGATCTGGTATTTGGTATAGGGGCATCTCTTTTTGCGGGTGCGTTGTCCACCTGTGGAACAGGGGAAGGGGGTGAAAAATGGCGGAGGGGGGGAGAGGAAAAATAAAGAGACGTTGGAGAACGCGGGGAGAGGAGGCTCGGGGCGAAACGCGCCCTGTGCAAAAGGCGAGTTTTAACCGCTCCTCTCCGCGGCCGGCGCTGGCAGGTCCCTCGCGGGGCGCCAACCCGAGGCCGCCCCAAGGCCACGGGGAGCGCCGGGCCGGGCCCCGCCGGGACCCCTGACGCCGGCTCCCC
>VWPW01020841.1:754428-773077 GCA_013389825.1 Crypturellus undulatus
CCCCGCGCAGCGCAGCGCAGCGCCCGCGCAGCAGCGCGGAGGCCCGGGCTGCCCGTGCGGCGGCTCCCGAGCCCCAGTGGATCCTTTGTGGGCTGCTGCGCGGGGTTTCCGCGCACCGCGGGCTGCCCGGGGCCGCGGCGCTGCCCTCACCTGGTCCAGACAGCGCGCGACCGAGCGCAGGGGACACGCTTCCCGGCGCAAACTATGTGCTCCCCGGGGCTGCCTGCCTCCACACCGGACCCACGCGGATATCCTGCTCCTTCTCCCAGCCTATCCCAGCTATTTATTCCCAGCAGAGAGAACTAAGCCACTAAGCCCGCTGTTAAGTCGCTGCACTCTCCCTCAGTCTGCGATTTTAGCGTACGCTCTCCGCGATATCAAGGTATTCTCCTCCCGATTAGCCATTACCATTTTAAAGTTCATTAAGCAGAATATAAAAGGTTTCAAGGTTCAGAAGCTCTTTACATTTAATATAGCCGCTTTCCCTTTAAAAGCTTCCTTTTCTGGTGCAGTTCATTGTCGAGGTATTTTTTTCCCCGAGCTGTATACTAGCTTTTCCTTTTAAAAAGCCCACATAAAAAATCAGACTTTGACAGATTGAATAACAATTGTAAGTAACAAACTGTTGGACAGAAGGCAACACGTAATTGCCACAGTGCCTTAGTAAAATGGCTTCCTTTAGACAAAAAGGCCAGCTTTAGGTTAATTTGTTTCTTTTAATATATTGCTACAGTTCAGGCGGCTACTTTATCTGTTAAACACTATTCTAGTGCGACCGTTAAAACGGCGATGGCTTTGAATTCAGCTCCTAACTAGACTTCTGGTGCAACACATGGCTTTTATAAAATCACTGGATTACATTGATATCAAAGGAGCCGGGATCCCCCTTTTTGCCGAATTTACAGGCACCGAACGCACGTTATTATACTTTCGAGGACTGACCACAGAGCTCTTTTTTCTTATTATTAAAAAAAAAAAAAAAAAAAAAAAAAAAGGCAAGAGCGAGAGAGAAAGAATTTTTTTTTTTTCTAAGACATCCGTTGCCCGGTGGGTATTTCACGGCCAATTTCAGCACTAAACACGTGATCTCGCCTTTTATAACAAAGTTTTGTTGGGGGAAATCTAAAGGCCCTTCATAAACCTTATATGCTTATAAAACAGCATATAAAAATTTAACAGCGGTGCTGCGCTAGATCGCAACCTCCCTTTCCTAAAGCGCTCGGGCGCTGCCTTTATACGTACTGGAGCTGCCGGATTTCTCCTCATTGTTGCCGGAAGATGACTCGGGGCTGCTGCTGCTCTCCGGCCGCCTCCTCCTCTCCTTCTCGGCGCCCGCCGCCGCCGCCGCCGCCCGGCCGCAGCCGCCCTCCGAACTTGAAGTTGCCGCCGTGGCCCCGGCGGGCGCCTTCTCGCCACTCTTGTCCGCCGCATAGTCCGCCGCGGCCGGCGTCTCCGTGGTGCCATAAGCCGTCTCGAAAAACTGGTCGAAAGCCTGCGGCAGGACCCCGTTCCTGCCCACCGTGCTATAGAAATTGGAAGAGACGTTGGTGCTGGGGTGGTAGACGTTAGCTGTGTTTTTGCCGAACATCTCGCCCATGCTAGCAGTGTTGGTGGAAGGCAAGCAGTCTCTGTGCATGATCTCCTCTGCGGAGTAGCAGTGGGGCAGATTGTTCCTGGGGTGCCATTTACTCGAGGGATCAATGGCATATTCCCTGAAGGTAACTTCTCTCACAGGTTGGACCTGGGGTAGGTTGGAAGAGTAGGAGTATGTCATAGGGCGAGAAGACGGGGTCTGGGGCAAAAAAGAAGGGAGGCTGGAAAAATCAGGACCCGAGACGTAGTAAGTACAACTTGGCAAATACATGTTAGAGGAACAAGGAACACGCTCATCAAAATCCATCATTAGGGCTACCTCGGGCTCTCCGCATTAGCCGAGCTTAACATGATTCTCTAACGCAGCTGCCTCTTTGAAGCGGATCCGTGAAGTAAGAAATTTGGAGACGTAGGCTGACGTGGAGAGCTATCCCCATCCTTAGCAGGGAGGTGCTGCCCACGTGACGCCGCGCCGCAGTTGACAAGCTGCGCGCACGGGCCCGCCGCTCTTTGTAGCCATCTCAGGGGAAGCAACAGATCGTCACTTCGCTAGTCCTCCCCCCAAAAAAGCACGCCAGGTTCCTACGCCCCCCGCCCCGGTCCGCCTCGGGTCCCCTTAGCGGCCAGCGAGGCGCTCGCCTCCTCGCCACACTTGGCCGCCCGGCCGCTTGCAGGCGGGCGCTCTGGAGTAGAGAGAATTAGAAATTCCCACAGTGTTAGGTGAGACCTTTTCCTTGTTTGTTTGCTCGCTCGTGTGTGTGTGCGTGTGTTTGCTCGCTGGCATACTCCAAAAGGAGGAGGATTTAGGTAACAGTTTGTTCTAGAGAGCTGCTTACGAGCAGGAAACCTTCCTTAAGAAATCGCTTTTTTTTTTTTTTTTCCCTTTTTTTCCCCCCTTCCCCTCTTTTCTCAGTTTTCTTTGATTTGCTTTTTTTTTTCCCGGAAAAAGAAAAAAATCCCTAGCCCCGCAGGGTTTTTCTGGAAACGTTTCTAGGAAGAATGTGCCAGGGTCAAGTCTGTACTGATTTTCATGGTGAATAGATTACATGCTTGCATTCATGTTCACTTCCGAAGCGCTTAGTGTCTTCCTTCCCTTACTTACATATTAACCTCAAATACCCTATGCGGCTTTATCCAAGCTTTACTAGAGGTAGTTAACAATATTGGATTCCCAGGACGCAGGTTCTCTTTCTTCATGCCCTCCAAACCGTTGCTTGCTTTATTTGCAATGCCAGAAAGCCCTTTAAATCGCAGACCGCTGAGCAAAAAGTGTTTGCTGATCTCCTCGCCTCAACAGTGTTGCTAAATACTTCGGAAACCAGTGAATGTTGGACTATCCTGCTTTGACAAATATTCTAAGTTTAATTGCCAGAAGCCTAGTTAAAAATATTTGACATACTATTAACCCCTAGAAGCAAGCTTGCAGTACCAAGATACTTTCCTTTTTGCTTCAAACCGTCGCTGAAGGCTGAGACCCAGGGAGACCTATTTTAAAAACGTGGTTAAACTTTTACTATTGTTGCATGAAAGGGATGATATAGAAAGCGGATTGTACAGGGCAGAGACTAAAAAGTACTTCTCTGCCAATAAAAATGCACACCCCACTGAATGTGTAGAGCCAAAGAAAACAGAGAAATACGCCAAAGAATACAGCACCTTTAGAGGCACGGACATCCCTAGGCTGTTGGAAAAAAAATAAATATATTTTTTTGCTATTCTGATGCTCAATTTCAGAAAAGAAATATTTGGGTTCCGGCTGGACTTCATGAAAATAGAAAAACAGAATTGCAAACAACTGTTATGAAGTTGGCGATCTTGAGAAATTAGACATATTTCAAGACCCCTACTGCTGTGGATTTCGAGACTAATGGGAGGAAAACTTAAATGTTAAGGAAATAATTTTTGGATTTCGACCCCCCTCCTTCCCATTCTTCTGCAGTGCTGTAGAAGTATTTATATATCCGGAGAAAGTTCTATAGTAAATTCTGGAGAACTTCGGTATTTAAATGTCAACATTGATTTGTTTATTTATTGCTTAGCTTATCGTAACTGACTCAATAACAAATCTAATCATGTTGTGCACAGAGAAAATATTCTCATTATGTATTTTCCCTACATTATAGTTAACAATTTCGTTTGGATTCCAGCTGTAAATATCAATATTATCAAGTAATTACTTTGTACGGGAGTAAACTAATTTATTAGCATTAATGTTTATATGCCTTTTTCTTATTTTACAAGGGTTAGCATTCACAAATCAAATGCTCTGGACATATCCCCGTAATGAACCCTGTATTTTGGTCTGCTGCAAGAACTTCTTATGCTTACTCCATGTTTGGTTGCTGAACTTGAAATTAATGAATTAATCTTCGAGTTTGACATATTTGCTAGAAAGTGGATGGAAAGAGATCGCATGTCGTCAAAACCACTAGCAGAAGACTGGATTGTCGTTTAGGGATTGTAAAAGCGTTGGGGGCTTTTCCCTCTGTCTGTCTGTCTGTCTGTCTGTCTCTCTCTCTCTTTTCCTCTCTTTCTTTTATTTTATGGGGGGTGGGTGCAAAATCTCTGGTTGGCTTTTTGATTAACGCTATAATTCCGCTCGCCTTTATCCCGTCTCCCCCCGCCAACCCCCCTACCCCCCCGCGCCTTTTTTCTTTCTTTTTTTTTCTTTCTTTTTTGATGTTGGATTTTGGAAGTTCTCTTTGGGTATCCGAGCCCTGCTTTTTTTCCCCCGCTCTGTCCCCCGCCTTCTTTCTGTATATGAAAAATCAATGCCCCCACCCTGCTCGCACACAACCCACCCCCCCTTTCCAGCAAAGAGGAATGTATAAGGATTTCAGTGACTTTGAGATAACAAAGGCGCCACCATTGCAGAGCCTCGCCCCGCCTCTCTGTGATGGCAAACAAATTCTTGCACTTGTATTAGGGCTTTTAAGGCTATAATTGAACACGGCGCGTCTAGGAGAACCGAAAACAGTTCTAGACTGACCTGCGGTTTTATAGCACTTTGGCAGTCAACTTCAGCTTGTGTCAGAGCAGACACGACTGAGCTGCCCGACGGTTAATCGTGGGACACCACCTACTTGGACTCACTGCAGTTTCCCCCTCCTTGCGTTAAATAAATCTCAAACCTTGGGCACAGGAGTGGGGAACGAGGCTGGCAAAGGTTTGTACGTGGCGATTTGCTGCTCCTCTCTGCTCTCGGGGGCTGTCGCGCCGCGCAAGGCTCAGTCTTGCCAGAGGTCGCGGCTGCCTCTGGGAAACAAAGGGAAATTAAGGCAAGGAGGGCGAAAAAAAAAAAAAAAAGCTGCTTCGGTGCGGAGACCCTTCTGCCAAAATAGATGTGTGTGCGTGTGTGCATGGGCATATAAGCCCTCTCCAGGTTTGCATTACTTGTGCTCTGTGTGTGTGCTCACCCCCCGTTTAAAAAAAAAAAAAAAAAAAGGGAGGGGGGAGAAAAAAAATAAAAAGAGAGAATGAAAGAAAACAAGCGGTGGATTTGTTCAGTCCCGTTTTCCACGCGAGGGACCCCAAAAATGCCTCCTGGTTCCGTCTTTGAGGGGGAAGGTGTGGGGCGCAGCTCGCCCCAGAGGCACTCGAGGCTCAGCCGGTCCCCCGCTTTATTTGCTGTTAAGTGAAACAGAGATAATGTACGCTTAAAGCCCCGGAATGTGTGGGTAATTGCAGGGAGCCCGCTGTTAAGTTGCTGTGTTCAGCACAATTATCAATGTTGATTATTTGGTCTAATGTTGAATTGCTCCTTTAATACAGTAATTGGGACTTCCGCGTTAAGGAAGGGAGAAAATCGAGCCTTCCCGTCACTAACCCCAGTGAAAACAACATAAACAAAGGGAGGCATTTCATTTTGAGAAGCAAAATGCATTCGTTACGCCTTTCCGTGTATTTCGACCGGATTAGAGAGGGTAACGCGGCTAAAAATGTTATGAATTCTGCAGCTCCGCTGCAGAGCAGTTTGCAAAGGACAAATGTGGCCAAGAGGTGGAGAGAGGCTCGGAGCACATTTACCCATAGCTAAGCTAAACAAAACGAGGAAAAAGATACATCTCTTCTTTGGAGGAATATAAACAAAGCTAGGATGCCTCGATAGCCTCGCTTTTATATATACAGATCGCGTGCAAAGGGGACTGTTTAACTTACTACCGCTGTTCTTTTAAAGGTCAAGTTCTATAGTATCTAAATTGTTGTCTTTTTGTGTGGGGTTTTGTTTTAACAATTTTAAGGCTACCTTGCCAAGAGGGTGGGTGCCTGCAATTATCAGGGGAAACGTGTACCGAAAGGAATTTATCTCGAGAAGAGCTAATTAAAATATTACGCGTTTGCTGGTTTGATTTTTTTTAATGCTTCTTACGTATCAAAACGGTAGGAATTGTTAGGACTCGAAAACCGGGAGATATCCCAATAATGAGGAAAGCGTTTTGTAAACCTATGCTTTGATTGCAGTATACAAGGGATTCTTAGAAAAACGTAATTGCAGAGAATTTGCAACGTTTTCGCCAACGAAAAGCAAGCACATCACCTTCTGTCTTTCCAATGAAAATAGCGCCATAAGGCAACAATTCTTTGCAAAATGTGCCAAGAATGCAGCTTCAGAGAAGGATGATTATTGTTTGATTTTACATATTTCAACCACAGAAGTTGGAGTTCTCTTTCTTCTTTCCCTTTTTGTCAGTTATGATACTTAGCAATTCGACTTTGCCTGTATTTTTATGTATATGTGTATATATGTATTTACCTCCCTATGCTGCTTTAACACTGTAATCGAAGAAAAATGTGTAGAATGTAGACAAAAAAAAAAAGCAAATACGAAGCTACCAAATAATTCAAGTAGTCTTTTTTTTTTTTTTTTTTTTTAGCGGCAAGATGAAATCTTAACTTGGGGGATCCGTACAAACCAATTATTGTTGAAAGCGTGAGACTAAATATGTATAAATAGGGGAAAAAAAAGAATGTATCCAGATTCCAGTAAGTATTATTCTGTCTTTTCTGTATATTTAATCCCATTGCATTATGTCATACCCATGTTTTTATCAGATTGCAGTGTTTCCCTGGGCTTGAACATTTTAGATTGATTTTTAATATCAATTATCCAAGCCCTTTCCTCTTCCACCCACTCTTTCCTTTTAAATTGCTGAGACAGAAAAGTGTGTGTTGGGGGGGTGTTGCTTTTCTCGCCCTCCTCCCCTATTTAGCTTGAGCATTAGGATTAAACGCTTACAGACCTAAGGAGATTTAGCCGTCTTTGGCGACCGACCACGATACTTTAGATCCCGTTCAGATGATGGACGTTAGAACGTTATATCTGAAATTAGACCCTGATCGTGATAGTTACAATAAGCAGAAATGTGGAAGTTTTTTTTTTTTTCAAGCCGGGCAGCTGATTACGGAAAGATAACTTCTCCTTCCCGAGAACTATTTTCTTGCCCTTCTGTGGCCAAAGGATTTGTTGTTGTAACGCACTCCCGGCATCTTTACAAGCGCGGAGAGTTTCTCATAACGGTGTGTGTGTTCAGAAGCCTTGGTTCTCCCAAGCACTTTGCACCCTCGACTCTGCTCCTCTGAAGCCTCTCTAGATTTTGCCCTTATTTTACTATCTTTCCTGCCGAAAGAGGGACGAGGCGGACGGAAGAATAAGGTGGCACAAGGATGTATTAGCTTAAACGATCAAGTATTTCAGGGATTGATTGAGTGGCGATGCTACCATAAATGTCTCCTTTTCTCCCCTTGAATGCTCTGCGAGGCTCACCTCAACACTTCAAAACGTGAATTCATTCACACATTCATTTCTTCCCCTGTACCCACATACAGGTGCAAGAGACTTTTTGAGAAAAATAAGGTGCCTAGAGGGGTATCTGGACCAAGAAACCGGCTCCACAATGCCCGCGAAAGGGATTTTCCTTCGTTATAATCCCTCGATACAGAAAACCATACACTTCCTACCGACTTTCACCCAGACCCTCAGAGAGCCGGGGTCATTACCATGGGTTGTAGTAAGCAGGTTCCAGTCGCCCTTCATGTCAAAGTATTTTATGCGGAATTAGAGAGGTTTGGGGAATATCTCCAGCAACGCTTTGCAAGAGCCCAGCTATTAAACATCGCAGTTATGGGACACAAGGCAACATCTCAGGCGATGCGATGCTCCCGTTCAAAGTCCACATGCAGGACGGAGACTGCAATGCCGCTTTCAAACGCATTACAAAAACAAGTCGAACAAAACATTCCCATGCCGAGTTACATTTAAAAGTATTGCTACAACTGATGCCTTGAACTTGACCTTAGATTTGTTAATCCAGGAAATATATGCAATGAAAGGGGTGGGGTGGGGGAATCCCATTGCATAATTTCTAACTAAATACTTTTTTCTACCTATAAATTCAGTATGCAAACAGCAAGACGTGTGAAATATAAAATATACTCTCTACATTAAGAGCAGAAAGGCACGTAAAGCAAATGCCTCAAAGCCGAGACGAACTCGTCGTGTTTGGACTGTTCCTGTGATGCCCAGACCTGCAGCTCTCCGCACTCAGTACAAAATTCGACGCAGGGAAAAAAATTTGAATTCTCAGTGAAAGATATTTTTATAGGATATAAGCTTCTCTCTAATGCACAGTGGTTTTTAACTATGATTTACAGTGGCTTTTTTTCTTTTTTTCTTTTTGTCCAACTCGCCAACAAACACATCCGATTTACTGTACCGCACTGCTAACTTTATAGGAGAGTCTTATTCACATATCGCAAAACCCACCAAAATAAAGACATTTCTTCATCAAGAATTGTTTCAGGGGGCAGATACGGGAAGTATCACTATACCAGAGCTGTCAAATCAACGACTTTTAAAATCCCGAACTTCACATTTTGGATGGACTTTTAAAGCTGCCTTATAATAAATGTATCTGTACTTGTGTAACCTCTACAGAAATCTGGTATTCTGATAAAAGCGTAAATCAGGAACTGGGGCTCAAAATGCAGCCGTTTTTCGCTGCGCGTAGCAGGCGCTCTGGAAGAGCCGCTCGTTGTCTCTTCTTTCATATGTCACACAAAGTTACCCATAAAAATAGCTTTGCCGCTAATAGTAATATGGCTGCTTTGCCTGTGCTGGAGTCAAAATATGCCCGGTGTTCTGTTTATTTCTCATTCCGAGGCCTTTGAAAAACACGAATTCGACTATCACTTTTGATAGGAATCGGGGTGCTTCAACACAAGCCCACACAAGGCAGAAGCGACCGGGATAGTATTTGCAAAATCACTCGAATCAGGCAAGGCGGGATGTGTGGATGAAAGGTCCTTTCTCTTTCGTTTTTATTTTCCCTTCACTTATCCAGGCAGCATATATGTAATATATAATGCATATGTATAAACATATATCATTTTGTTAAAACTCTCATGTCTAGATATTCACCAAACGAAATTGTTTTACATTTATATCCATTTAAAATACATTTAAATTAAAACTCAGGCTTCTGTATGCCTACCAGAGGCACCCCGAAGCCTAATACCGGAATGACTTAAAAAAAAATCTCTCTTCAATTGCTCCTAAGCAAACCCGACTACAGTGGCCAGTTTATACGATGAGAAATAAATTAGAGCACTTTGCCCATGCCTTCCAATCAAGGCGATTACGAGGAAGTTCAGATTAATTCAAACTGGCAGGTTGCAACTCCCGGCTGGCGTTTTTCTCTCTCACTACGCGCATGCAGGGAGGAAAGTAGGCAGGTTAAGTAGCCGCTCCGAGGGAATACCTCCTTCCCTTGCTTTATTCCACACAGAGCAGTCGATCCTGCTTCCCGTCTCAAGATTAAAACTAACACAGCAGACGAGCACGCACAGACAACAGGGAATAACATCCAGGAGCCGCTCCCCGGGGCAGCCTTCCCCAATTCTGCCTCCAAACGAGCGCAGTGCGAAGCCGAGCAACCAGCAGCGCCCCCGACAAGCTCACCCGCACCCAGGGCTCTGCCCCCGGCCTCTTGTGGCCCCATTGCCTGCCAGGAGCCTTCCTCGCTTTCCACCTAGGCGAGCCGGGCAGCATCAGCGCTGCGGAAAGTGGAGCTAGGATGAGCGATCTTACTTTTCTAAGCGGGCTCCTCGTCCCCTTTTAACATCCCTCCAGCCAGAATCCCCTTCCTCATCCAGCATCCCGGAGCGGCAGACCGGCTCACACCGGGCACAGGGGGCCGGGTGGCTGGGGANNNNGGCTGGGGCCGGGGTGGGGAGCAGGGGCCTGGGAAACCCTCCGCAAAGGCCTCCCAAATGCATCTCCCCCGGCCGCTTGTTTGTTGTTTGCTTGTTTGCTTAATTCACCACCAAGCACGAGGAGAGCAGAAACATTCAGGCACTCGCAGGACGAGCGCGAAAAGCTTACCCCGCATCCAGGAGTCTCTTGCCTGCGCAAAAAATACGTCCCCTCGGAGACTGACAGCTACGATCCCGCGCTGGGCTGCGCACCTCCGTATCAATAAGGACGAACTGCGCTTTTTTGTTTGTCTGTTTGTTTGTTTCCGTCCCTACAGATTAAATATACTCGGTCCATAGAGCTTTCCTTCTCGAGGTCTCAGTGACTTAGGTTGCTGTTGATTTGATTTTGTACTTTTTGTTGTTGTTGCTGTTCTAGTTGATGTTTGTCTGCCTTTAATTGAACGGAGAGAAATCTAGCCAGTAGGGCACATCGTCCTTCCTACGAGCTTCAGACTCCCTGCAAAATGTACCAATATCACAGGCTCATTATTATAATGGCTGTTATTATTACTGTTATTACGGCCATTCATTTCTTCCTCTGTCTCCTCTCTCTCTCTCCTCATCCCTTAGGATTTCCGATGACGCTTTGCACACAAACAAGGTGACTTCAGGCGGCTAAAAATGCTGTCTAATTCCATGGATTCCCATCGCAGGAGAAGGAGAAAAAAAAAAAAAAGAAAGAAAGAAAAAAAAAAGAGAGAGAGAAAAAGAGTCCAAGTGTTTTTGATCACGGGACACCCGGTCGTTCCTCCCCAGTACACCCCGGGTCACAGTACAGTAATGACCGTGGGCTGTGCGTTGTAGGACTTGACCTTTCCTACGTAGAAGAGGGCGCTTTCCCCCACGCTGCGGGGAGGGGAGGGAGGGGGAACGACGGGAGGAAGGGAGATGCTCTCTTTGGGGATGTTTAATCACATTTCAGATCTAGGAGCGGGCAAATCTCCTTCCTTTCAGCACGCCATGTTGAAGCTATTCACTGGAGATTTTTTTTCTTTCTTTTTTTTTTTTTTTTTTTTGGCGGGGGGGAGGATGGAGAGGCGGGAGGGAGAGAGGGAGGGTGGAAAGACTTAATGAACATTTGCATCTCGTCCCCTAGTTCATGAATCAGCTGCATTGAAGGCGGAAGAGGGGGCCAGGCCGGGGGGGTGGCCGGGCCGGGCCCCGGCGGGAAGGAGCCCTATGGCCCGCTGCTGCCACCGGCCTCCCGACCCCCCCTTTTTATTTTTTGGACTCCTTTACCGGCCGTGTACGCGCAAGGCCATCTCTTCAAATCATCATTAAAGTGCATTAAAACGCATCTAAAAGTTATGAATGGTAACAAGCAGCCTTTTAGCGCCTGCCAATATTATTTTTGTATTAAACGCTGTCTTGATTTTATTGCGAGCACTGCCCACGGAGAATGCTGAAATGTACGAGGAATTGAGTTTTATTTAAGTCATAGCCATTTTTTTTAACGTTAATTTATAGGCTAAGGGCCGAAATGCTTACCCGCTTATTCAGACGGATGCAAAATAAAGTCACTACTCTAGAAGCACAAGGCGATTTTCTTTTCCTATCATTTCAATGTTAAACACTCTATTTCCTCCCCCTTTGCCTCAGAAAGACGACTTAGAGTCCGAGCATTTTTAAGGGAAATATTTTCCGAGGAAAAAAAGTGGTGGAGGACGACGACGACAACAAAGATACAATTTTGCAGTTCTAGTTATCACTCTTTTTCGGAAATGTGCTCCTGTCAAGGTTTATTTCCCATAGCAAACCACCTTTGCTAATGCCAGAGCTCGAGGTGGGGATATATTAAATACTGGATTATACTATACACGGGGAAAAAGAAAATAAAACGAACCCCCTCGGTCCGCATGAAAAGTTCACACTCGCTTACTGTCCATGGGAATTTCAAACTAGACAGAGACCGACAGGAATTAGAAGATTATAAATGCATATATTCAGATACTTGGAATTAAAGTATACGTCTCTGAATCCTATATTAATTATTTCGAGTGAAACAGAGCGATTTATTTTAAAGTTAATTATGCACGGGGACATGCATATAATTATGCAACATTTTGCACCGGGACAGAAATGCTGCTCGGACATTACTATTTTAACAAATTGGCTAAATATACATTATTAACTTCTTCTCTCCTTCTTTTGCCTTCTTCTACACATCCCTTTCTCTATACAACATATATTTTTTTTTCAGGAAGCCGAGAAAATAGAGTCTCGTTTTTGTTTGTGTGTGGTTTGTATTTTACTTTTATGCTTGTTTTACTTTGAAATACTTCTTCCGGGACATTTTTTTTATGTCTGCAAATAAAACTACTCGCATATATTACTCCACTACACAAGCCGCGCACAGTAACTTTCCCGTGACCATTTTAAAACGTTTTGCATAACGTGGGACATATAAATAATATTTTTTTTCGAAGAGTGTGCCTGGGCGGACAGCAATGGATCCACATGTCGTGCAGCAATGGATCACTTTGGTTAATTATTTTCACTGGCGATACGCACACTTATAAGACAAGCTGGGGATGTTTTAAAACGCTGTCGGCAGTTTGGTGAGAGGGGAATATGTAATACAACAGCAATTTGTACTTGAAAATGTATGTGCCAACAGCTTTTGGACGATAAATGACGGTAATAAATAATGTGAACCCACACCCTGCGCTCGGCTCTGCCGCACGGTGCGCGCTCGCGCCGGGGGGATGCGCGGAGGGGCGCGCGGAGGCGGCTGCGGCACCGAGGTCCCGCACACACGGCGCGTTTCGCGGTTGAGCTGGGTCCCCGCGTGCCCCAAAAGCGGGGATCGCGTCCCAAGGGCCCCGGCATCCGGCCGCCTCCAAGCGGACCAATTCCGCGGCCCTTAGCCTAGGCCTGGCCATACAGACCCTAACCCTAATCCTGGGCCTGCCGACCTTCACCGTGGCCTCGGCCCTCTCCCTTTCACGAGAGGCGCCCCGTGCCCGGTGCCTATGCGGAGCTGCCGGCCTCCCCTCACCTGACGGGGCTCGCCTGCCAGGCGGGCTCGGGGCAGAGCGCAGGGGCTGTGGGCGGCCGTATCGGCCCTGCCGGGACCAGCCGTGGGGCTGCGCCGCGGGCCCGATCCGGCCACCAGTGCGAGTCCCTGGGGCGACCCGCGGCGCATGCGGGAGCCCGCGGAGATGTCGGAGCTGCCTCGCATGGGAGCAGGAGTCCGATCCAAAATGTTACCTTATCCCTACGGCTAGCGCAAGCCAAGCGCTCCCCCCCCCCCTTTTTTTTTTTTTTTAAGACTGAACTATATATGCGGCGCAGCTATTTGAACAGTAGTGGGAATTCAAATTTGCTAATCCACCCTAGGTCTAGAAACGCTTACCAGATTTGAATGGTAAGCAGCTCACTGCAAAATCGTTATCTTCCAACGCAAACTCCGATTAAAAGCTACTTTTAATTTATTTATTTTTTCTTTTACTGAAGTCGGCCATATTCCCGCTGAGGGTTTCTCGCCAGGCAGCCTTCAGTTGCATCGCTCTAGGGCATGGTGTGAAAACACAAGACACTTCTCTAGGACACACTAAAACCGTCAGCCTTGGATTGTCGCTAATGAAACGCAACTCGAATCGTGCCGCTCACCCACACCTCCGACCTGAAATGCGTGTAATTTGCGGCGTGTCTCATACAATCATTATGCAGCTTGTGGAATATAACGGAATAAAGAGCGATATTCACCTAGCACAGGACAAGTGTGGTTCACAAGTGTCTTTCTTTCTCCAAGCAAATGAGCTCCTTCAGGAGCAGGCTTCGTCCCGAGCCGGGGAGAAGGCGCCTGGCAGCGAGGCAGAGTTCGGGGTTGCTTCCTGCGGGCAGCAGCTTCAGGCCGGGCAGCCGGGGCTGCCGAAGGAACGAGGCCGCAGCCCCGGGCCCGCTGCTCGAGCTCGGCCCCTTCCCTTCGGGGGATGCTCCCAGCAGAGCAGCCGCCTGCGGATCCACTGAGGGCCTCAGCGCGAGATTTTGCTGCCCGTTTGAAAATGCCCTTTAAAGCCTGGGTAGGCCACGGAGGCCGCTGGTTACCAGACGCAAGGGAGGACCCGCCGGGGTTCCCTCGCCCTTGGTGCCCCAAGGTCCTCGTCCGATCGCAGCCGGCTTTTCTGGGAGCCTTTTGACTTGGCCTTGACTCCCTCGGCCATGGGAGCTGCTTTCCGTCCCCCTCCCAGGGCAGAGTCCCACTGCAAGGCCTCATCCTCGGCCATCACATATGCACCTTTCAAACGTAATTTTCATAGCAAAGCTCGGGAGATCTGACCCAGAAAGCTCCAGCTTTCCCAAAGGGATGCCACGGATTTTGCCAAGCTCAGCAGCTGCGGGTCACCCTTGCTCCGCTTGCAAAACCTCGCGCTCCGCTGACCTGAGACCCCCTAACTCCCGCGAGTGGGAAGTCGCGTACTGCCCGGCCCATGTGCTCCGCCACGGAGCTCCCGGAAAATCCGCGCCTGTTCGGAAACACTGAAATGAGCGAGAAGGCAGCAGATAATACAGCTTCCGGGAAACCAGATATTTCTCCTCCAGGCCCTTTTCATGTAAATTATTGCATAAATGCGTTACAGTGAGCTCTGAGCACCAGCAGGCTCCCCGCGCTGATCCGCGCAGAGGTGGCTCCCTTTGAATTTCAGAAATGTAAGGCTAGAAGTCCACAGCTAGTGCGGTATATCTGATACTTCTTAAATTTACCGTAAAGGCTCCCCAATAACCCTGATTACAGCCGCAGACCACCACGGCAGAGAGGGGGTGGAGGGCTGTGTGTGGGGAGGCTTACAAGGAAACCTCGCTCCCTGCCCAGCGAAACTCGCCGCCCGCCCGCACCACCGGGCCTCAAACCGAGATTTCCCCACGAGGCCGCGGCCTCATCGGACTCCCCGGCCCACGGCCAGGGAAGGAAAGCGCAGCAGGACCTGCCCGCCATGCCTCTCACACCTCTCTACAGCCCGAGATGGTACGGATATATAGGCACACACGCGCACCCTATATATGTATATAGCCACGTATATACACATATATATGAAGCAGACACGTCCGTACGGGTGTTTGCGCGGGCGCGCAGGTGCAGCGCGCACGGGCGGCGGGCGAGGAGCGNATGCCGCGAGCTGTCAAAAGTCAAGGTCACAAATCGTCTTCCCCCCCACCCCGCCGCCACTTTTTTTTTTTCCTTCCCCTTTTCCCCTGTCAAGGTCAAGGTTTAAGGCCTCCTTCTCAGCCCTGTCACCGCAAGCGATCCCCCCACTCGTGCCCGTGATGGCATCGCCAGGCTCGGCGATAAAGCCCGAGCCCCGCGGGCTCCGCGCTGGAGGGGCTGCCGCGACTGGTTCTCATTTTCCGACAAGGGCTGCAGCTCTACATTGATATCATCTTTTCTCCTTTTATTTTTCCTTTCCCCTATCTCCCAGCCTCTCTTCAAAGTACCTGGCTCTTTACCACTAGCAGATCACTTCTAGCTTGGAGAAGCTGATTGTCAGGCCTGTTGCCCCACACTAACACTGCCGGAAAAACAAAACAAAACAAAAAAACCAACGATCCATATATACATATATATCTCAGCTACACAATGGAAGACAGCAATATTACAATTACAAGGCAGATATTTCGTATTGCTTTATGAAATGCATGTAAGTACCAAAAATAAAGAGCATTTCTTTCAGGCTTTGTTACAGTGACTATTTTATTAACAGTAATAATACTACTATACCTATCTACACGTCTTGGATTTCCATTTTTTCAGTAGAAATATAAAAAAATGAGGGTGCACAAGTATATTTTCACAGTGCGCTGATTTTCTTTTTTTTTTATTATTTACAAGATAGCTTCTTATAGTGAATAAAAACAAAATAATGTGCTGGTTGAAATAACTGATTGGATTAAAAGGTGCTGTAAAAAGAATCCCTAAATGTTCTAATGCGGCCTCATAACAGACAATAAACAAGGAGAAAAGACTAATTACTTATAGATCAAAATATAGATTATATAAAATCAAAATACTTCTGGGAAAAAATGCAATTCAGTTCGAAGTTCTTGGATATTTTTTTCCAGAAACGGTATTGTTTTTTTACTATAATGTAATGCCAATGCTCATGTTTTTGGATTCACCCAGAGTCAAACAATTAAGATTTTCCGGGGACTTACAATATTAATTCTTGAAGATCATTTGAGGTCTAAAGAAGGCAGAGTCTCTTTAAAAGTATCTATTGTACAGTCTGCAGGAAAATAAGAAAAAAAGAAAACAACAAACAGTTCAGATGACCAGAAATCACCTACTGAAAATAAAAGCAAAAGAAAGATATCTCCAAGCAAATATTTTCATTCCTATCCCCAATAGTCTGCGATGTTTTAAATTTGCTATCAAGATAAATCCTCCACAGAGCTTCCTTCATTACTGATGTCTCTGAAATCCTTATTCAGTACCTTCGACGTTTATTATTTTTTTTACATAAAATGCATTGTTTAAAAGCATACAGTAATTGTACTTTTTTCCCACTGTGGTTTACCTGAGCAGTCATTCACCAGACAGTTTGGATTGCAATGGAAGAAGAAAAGCTTATGTGTACACATCGACCTCCTCACATTAGCCAGCTCTCAGATCGTGGCCACGAAGAATGTTCTGAAATAGTAAAGTCATAGAAGTACTTACAAGTTTCTCAGAAAATTGTGTGTCATAACTGAAAGTGAATCTCTCAGGGCTGGGTATTTGGGTTTTGCAGTTTGTCAGTTAGACTCTCTGCCTTGGATTTCGGGAGAACTGTCAGTTTTAACCTTTTGCTACAGCAATATTAAAAAAAAAAAAAAAAAAAAAAAGCTATAATTCCAAAGATACAGATCTCTTGTTCTGAAAGAAGAGGTTCATTGTCTTTTCTTTTTAATTATTATTAATAATTATTTTAATCTGAACAACAACAACAAAAAAAAAGTCCCGAAACTGGTGGGTTGCTGTTTCTCCATTTTAATCCATTAACTGGTAGTCTTCAATTTGTTGATAACTTTTTTCTCTTTGACCCTTCTGTTTTGGAACCAGATTGTGACCTGTCTCTCTGACAGATTTGTAGTTGCCGATATCCTTCTTCGTTTGTCTTTGGTTATGAATTTATTTGTAGCGTATTCCCTTTCGAGTTCTTTTAACTGGACTTTGGTGTAAGGTACCCGTTTCTTTCTCCCACGTCGGTACGAGTTCGCATCAGAGGGATGGGAAACGACGTCTGCAACAGAAAAAAAAAAAACACGCGCAAACATTATGAAATGCTCATAGCTGACCGGGACATCTTTAAGGAGTACAGAGGGTAGAGCTACCGGACACTTCTGCCTTGTTCCCCAGACTTAGTCTAGCTACTGAAGCACCACTCTGCACTTGCGATTTTTCTCTCTGTATATATATGTTTTCCCCTACAAGACGCAGCTTTTAGGAGCGGAAAGCCTGGCTGCTGTCAGACAGGCAGATAACTATACTTAACAACATCAGCAACAAAAAATTGCAAGAAGGAGCCTAGTAGCAACCCTACCCGGTCGCAGCAGTGCTGCAAGGGTGCAGGCTGCAGTGTTTACGGAAAATTCTCGCTAGGCGCGAATACTTCATACCTTTAGCAGATTTTTTTTCCAGCTGTTTCCCTTCCTAGGGCGCTGGGCATTGGGGCGGGCTGGTTGAGGGATTGATTTTTTTTTTTTTTTTTTTCCCGGGGGGAGCGCACTCACACATGAGCCCCGAGGCATGCGCGTGCGGTGGGACGGGGCCGGGGTCCGCCCGCAGGTTATCTGGCCAAAAAACGCGAGTGGGACAAGTGGAGGCTGGAGCGGGGGGGAGTGGAGTGGTGCGTGGCGGAGAGAGGGGCTAGCAGGGCCGGGACCCACGCAGGTGTATTACCCGGGAGGGCGGATTTCCAGAGGTGCGGCGGCTGGCTCTGCTCCTTGGGGCAATACACTTGCCCGTTCCACCCGTTGGTGATGGCCCAGGGCTGGTAGCTGTCCATGGGGAGCAGGGGGTCGTGCCTCGGCTCGCCGGGGCCGCCGATGGTGGGCACCACGGGCATGTCCAGGTAGCCGGGCACGGGCTGGTAGGGCCCGGCGGCGTAGCCCTGGTAGAAGGCGAACTCCTTGGCCCGCGACGTGAAGTCCTCTCCGGAGACCGACGTGTCCATGTACTTGTCGGCGAAGGAGGAGGCAGGCTGGGCGCACGACTTGATGGCGTTGTGGTGGGTCATGCGGCACGGGTAGTAGCCGCTGCCGAAGTAGCCGTAGGGCAGCGCGGCGCCCGACGAGCTCTGCACGGCGGCCGAGCAGGGGCTGCACTGCTTGACAGCGGGCTCGGCCATGCCGGCCGCGGGGGCCTCGCTCGACGTGTAGGCGGCGGCGCTGGGGGCGGCGAGGGGCGCGGGATGAGCCATGAGGTTGCGGCACGGGTTGGCGGCCGCCGCCGCCGCCGCGAAGTTGCTGCCCGCGTGAAACCCGTCCATGTTCTTATTGATCTCATCCAGGCTGTTGTCGTAGAGGAACATGACGGGCTCGATCCAGCGGGGGTGGAGGAGCACGGAGGCTGTCATAGCCCGATCCGCATTGAGACTAGTGGCTCTTTTTTAAAAGCCCCAAAGACTGAAAAAAGAGATACTCAATCTCCGGGACTTGACCGCGGCTGACGCGCCAGTGTCGCGCCAGGCGCGCCCTCATTGGGCCGCGCGCCCCCACGTGATATGCAAAGCAGCTGATAAACATCTGAAGGAATAAAGTGGAGATAATTAAATCAGGCAATAACCGGGCCGGGGCCGCGCCGGGGCCCGCGCCGGGGCCGCGC
>VWPW01020841.1:782685-818956 GCA_013389825.1 Crypturellus undulatus
AAGAAAGAAAGAAAGAAAGAAAGAAAGAAAGAAAGAAAGAAAGAAAGAAAAAAAGAAAAAAAGAAAGAAAGAAAGAAAGAAAGAAAGAAAGAAAGAAAGAAAGAAAGAAAGAAAGAAAGAAAGAAAGAAAGAAAGAAAAGAATTCAGCCGAGGAGAAACACACGATTACTATAATGAGACAATTAGGATGAATGTCGCATTTATAGGGAGAGGAAGGGTATGATGGATAGTATTAATTTTTAACAATAACCACAGGACCGGAGAATTAAAAACTGCGAGCAAGAATATCCCGGAGAACAGGAAAGCTGCCTGTATATATAAAAAAAGAACCCCATATAATTCCGCAGCGGAAATCAGTTAGCAAGTATCTTCTGCCCGTTTGCAAACATCAAATGTTCCTGCCATATGTCCATTCTTATTTGTATACCAGCTCAGAAACCTGAAACGTATATATACGATATTAAAAAAAGAACATGAAAGATCTTCCCAGAAATCTGTGAGAGGGGAATGTAGGTATGGAGTGGGGGATAAAGGAAGTAAAAAACAAGTGATGCTATTGCCAAAATCTTTTATATTGAACAACACAGCTGAAGCTTTTATCATGGTATGAAATTTACTGCCTAATAATTCAAACCCGTAGGCTCATATCAAGATGTCCCGGCTCCTAACTGAGTATCCAAAGTTTGCTATGAGGTGAGTAGCATCCAAGGAAGACAGGGAAAGCACTGGGGACTGCAGGTGACTGGCAGGGCCAGGGAAATGAGAAAGTAAGGGGGAAAAAAGAGAGAGAGAGAGAGAGAAAGAAAATAAAAAGAAGGGAAAAAAGGAAAAAGCAGAGAAGATAGAAAAAGCTCTGTGGGCTGTAAAACCTCCAAGCACCCCACCTCCTCGCATCTTCATCCTTTTGGGCAGGTGATCCCACCTTCTCAGGTACCAGTGGCTAAACAATTAGGCACCAAGTGAGGAGCTGGAAGTGATCTGAGCTCCCTGGAAAAGAAGGAAAGTGGGACAGGGGACACCAGTCTGCTTCACCACGGTTAGCACCTTCCCCATCCCGCCCCCCCCGCCCCCGCCGTATCTTCCTAGGGAACAGGAGCGGCTCTGGGGTCCCAGGGACTCTGCAGCCTGCAAAGAGACTTTCGTCGTCCAGCAGAAGCCACCTGCTTGTCGGGGACAGTCCGATCCCCTGCGCCGCGGGAGGGTGGGCAGCTCAGGTGGCAAAGCGTGTTTGGGCGCTCAAGGCCAGCGCCTCCCCCTTCCCTCCTCCCTCCTTCCCGGGATACTCCGGCCTCTTCCCGGCACCAGCGACGGGAATGAAGCCGTCCTTTGAGCGGCGGGACAAGGGCAGCGCGGAACCGAGCTCGCCGGGGCGCTTCGGGGGCTTCGGGGGCGCGGGGTGCAGCCCGGAAAAAAAAAGAAAAAAAGGAAAAAAAAAAAAAAAGAAAGATTTGGGGCTGTCTCGGAACTCGGCGCTACAGCCCCTGGCGTGTCCCTGCTTGCTCGGGCGCCGCTGCGGAGCGCCGGGGGACGCTCCCGGCTGCCGGTATCGATAGTGATCGGTATCGCTAGAGACCAGGTCTTTCCAAGGGTAAACAGAGAGCGGGGCTGGGTGGGAAAGGGGAGGGGGCCCCGGCTGCCGCGCGAGCAACGCACAAGGAGCGCGGCCCCGCGCCGAGCGGCACTGCGAGCAGCGGGCCGGGCCGGGCCCGGCAGCGCGGCGGGCAGAGCGGAGCGGCGCGGCGCGGAGCAGCAGGCGAGCACGGCAGACTGTGTCCCAGGAGCCGGTAAGCACCGGGCCGCCGGGCCGGGGAGCTGCAGTGGCGAGAGGTTCCCACTAGATGTCTGCGCTGCTAATGGTAATTGCGGCTCTGTCCCTCGCCGGGTGTATCCCTGAGCCTGCAGCTCTTTGAAGTCTGCCATCCCCTGTGGGATTAAATCCCTCTTCCCCTTCCATCCTGCATTTCCCCCTCTTTGTTTCCTTTTTTTTTTTCCTTTTTCTTTCTTTCTTTATTTTTTTTTCCTGTAAATAATGTTCAGGAGTTTGGGCTAGAATAAAACACGGATCTCTCCACAGAGAAAGCTCTCTGGTGCACGACTCATGCTGTTGGAATCCTTTTATTACCTTTGATGTGTTTAAATAACACGGTAAAGCTGTGCACACACCTCGGATTAAACTTTAATCATCCGAAGTCAAGGACGTCCAGGTGGTAAACGACTTTACTTTGACATTTCTCCTTTAGAGCCATATATGATCCCCGGCGCAGGTCAGAGAGACATTCCCAGTTCCCCGAGTCTCAGAAGAGCAAATTTGCTTTTACCGACAGAGATTAGAAACTCGTCGCTCCTGCTACCTTATTTTTAACAAAATCAAGGCTCCCAGGATTCTCGTACACCGTATCATGTACCTATGGAATTCCTAGAGGACTGGGAAAACGTTCTTTGCTGTTAAGCACCGCGTTGCCTCTCTAGGGAGGTGTTGATATAATGAACCATGCATAAAACTAGACATGCTTTGTGTGTGAAGGTGCCGAGATATCCTTCTCTCTAGAAAATGAATGTATACGTACACATAAAAATATACATATAGATACACACAAATATACAAATACGCAAACACGATTTTAGAAGCTAAAATTACCAAGATTTCCTTTCGAGCACAGCTAGCGATTCTGTACACATTTTCCTTCGAAAATTGTATTTTCTTGATTTTTTAAATTAAAAAAAAGGAAAGATTAAGGAAGGAAAAGATTAAAGAAATCCCCCTCTTCTCTTTGGTCCCAGTGCGTTGTGGATACCTCGGGAGAACTTAAAGTAATTTTGGTTCCTCAGGGATCCCTCCCTCCGCCCCAGGAAAAAAAAAATATATATATATATATATAACAAATAACATGATTGTGCTTAAGAGAAATATGGAACTCTTTATTTGCTGCTAGCACCTGGTTGTAAATAAGACATCTTTTCTTTAACACGTACAAGCGAGAGGAATTTGTGGGCCTTTTTATTGTCAATCAATCTGTGACAAGTAATTTTTGCATTGATTCTTTCCAATGGATCCCCTCCCCGTCTCGACTTAATGCTTCGCCTGGAAGCTGTGGAGCGCAGGGAGCTAAAGCCAAGTATTTCGCATGGAGTTTCAGGTCTGGAGCCAGTCATAAGGAAGGCCTAACCGTCGGAAATCCCATGCTTCTTGTTTATCCTTTTCACCCCTAGTTTGACCCACTGGGGCTTCACACTCTCCCAGAAGGAAATTTAAGAAATTATTAAGAGTTAGATAAAGGTTGAAGGCAACAGGCAGGAGGGACATGGGCTCGGGCAGAACGCTTTAAGGAGCCGACTAGGAAAAGGCGCAGGTAGTGCAGGGGATGGGTGAGATTTGGCCTCCCCTCGGGACTCTCCACTCGCCAAGGTCTGCAGCGCACAGAGCCAGGGAAGGACGGGCCGGCGGCGACGGGGGGCGACGAGCAGAGCCGGTCAAGGGCACCGGTGCCTCCCCGCTGGTCTCCGCTGCCAGCGCGGCCGGGGCGACGATGGACGGGCAAGGCTGAGCCTCGGACTTCGCCTTGGTCACCGCAAGGAGTCCGGAGACCTTGAGTAAGAAATCAGGATCTCTGCAAAGTTTCTTATGATAGCGCTGCAAATTACGGGAGGAAAGAAAAAAAAAAAAAAAAAAAAAAAACGCTGCTCCCCGAGTGTCCCTTAGCCGGGCTGTAAGAGGCGGCGTTATTGCCTTATGCGTTGCTGCTATCGACTGGAGATAAATCCGAGCTGGGAGCCACGGTCGCCATAATAGCAGCTCACTAAAACACAAAAGACAGTTCACGTATTTCTGCACAGACCCGGGAAAACTTTCCTTAAAATATCGTTATGCAATTATTCAAGTGTCCGTTCTGTCCTCCGCTTCTAATTACGAAATCAAGATGTTTAGTGTTGGAAAAATACATCGGTTGTTTTATACTCGGACAGAGTCTTTACTTGTGAAACTCACTTCTTAAAAAAAAAAAAATCTGGAAATAATTAACTCGTACAGTTGAGAACATTATGTTGCCTATACTGTAAACGTGTCCTTACACCTTTACAAGACGTTACAGAGGACTTACTCAACTAATTGAAACTGTTATATAGCAGCGTTATGTATTCAACATACTCGTTACATTTCATCTTTATGGACTTAGGGTTTTATTCCTTCCACAGTCTTGTGATTTTTTTTTTCCCCAACAGCCGGTTGCTTAATCTGCAATCAGGAGAGACACTCGAACACTTACGCAAAGAGAAGCAATTTAATGTTATTTTCTCCACGACAGGGTGAGATGGATCACACCGGCGCGGACGGAGGATGTGGGAAGGAGCTGGAAGAGCAAATACCAGCTGCGCCAGAGCCCAGACGCTTCTTCCCCGTGCCAGCACCCCTGGAGAAACGCATGTACGTGCGCTGGTTGCTTTCTGCGCTAACTCCCTAGGGCGGGGGGTGTCTTGCTTTCCCCAAAATAAATCATAGTAGCGACTTGAGGAACTGCTTCAGGCGCATCCTTAAGCTGGGAAGGGCGGGTGGGTAGGGAGTGAGGGACACTCATCCTCCCGTGGATGAGGGGCGCCCTCTGGGCAACCCACGGGGATGGCCCTCGAGTGGATGCGTGTGTATATGAGGGCCCATGTGTGTTTATATGAGTGTGTGTGTTAGAGAGAGTTTGTGCGCGAGTGGGTGAGCGGGCGCGCACGGGGAGCTGCGGAGCTCCCCACGGCGGCGTCCCGAGCTCCCCACGGCGGCGTCCCACGCGCGACGCTTCCCCCGCGCTCCCAACCGCTCTGGCAGGTTCCTTCCGCGGCCGGGGCGAGGAGCTTGCGCAGACAATTTGCCCTTCATGCCAATAGCCTCTGAGCCCACAACGAACCGTTTTCACTGCCTTGTGCAGCTGATGGAGACTTTTGTCCCGCGCGGCATAACGACCACTCACACAGGTTAACACAAACGGCCGATTCACGGGGCAGTCAGAATCCGGACCAGGATGTGGGCTGCAGCCAGGCTCGAATCTCTGCTGAAGACACAATCCTGCAGTTAGTGTTTTATGTCGTTCTCAGTACAGAGCTGAAGGGCGACTTCAGATGAGCCCCCCTGTGTCCCACAGAGATCGTCTCGATTATCCCCCACCACCCACCCAGACTGATGTTCGCAGGCAGAACCTGACATGTCAGAGGGAAAATGCAAAGTGGAGAAGGGAAACCTTCTAATCGCCAGAAGGGTTGCTGCTAGGAAGGAGATATGTGATGCACAGACGCTTATATGTACAGGCTAATATGCGTGTGCGCCCAGGATGTGCTGCTAAATGACAGAGGGTGTGCGTTTTTCAAAATCCGTTTTATGAAGAAACGTTTCCAGAAGTCTAGCGGAGGGATGCCAGTGCGGCAATATCACAGCTCCAGCTATGCCCTGCGCGTGGCTTTTTGCCCAGAAATCAGACTTCATCCCTCATCCCTGTCTTTCCTTCCACTCCGCTGTCAGACGGAGCCGGAGATAAATCTGCGTCCTTAGGTGCATTGAGGTCTCCAAATAAGTTTATTTTGCAGCGCGGTGCGACGGGGACAGGCAGAGGCAAAGGGAGTCGCTAAAGGCAGCGGCGCGGACGCACCGCGCCCGCGGGGAGCCCCGCGGAGGCACCGCGCCGGCTCTGGGCCACCTCGCGCACGGTGCAGGTGCCGCCCGCTCCGAGGGGACAGAGCCCCGGGGGTTCCCCCTTCCCTTGTCTATCCCCTCGCGAGCTCCTTCCTTGGGGTCAGGAACAGGGAGAATCCCGGGGCTTCTCCCTCGTGCAATCCCAAGAGGGGCTGCTGAAACGGGGGGCAGAAGGGGGCATTTTCGGATGTTTCCAACAACACGGAGCTGAGGCTCCCGAAGCGTCTCGGGAAGCGAGCATTGTCTAGAAAAACAATGACAGAAAATAAATCAGTCATCGAGGTCCCCGTCGGAGTCCTGGGGGGTTTTAGCCAGACTCGGTGATTCACCTTCCCCGGCTCTCGAACTCATTAGGAAGTTAATAGGAGGCGCCGGGTATTTACCCCGGGGTAACGGGGCGGGAGGGAGGACTGCCGAGGCCGAGGCACCCGGGGGAGCTCAGCGAGCAGCCGTCTGGCACACGAGACGCGGCTCCGCGTGGGGCTGTGTGCGCGCTGCGGCTGCTCGTCCGCATCTACAAGGCTGTTTTGCTACGGCCCAATCTCTCTCTTTCATTTTTTTCCCCCCAGAAGGTTAAGTGGGCGCAAAGTAAAATTTATAGGCCTCCGCGAAGACGTGAAGATTATAGTGAGTCTTTCAGGAATAAAATGCGTATAAAATAAAATTTCTGGATTTATTTGCTCAACTTTGCTCAACTTATAGTTGATAAACTCCTTATTGCTCCAAAGGGAAAAACTTCCCCCAGATTCTTATTATTAGTATGTGTGTAAGGTAAGATTTACACTCGCAAAGCGGAATCGTGTTCGGAAAGAAATGGCAAAGAAGTTAAGTTTTAAGTCTTTTTGAACATGTCTTTCTCCTTTTTTTCCTTTTTTTTTTTTTTTTTTTTTCTCCAGTCCAGGAGTTGACTGTAGCCCCTTAAAACAGTGCGAGTTTTCTGTCGTCTTAGTTAAATGGAAGCAAAAGTTTTTACGGCCTCGACGGCGGCTTCCGTAGCAAACTTTTGCATGAAAGACGGGGGGGTTAGTGCCCCAGAGCTAGATTTTGCCCTGGAAAAGATGGAGTCCTGCACAGTCCCGACATTTTACTAGTCAGTGTGCTTTTTTACTGCAGAGCTCGTGTGTGCTCTCTCGAACGTGATTCCTGGAGGGCACATTTTTTACTTTTTTGGAGGTGGGAGGCTGAGTTTTACTTTTACACGGTCACTCATTTTAAACCTCGCAAGACTCCAAGTCAAGTATAGCCGTTGAGTGAAAAATAACCGCCCCAGCACTCTACTGTTAATTAAGTGAAATTATTCCACTTTCATCTCGCTCCTCAGAAATATTTTTACTTAGAGAGGACTGCCTGCTAATTGGGGTGCGCAGTGCCCTTTAATCTCTAACACAACGCCTGGAACCTGCCCAGAATGAATTAAAATAAGTCTGATAAACAAGATGCAAACATGGTTTCCCAGTAAAACTCGTTTTATGATCACAGCTTGTGTACCACCTCAAAATATTAGGTTTAGGCATTTAGGATGTAAAGAATAAACCCCCTTTCCGAGGCCACGAAATGCTCACATTTGATACTGTTTTAATCTTCTCTATTAGAGGTACAAAGAGGGAGGGTCTCTTGTATTTTGCACCGTCTACACTGTGGATGGAATGTAAATTTGCATGTTTACGTGCACTTTCTGGGCAGAAATCGTCCCCTGCACCTACGGATAAAGTATGTGTAAGCCTTCTGCAAACAGGCTGCAGAAGAGTAGCAGATCGTTCGCAGATCTCTCTCTTCTCTCTCTTACTTATTTATTTATTTATTAATCCCTGATAGCTGATCGAAAGGGCACTGTGTGTGTGCAAGAGTGTGTGCAAGGGTGTGTGCAAGGGTGTGTGCAGCAGGGAGCTCTACCACACAGGTTTGCAGCCTTATAGACTCATGCATTTCGAAATGGGTCGGCTTATAGGAATTACAGCTCGGAAAAACTCTGACTGAGAAAGCTGTAATTCATGTAGATCAAGCTCAGCCACTCCCAAGGAAGGAAAAAGAGAAAAAAAAATCCCTCAGACGTGGAAGTAACTCTCATAGAGCCCATCATGTCTGTGGCTGGCCGTGCAGAATTGAACGCTGCGCTGGACGCCTACAGCTGCCGAAACCGCCGGATCCTGCTCCCACTGCAGAAACCCAATCGGTTCTGCGTGGTGGGAAGCAAACATTTACTTGTTTGTTTGCGTGTTGGTTCTATTTATAGGCTCTTCTGCCGAGCTCATCCCCGGAGCATCGGCATGTCCACTGCGGTGGGATCTGATTTCCCAGGCGAAGCTCCATCCTTATCCAGCAGCAGGGCTTTGGAAAGCTTCCGAAGATGAGTGTGAACTTGATCCATGCCCTACACGGCCTTCACCCTTCCTCTTAGAGCCCTAAATGTGCTTCCCCTCCGGCCCCGCTCCCTTATAGTACCATACAGGAACGCAAAACAATTAAATGAGCCTGAAAGCCACCCGAAATTGCAATGACGAGGTGAAATGCTCTATGTTTGTCAAAGGATTTCAGAAAACAGGTGAAGAATTAAGATAGGAATTAATGCCCTGCTTATCGCATGCAAATGAAATATTTAATCTGCCATTTCATCTCTTATGTGTGCTCGAACACCTCCAAAAGTTCTTTGAACAAATATTTAGTTTCCAAGCTATAAACTTGTCTTATGCAAAGAGAAAGCTTTTAGGATCTCCAGTTTAAACTCGTTCTTACTGCTTGTTGTGCTGCTGAGAATTATCAAACCGGTCAGCTTACCTTTCCCAGGAGTGGTAATTAAAATAGAACTTGGGGAAGGGGGATAAAAGGAAGAATAATGGCATTCAAAAAAAGTGAGCTCACCAGTTGTGACTAGCATCCTTCCTAGTTCATTTATTTCCTCACTTAACTCCTTTTCTTCTTTCCCATGCTCCTACTCTGTTTTTTACAGCAACTCTGCAGAATTTTAAGAGTCTTTAATGTCTCTCTGAAAAGAAAAAATGGAGAAGGGAAACTGTTAGGGAGGAAAACTGCTAAGGTATTGCCTAGTTTGGCAGAAGAGTTATCTCAAATGAGAGCTGTTTCATCATACCCTCTCCAGAGAGCAAGGAAAGCACTCAGGGATTGACTGGTCTTTTTGCACACTAGACTGGGATAAGATGGGGTGGGAAAGGGAGAGGCGAAAGAGGATCCTTCCAAAAAACTGCCCCGGAGGTCAGCACTCCCCTCCTCCGGGAAGGTGGCTGTGGTGACAGTGAGATAGTGGCATTGGATAGGCAGGTGGAGGCCCTTTGTCAGCCACAGGCTTTTGATGGGGGGCAGAGAGGGCAGCAGGAACCTTTTTCCAGTGGCCCTACACTACTTAGACAGCATTTATGAATGGATGAAGTTGAACATTGGACAGGACTCCCTGAAGGAAAAGAACCTTTCAGTGGAACCATCAACCTGTCATCGCTGCAATAAAGGTGTAACGCACAGGAGTGCTGGTAAGAGCCCAGGGTTTGTTTCCTGGCCCTGTCACATGACAAGGGGCCAGGGTTACCGAAGGTTACCCCCTCACATGGAAAGGATCACTGGCCATCCAGCCCTGCAGCTCCTTCTCCCTCCTCCTGTCTCATTTTGTATTTTAACTCATTCCGTATTTATTTATTTATTTTTAATGCAAAACCAAGAACCATGTTCAGCTACAAACCCATAAAGGCAATAAATAACGCACTGGTATACCACTCTGAAGCACCAGCCAGGTCAAAGTTAGAGGCTTGAACAGGTCAAAGCTAGAGACTTGAAGAGACTTGAATACCCTCTTACCTCCACCCTATGTACCTATAAAAGTCCCTTTTTCCAGCTGGTGGAGACATACCTGAGCATCTCACTGAGCACTGAGATGCTTTTCCAGACAAGCTTCCTGCTGTCTTTCAAGGCACTACCTCTCCAAGAATCTGTTTGCCCAATAAAGTGAAATGTGCTGGATGGCCTCCAGATTTTGCAGTGTCACCTCCTCAGGAGCATGACACAGTGAAACCAGCATGAGGACTTATTTTTGTGAGAAAGTTAAGACACAGTCCTTGGTCATATCATTCCTTGTTAGACTACTCCTTGCCACATGAGAGATGCAAGCTCTAATACAGCCTCCAAGTTCATGCACATGGGCATAATGGAAGCCAAGACAAGGAAGACTTGGAACCAGAGACATGGGATGGAAGTAACCAAAGACCACAGAATTAACAAGAAAGCTGTTTTCCACAAAAAAAAAAAAAGTTACTTACAATAGCTTTGCTGTGGTTTCCTCCAGACAGACACTTGTCAGACAACACTGTCCTACCCAGGATGTGGGTGTAGCTAAATGGCTCTCTATGAAGCCTTGCAATAAAACGTGCACCAGAACATAAGAGAGTGCAAGGCATTCGTTACAGATCTTGGACGTTTACATTACTTTTATAGAGGGTTTGGGGTATATTTTAGATTTATTAAGTGCTCACAGGGCCAAACAGCAGCATTGCAGACAGAGAATATTTGCCACCTCTAAAGAGCTGGAACTGTGTCTGCGTTCCTTGATTTGGCTTCCCACCTCTACGTACTAAACACCGGAACAAGGGTGGCCAGGAACAGGATTGCCCCTGCTCCTGAAGTAACACGCCACACAGATCAGAGCACAGACCCCGTTTGGTTTTGTCCAGAGAGCCTCTAGGCCCAGCTTCAGTGTCAATGAAGTGCTAGGGGTAAGGACTTCTTAATTATATCTCTTTATTATTATTATTACTCCTTCTTGGCACTGTAAGTAGGGAGCAGACCTCAATTTGTGAAGTGCTGAGAAAGCAGAGAACACAAAGATATTCCCTGCCCCAGAGAGTTTGCCAGAGAAGTAGAGGATAAGGGATGAACGATGAATAATGGAAAGAACTAAGAAACACAAGATAGTAGCAACTTACCTGACCAGTGTCTACCCTGGGAGAGAGGACACAGAGCTTTTTAATTAGAAGAATATTCTAATCACATTTGACTTTCCTTTTTTATTATTTTTATTTATTTGAGAGGGAGAGGGGTTTCCTTATAGTCATAATGGTGTGAAAGAAAAAGTGTATCAAAAAAAGAAATGTGCAAGAAAAACATGAAGCCTGATGCTAAAACAAAACAAAAAAAACCAAAACAAATATTTTTCTTCCATTCAAAATCTGTTCTAATCAAAACTGGGTTATTTCCACTTCAGATGTTGAACAGCAGCTGTATAATGCCTGGGATGCCCCTAAACAGATGAATTGGATTACAAAGTAGATTTGTCCCTTTTCCAAGGAGAGACTTGTGGAGGAGTACTGTAAAGTGATCCTAATGAACAGGCTAAGGGGATGGCTGTCTCTTATCTTATTACTACAAAATAATAAGATGAACAACAAGGGCATTGTTCCTCCCTAAAATACTATTGGCAATAACGTTCATTTATTTCTTTGCTATAAGAAAATTTCTAACTGGTCACCACTTCAGTCATTGCCACAGAGTAACTAATATTATCCCTATTTTACAGGCAGGGAAGTGGAGTTGGAAAGATTAGGGCTTGCCCAAGGCCGCAGAGCCAGCAGTCAGGCAGGAAGAGAACTCCAGATTTCCTGGCTCCCACTCTCCTCCTAAATTCATCATCCACACTCCAAAGACTTCTAAACAGTGTTTTCTAAGATAAAAAAAAAAAAAAATCTTTCCTAACTCCTTCCCTGTTCTGCCCCAAATGTATCCTGTGGAATCAAGCACTGTTGGGATGCGATTTAACATGTTTTGGACTGGTTCTGTAATGCCTTACACAACAGGACCTGATGCTTTAGGGCCATTTAAATATAGTCCTGACACTATATCTGTATTTGATGTCTGAATTAACCAAAACAGTCTACCTGGGAGAGCTGCAATGCGAGACAGTCTAAGTCAGGAACAGTGAGAGAACAAGACTGTACGAACATGTATAACATTCAAGGCAAATTGCTGTGAGGAATTCAGGCCTTTGCTACAACAAAACCGCTTTTTGCTTCAACTAATGGTTTGCCTGTACATCAAATTGCATAGGCTAAACAACAAATTGTACCAACTAAACTGTATGCAATCGTTGGTTAAGCTATTTGGTTAAGCTACCAAATAGGTACCCTCCTATTGAATGTACTAATTCCTGAACCATCATAAACCCAGCACATTGATTTCTCTCTATTTGATTAAAAACCATTTTTATAGAAAAATGAGCCACTTAAGATGGACTAAGTATCCGCACAACACAGCATTTCACTGAGGACTGTGATTGATGACTTGTCTTGGATTTAGCTGATGTAGCTGAAGAAGTTACTGCTGTTGGCTCCAGCTGTAAAACAGGGGTATCTGCTCTCCAGTCGTGGTGTCTGGTGTGTTAATTTAAACTGAAATCATGTTAGGTTAATTAATAACAGTAACTGTGAATGAAGCAGCTGAAGGTAGATATCTCTTCTGCTCTGTCAGCAAAGCTGTCAAGGCTCAGGAATCAGGGACTCTTAATTAATGTGTGTTCCAGCAATGGTTTCTATAAACCTATTTTCCATTTCACTGCAGTGGGCTACGAGGTGCCATTCCCATCAGCTGTGCTGTCATAGCTGTGAGGTGGTATCTTACAGCTGAATGCATCATCATTGCTTAAGTCGTGTCAGGCACACTGGGGATGACCTGGTCTTCCCTGCTCAGGCGAGGCCTATGCGATTTCAAAAGAAATTAGTTTCAGCTTTTTGTATCCAACCTCCATACAGTGCTGAAGTGCACAGGGCTGTGTTTTTTGCTGGGAATCTATGCAGAGACTTACAGGCCTCCTTTATTTCAACTGATTTCTGTTTGATCACATTTAGATTAGATGAATTTGGTGAAAAAAACAAACAAGACACTCATGCTACAATAGGAAATTAATGGAAGGGTTACATTGTGTTGATGAGAAAATACTTTTGAAAACTCATACTAATTAAGATAGGATCTGATTGTAAAATAGAGTGGCCCTCCCTGAGCGCCTCCATATTTGAACATTATTGTTCTGAACAAGATCTTGTGTTCTTCCCATCTGGACTGGGAAGGAGGGTTTGTCTAACCAGGAAATTCACCCAGGAGGAGTTGGGGTGTGGACCTGAGGTGGAGCAGCAAGTCTTGGATCTTCATAAACATTTCCATGTGCGAACAAGTCTTTAGCCTCCAGTCACAGGCTTCATCAGGAATAGCTCTGTGTGTTGAGTTGTATCACACAAGCTCTACAGATTACAAAGTACAAATTACCCTGTGAACTTGTCAAGTTCATAGGTTAGAGCTTCCTTCTCTGTCACACTGTAGGTAGAAACTCGGTATTCTGGTGCTGTTTCACAGGTAACACACTAAAGGGTGGCAGTACCACCTTTATTTTGATTTCAAAGTTTACTGATCATAAGATTTGCCTCAATTCGCTTCTACTGTACAAAGGGTATGCCAAGCCTTCCAGACACGCACGGGAAAGAGAAAGCAGGCAAAATCCTTTAATTAGTGCATCCAGAGGTGCAACTAAGCACAAGTGCTCAAGAAGCCCCAGTTTTTGGGTGTCAGCAGGAGGTTCTTGCTCCTTAGGAATGGTCCCTTACGAGTGTGAAGGCTTGATGGTATGGAAAAAATATGGTCTATGGGCAGCACATCATCTTTTTATATAGTCCTGATTCTTTTCACCAACATTGGAGCCAGAAACTCAAAGGCACTTGGCCAAATGACCTCTTCTGCCTCCTGGCCAGCTTCTCCATTTTTTTTTGTTCATGGATATCCTGCTTGGAGATATTCTTTTGCTGAAAGCCCAAGGGCTCATCCTGTAGAAGGACCACTGATCTCACAGAATGGCCTGGAAAACATGGTATTTTCATTGGGAACATCCTTAATTCTTCCATATGCTCCTGGCTCAGAAGATAGGCTTCTGGTCCAGACTGTTTTACTGAGAAATGCATTTTTCCTTCTATACGCTGGAAACTCCCCCTCTCCCTGTCTTCTTTGGAGTTTACCCTCTGGAGCTCTCTCCTAGAGCCATCTCCTCTGGGGGAGGTAGAGTCCTACTCTTGCTAAATGTTCCAGTACAAGGAAAACTCTTGGCAAACATGGAGCTTGAGAGGAGAGGAGGGTAGAATAACGTCACTGTGTAGATCTGAGAATTTCCCTCTGCTCTAAGAGTTGTCAGGTTAAGGATTTTTCTTTCATGATTTCTGTCATCAGCTCCTCTTGCGCTGGTTTTCTTTAAGTTGAATGATGTCTGGATTGGGCCTTAACTTTTGGAAAACTCAGGCTCTTTAGCCTTCCCAGCAGCTGCTCTTCCACTGTCCAATTTTCATGCTGATGTATCCATTTGATTTCATCCTAATCCACACAAAGTTCAGATTTCTTAGTGCTGGGAGAGTTTTGACCCAGCAGGCACCAGAGAGGTTATTATATGGGATTAATGCATCTGCCATGCAAAGATTCTTCCAAAACTATTCACTTTGGGGGTTTGTTTCCCCACTCCCAGCCTTTAGCAGTGTTTTTTTTTTGTTTTTTTTTTTTTTTTTTTTTTTTTTTTTTTTCAGTGAATCATATTTTAACCCTTCTTTGGCAAGATATTATGTGGTTGTGCTGATGTGTGAATGTCTGCCTGACCCCTAACATGAGTGTGATCAGTTAAGGCGTTGGTTTACAAACCCACATTTCCGAACTTTTGGAAATCTGCACGGATCTTGCACAGATTTGGCATTGAAACCTTTGAGAGCAGCCAGAAATCAAGTCCTCTCTGCTCCCACCCTTTTTATTTCTGTGAATGAATATATAAGAGACCTATAAATCTAAAACTGTGCAGGCATGGAGGAAATCATAAGAGTCGGTCTGGTGATATTACTGTAGGGAGCTGTGAAATCACCGAGGATTTATACCAACATACACGGCAATGCTGTCATTAAAAAAGAAAGAAAAAAATATACAAGCAAAAACTAAAGGGGGAGATGGCTGTTGTGCTCGGGGCTGTGTGTTGCGGCTGCTTGCGACGCATGGGTTCTGCATGTCCCCTTCATACTCCATGGCAAACCGTCAACCCGATGGCACAAATTCTTCCAACCCCACCGCCCGCTTGGAAATGATCCCTTTTCGGGGCAATATCAAGCAACGCAGTTCTAGGACAGAGTCCTTGACATTTGGGGAGAGGCTCGCAGGTCATTGCTGTTGCCACGTCCAAAGCCATCGAGGTCCGACCCGTGCGCTGCTCCCCTGCTCGGGGGAGATGGCATCTTCACGGGGTTTGTCATATTTATAGGATCAATGATTATCTCGACGCCACTGTTGTTGCTCGGGGCCCGAGGAGGGTAATACAGCTCGAGGGTAGTCCGCTGCCTCCTGCCCTGCGCCTTGGCTGCCGTCAGTGCCCTGGATCGAGGAGTAGTGAGCTCCAGCAGCAGCCCCATGCGAAGGCGATAGGGATTGAGGACAGAGATTTCGACCTACCCTTCTCTACCCTAACACCACCGTGGAGCTGGCCCTCTTGCAAGACCATGCTCAAGCAGTGGACGGCGCCCGATTTCAAAGGGCACCTGCGGCTCCCCAGAGCTCTGCCCGGGGCCGGTTTGATGCCTCATAGCGCTCAGGTCTGAGCTCGTAGCGCTGTGAGGCCGTCGAGGCTCCTTGGAGCCCGGACCTACCCGTCGGAGCTGCTTTCTCAGGGAGCTCCGCACCAGAGCCCGCTGGGAACCACTGCAGGGACCCCGCGGCACCCTCTGCCCGCGGCCCCGCCGCTTTTCGAGGTGCGTGGGGGGAGATCTGAAGCGCAGCACTGGAAGATGGAGAAGTAAGAGTCCCCACGCAATTAAAAATCCTCCCTACGCCTGATTTCTGCTCCTCCCGCGTGGCTGCGCTCACTGCAGGGCTCGCTCTGCAGCTCGCTTTGGGTGGAGCTGGTTGCTGCTGACAGTCAGATCGTGTCTGCGGTTTGATCTTCTCCGCACAAAACCCAGGCGTGTTTGGCCACCCAAGAAACGTTCAGCAACGGCCGCCAACCCAGCGGGGCTCTGCCCTGTGCAGCCCCGGAGCTGCAGTCCTCCCTGCGCGGCGCCTGCTCGCGTGGGCGCTCTCCCCTTTTCCCCCGCTCCGGTGCTCCTCTAGCACCCTGGGCGCCGGGAAACCTCTCCCTCTTGGCAGTCGTTCATCTCGCTTCTTTCCAAGGGTCGAGGATTGTTTTTTTTTTTCTCTCCCCACTAGGAAACACGCCGATTCCATGGGATAGCCCGAGGTTTGTACGAAAAACTGCAGCAATTGAATGTTTGAAAATTTTCCCGATCGCACCGTCTAACCTCATGGATGCCTTTTGCGGAAAGCTAAACCGATAGGGATAGGGATAGGGATAGGGATAGGGATAGGGATGCGGATAAGGATAAAAGACCAGTCTCGTTGCCCACCAAGCATTAGTCAGGGCTTGCAAGAAAAAGAAAATGGAAAGCCAGGCATATCCCCGTACCAAACGAGAAAGGATCAGCACATGGCGTGTGTTTCGCGTGATTTATATAAATAAATACATTTTTATTTTGCTGCTGTTTGGCAGCAAGACTAAACACATTCAAAACGGGTTTCGTGGGCTGGAAATGAAAACCTCCTACAGGTTGCCATGGACCTGTAGGAGGTTTGGAGAAGACATGTGCCGGCGCATCGATGTAGTCTTTCCAGATCTGGGCAGAGTTTTCCAAAGGGGATTATAAAGGGAGAGCAAGGGCGGGGGCAATACGCCTGTGCCCTTATACACCAAAACTGTGTGTGTACTTGCATACATACGCACATATATGCCTGTGTATAAAGATACGAGGGGCTCCTCTGTACGACACACCCCATGGATCTAAGCGGGGACGCACTTCTTGGCTCAGTATAAGATCAAAGCACGGGGCAAGATTTATTTCGATGTAAGCAGCCTCCGCACATCTAAACCCACGGGGTGGCCGCCCGCGGAAAACGTGCAGTTTGCAGAGTCCTGCCATGGAGAAGAGGCACGGAGAGCCCGGAGGGGAGAATCACGCGGCTCTCGCCAAGCTGGGGCCATTTGCGCGTTTCCCAGGTACCATCCCGGCTTGCTGAAGTACGGGTTTTGTCCTCAACCTTCTCTCCCTAGACGTGTTCCCGAAAGTTTAAAGTTGCCATGGGCCGGATATTCTTGTCCTCGAGGAAGGATGGTGGTGATGGTGATGGTCACGGTGCAGATGCCACCGAATCAGCTCCGAGGCGGCCAAGATGCACCCCGGGGCTGCCGAGGCGCAGGGCGATGCCAGTGCTGCCCTCGGTCGCACTCTGCGGCCGGGACACCGGGAGCCGCCGGCTGCCGCTCCTGCGCGCTGCCCGGGGAAATAATTAAATAAATAATTTAGAAGGAGGGAAAAAAAAAAAAAAAAAAAAAAAAAGAAAGGGCGAGTCGGCTGTCTGGGCTCCTTTCATCTCTGCGGCCCATCAGCAGTGGGGGGCGCAAGAAGACAGCAGTTAGTGCAGGACCGCGGTGATCACAGCGAGGGACTGCGGGCTGGGAGGGAGGGATGGGGGGGATGCCGCTCTTGACACTGCAGGGAGGAGGGATGCGGCTGGAGAAGGGGCCGTGGCGGAGCAGAGCAGGCCGGGGGAGCAGGAACCCCTTCCTCGGCCATACCCTGGCAGCCAGTCCGCCCTGGATGCTCTGCCCTGGATCTTTCGTTGCTCCTTCTTGCCTGGGACGCCACAACCTGCTCCTGGGAGACGCGTCCTCATACGTGTGTGCTCTGAGACAGCAAGGAAGTAGGTGCATCCAGCATGCACAGGGCACTGACAGCCAAGCCCCGGCTCAGCAACTAGCCCTGATTCGAGCTAGTCTGTGCGCGTCGACTTCCCTCCAGCATGGGCTACCTGCTGCAGCCCTCACGCTGTTAGCCTTGCCCTTGTACAGTACTTTCCTTCCTGAGAAACAACCCCTTGTCTTTCTCTGCCAGGGTTTCCTAAGTATTTGCTCATTTCCTCTTTCAGAAATAGAAAATACTCTGGCTTTGCTTCTGACATTATCTTTTCTCACGCTCATTTTCAGGCAGCAAAACAAGCAATTGCATGAACATGTCCAGATTTCTCTCCCCACGCTATGCTTATATGATCATGATTTCCAGAAGAAGCATGGCTGTCCACTGCCTACGGGTTCCCACAAGCTCTCCCTATGGATTCAGCTCTCTCTCTGCATCCCAGCTTTCCCACAGGCTGCTCAGGTACCTGATGCTTTGACCTTGGAAAAGCAAGTGCACAAAAGGCAATGGACAAGTACTTTTCACTCATTGCCTGTGCAATCTGCTCACTGAGCCTGGGAGAACTCTGGTAAAAGTTGAGCGAGTCTAGGGATCACTCAGAGGCCTTTTCCTTCTGGTCAGCCCCACCTGGCAAGCAGGAGCCCTGGCATGCAGGCCTTGCCTGCTGAAGACCCTTTCTACACCTTGCCAGAATGTCAAGGCTGGACAGGGAAGGAAGGGGAGCATGCGTGAGGGTGGTGTTCTACATTGCTGTTGCTCAGGTCTCAAGGGATATCATGGGTGTAGGAATAACTCAGCAGTGAGGGGTCATTCATATTGTCTCCTTGTCTCCTTTATCCTTTCACTATTTCAAGACCTCGGTGGCTGAAAAACAAACAAACAAACAAAAANGGACCTCAGTGGCTGAAAAACAAACAAAAAACAGCCAAAATGTTAAGAAAACACTGATACTAAATAGAGATGAGACCAAAAAACAGTCAGTAGATCAAGGAAAATCTACATATTTTTTCTAAGTAGATCATGAAGGAAGAAAAAAAAAGAATTTGCTTCAAGAGATCTTCTTTTTTCCTTGACTTTACTCCAATATTTCTTGTTTCATATACAATTTTCTCTCCTACCTCTCCTCAAATGTGTTTCTGTAACTTATTTGCACGAAGTTATATTTGCTCCTACTCCAATCAAAGGGATTCCCTACGAGAAGAGCAGAACTGGATTTCCAAAACAAGGTATTCAACTACGGCACAGTTATGGCAAGAAGCACTTGAACAACTACCCCTAAGCTGAGGAATGTCCCTCAGAAGATCCTGTATCCCATAGATGCCCGTTTCCCAAAGGAAATTTCTATAGGGATTTCTCAATCCCCTTCCTTGGGGGAGGGGAGGATAATCAGAAAATTGTGTGGAAACCTCCTCCCAGAATCCAAGACACGAGCTGGGACTTTTGCATCCATTTTCTTTTCCAATGGGATCTGGCTCCCAGTGTCTGTCCGGATGCTCTTAACCAGAGCGGCGCTTCTCCGCACACTTCCTGGCCGGAATTCACGTAGAAAGCGGTTCGACCCAGTGCGAATGTCGAGGTTCAGCCTCTGTCCAGCAGAACGGGGTCTAAATAAATAAATAAATAAATAAATACGGCTCTATGACTATAATGCGAAGGGCTGCACGGGGCAGACGCAGGCAGCCGCTGCCTCTCGCTACGCTCTGCTTGTGTGCAACGGGCACAAACGGTTCCGTGCGCGACAAACGGCCCTTCCCGCAGCCGTTTCCCTGTCGGGTGAGCGGGGACGGCTGCCCCCCGTGACACAGCGCTGCTCGGAGCGCGGGGTCCCGCGGGAGCAGCGCGGCCGCGGCTTGCCCCGCGCTGCCCGCTGCTTTCCACGCAGCGACACGCGAGGTTCGTCGGCACGACCGCGACACGTGCTGGGGAGGGTGCCATTCTTTTCTTTCTTTCTATTTTTTTTATTTTTATTTTTTAATTGATTTTTCTTTTTTTCCACCTATACGTTAATTCCAAGCAGTGAGATCGCTGGTCCCTTCTGTGTGAACAGGGAGGGGAGGAGGATAGAAATGCAAACGGAACTTTAAAATGCAGGCTGAGATACAGGAGAAAAATGCAGGAAAAACAGCCACCGCCGCGACACATCCGAAGCCGGACGCACAGTGCAGCGAAAGGCTGTTTCGACAGCCGTTTGCCTGCAGATATCTCCTGGTGACATTCCCTCCCTCAGAGGTGACCTTCTCTCAGGCATCTTTAGGTACCAGAAAACAGGTGGTTGAACCTCTGGAAACCCTCCGAGCCCCTAATCGCTCCTGCGAGCGCTGCTTAGGCGCTTCAGGGTACGGGCGGTGCAAGCAACCGCGGCGGCTTCCACGGAGATGCGCAGCGTGGAGGACTCAGTGGTTGCTGCATGAAATGGAAAGGAAAAAAAACAAAGCCTCACCCTAAGCACTGCTGAAACGGTTTTGATTTCCATTTACCTGTTATTTGCACTGAATTAAATTCACCCTCTCATTCACCATCTACTTATCACGCAGATCGTGTTTTTACTGCTTATTTTAACATAAAAGGGTGACGCAGTTTTATGACTCTCGAAGACTCTGGAACGTATGGAAATTAAAATCGAAAACCCAAATACCTGCACGGTTTGCTCACTGCAATCTGTAAAGAGACAGATACAGTTTTCCGGTCAAAAGCTGCACTGAATATGCTAGCAGGAGGATCGGGCTCGAGAATTTCACTTTTTAATCTAACAAGGCACAAATCTCCAGAGCCTTCTGCAGTGACAGGGAAAAGCTGCTTCCGGCCGCCAACAGGTTAAAAAAAAATAAAAAAATAAAGGCAGATACCCTCCACGGAGAAGTCGGGATGAGATATTTAAAGCTGCACAAAAGATGAGATGTTCTCTGGATGGGATCCTGGAAATACTCTTACATACTTCCCTGGACACGTCCCACTCTTAGGTCTGATCTCTGTCTCTCTCTTTAACGTCACTTACGCGTTATTCGTTGTCATTGTGTCAGCTTCTCTTTACACCCCAGAATAATCCGTCCATTATTTTCCTCACTCCAAGCTTCCACCTCTAACCATGTCGTAAAAAATAGCCTTAATAAAACAGTGATAATTACGCCATTATTGTTAACACTACCCATTAAAAATTTAAAAATAGACTTTCTGGTTTTGTCACCCATTTTCACCACATATCACTCATTTCGGCACTAAATCGTTGCATGATAGGTTAAAACTTTCTTCCCTTTTTAAAGACGGCGTGATTTAGGTAAACTGGAAGCGCATCTGGAGTTCACAGGCAAAACTGGATGGTGTCGGTCAGAAGTTATTGACTCCCTGCTGTCCGGCTAAGAAAAATTAATATCCCACGGGTACAAAGTGTCTGATGTGTTATTCTTTCTAGAAATTTAGCACTTTCGAGGTTAACGGTTTAATTTATGAGTACATCACTCTAACAATATTTTAATGTTCCATTATTATTTCCTGGTCTCGGGAAGGGAGCGTTTTCTGCTCGCTTGCGGCAAGCAGGGCACTTTCAGCAGCGGTAAAACTGCAATCAGGGCTTTACCCTTTTGAACAGGGTGGCCCTCGTATCCTCTCAGCCATATATCAGCAAAGCAAGCTGTAAACTCGGAGGAATAAATCAGTATGAAAAGTTTTAAGAACAGTTGTGACATGCTGACTGTGACCAAGAGAGCAAGGGAGACTAAATAGGTTTAATTCCCGGTCTGGAACATGCAGTGAAAAAAAAAAAAAAAAAAAAAAAAGAGAGAGAGAGATACAGAGATACACTTTCCAATTTACTTGGAAATTAATCCCAAATGAGGGAGTCTCATTCCAAATGGGACTTGACAGATCTGTGGGAAACACTAGCCAGAGAGCAGAGAGCCGGACCCTGCATTCCCTGCAAATCCAGTTTTCACTCCACACTGCGAGGGAGAAGGACGGGGCTCATCGCACAGCTTATCTATATCGGAGTCGCCGACGTAAAGCGGGTTATTCACAGTGATGCTTCGATTCACCAGGGAATGACTAATAAACGCAATGTAGGATCCCATGTACTATTCTCATCTAAATTGACGCCAAAACTTTTTTTTTATTGTAAGTTTGACATTTTTTTTCCACTCAGAGCCTTAGCTCTCCGTGTGTTTGTGTGTGTGCCTGTTGGTACGCGTGCGTTTTCCAGTCTGTGTTGCTGCAGGCTCTGTCAGACTGTGCGTGGCAATGGCATCATCTTTTAATAAACCCTCCAAATGGAGGCATATGAGGGGTGAGATCCTGGTGGGGAGGGATTAAGGATGGGAAGAGGAAGGAGGGAGCAGCGGCTTGTAAAAGAAAACGATAAAGCTGGTGGGGATCGGCTAGCACAGTCCACGGGAGCCATCTCTGGGGGCTCCTGTCTGCAAAGAAGGATTTCCCACCAACTTGCCCACCACCGAGCGTATTCCGAAAGGAGCCCCCCAGTTGCTCTTTTAGTTGGAAGGAGACCAATCTGTGCCTCACTTGCAGAGGAAATCTCGTTCTCTGACGAAAAAAAAAAAAAAAAAAAAAAAAAGCGTAGCCCCGGGGAAAAAAAATCCTACCCCAGCAGGCAGGCAGCCCCCTGCGAGGTGGCCAAGCTGGGGCTAGGGGAGCCTGGAGGAGACTTCTCTGTGGAGCTTAAGCTGCAACGGACCTCAGGGGAGGCCAAGACTCCGATCCCGTTGGGACAAGGCACCAGCTCCCGGCAAAGCGAGGTCACGGTGCCACCAGCGCCCCGCTTTGCCCCGCCGAGACGCCCCTCACCGCGGCGCCAGGCCGGCGCCAACTCCGCACCTCCAGCGCGGGGCAACCGCTGCTCATCCGCCCCGTCCAGCCTCGGGACCAGCAGCAGGGGCCCGATCCTGCCCTCTGGTCCCAGCGCAGGAGGCCGGGTCGCCCCGGAGCCCGGAGCGCAGCCCAGTTGTGAGTCCTGGTGCAGGAGCCGGGGAGGGACAAGAAGGGACAGGGATTCGGCCGGGAGTTTTCGAGGAACGGACACACTGCCGTGTTGAAAACTCGCGTCATGGATTTGTGCATAGTATGTGGGCAGGCAAGTTGTCTCCATGTGGAGAGAAAATGAGATCTGCGACACTAGCGCTGCAAAAATCCCGATTTTGCCCCCCCGATTGATGCGAGTACACTTCTATTCCTGCACGGAGCGAGAAGCTTCTCTGCCTGTTTTCTGCCTTCCCTGCCTGCACTGCGACGGTGCTCAAACTGAGCCTTGCTCGCAGGGCTCTAAAGAAAATCCCAGTGTTCCCCATTGCACTGCCTGCTCCCCACCAAAGCAACGTCACCTCAAATATGCCAGTAAATTCCTTGCCGGGTGGGAAACGTAATTGGTCAAGTGTTTTCTGCAACCTGACTCGCCAATAACGCTTGCAGAAAAAAAAAAAAAAAAAAAAAAAAAAAAAAAAAAAANGCAGCAGTCTAGTTACGACAGATGGTGAAAAGGAATTGACACTACACACTGGAGTCAGTATTAAGTAAAGATGAGACACTTCTCGCACTCAAAATACACCTAGGAGGCTACATGCGCGACTGCCTGCACGGGATAAGGTCCCTCACTTTCAGACAAGTGCTGTCCAAATGGTTGCCCTTGTCATTTCTACTTTAACAACATCTGCTAGTTGGCATAAGCCGTGGCCTTGGTAACTTGAATTTCTCTGAGTCTGAATTATTGGCAGACCTTCTTCTGGCATTTTTTTTCCTCCTCCTGAAAGTAGATAATGTTTTATGCAAAATAAATAGTTAAATGAAGAAAGGGAAGGAGATGGGAAACCTTCTTACAAGCACAAGAATCATCCCGCAAATGGAAACTGCGAAGGAAGAGATAAGAGTAAATGACAAACAGCGGATAGCCGAAATATCTGCAGTTACGAAAGCAAAATAGCATTATCTTTTCTGTTGTAAAGGAAATAAATAAGTAACTACGATTCCACACCGCAACAAAACGTTACAGTCTTGGTTAATATAAAGCAAATAACAGTTATAGGAATCGGAACCAATACGGAACCACGACCAAAAAAAAAAAAAAAAAAAAAAGTCAAGGCTATTTCTACATTCAAAGGTTAGTAACGCATTTCCTTATCCTCAAGTTTGCAAAGGATTCGTAAAGCCTTATATATGCAATTATGCGGAAGCTGATTGCCAGCAATAAATAATGCACCGAGGGAAGAGGCTTGAGTATCTTCTCACTTCCAAGACGCAGCTAGGGATCTTCGCCTCGCTTTTACATCAAGGTTGCGCCTTAAAGCAATCAAAAGGCTGCTTAATTGTCAAGCAAGGCTTCCCTCTGCGGAACTCTCCCCGCATGTTACAACCTCTTTGCAGCTCAACTCCATATGCATCTCTTTTTCACACTTCCCTCTCCATGGCGGGCTCCTACACCTGGTGCATCACGCATTTAGCCCATTAGCTCCGGCTCTTCCTTTCATCTTCCCCATGGCAGACGTTTCTATTTATCCACTGGCAATCAATGTGTGGCGTCACCAGTGGTACTGTAATGACGACTGCACCAGTGAGGATGACAGCTTAGAAAGAAGAGGGCAATGGTGATCCCTCCCAGAGCAGCGCAGCGCAGAGTAGCACTCGCATCACAAGGTCATCCTATCTCACCGCCTGCTCCTCTGCTCTGGCAGGAGAGGGGCTGCTGAGTTCGCACGGGGCTGGGGAGGGAGTGGAGGGGAGGGGGGGGGAAGAGATCGGGATTTCTTTCCCCCCTCCCTTAAGCAGAGCCACCATGGAAACCAGGAAGGAGATGGTGATGTTTCTGGAAGGGACACAACTTGGCGCTCTAGTTGGCAAGAGGGTGCCTAATTTGTCCGAAGCAGTGGGGAGCCCTGCTCAAGAGCCACAGGAAAAGATGATCCATCGGAACTGCCTCAGCCCTAGACCTGGCCCCTTGTCGTCCCGGGAGAGAGCGGGAGGAGGAGGAGGTGGCGGAGGCGAAGAAGAAGAAGAGGAGGTCGAGGTGCTGCCAGGGACAGGGACGGTGGCGGAGAGCCGCTCGGCGGCGGCAGCCCTGCTCTCGGCCGGACAGCAGCCCCCCGCCCCGGAGCCCCCCTCCAGCAAAGGGCAGCAGAGCAGCTCGGACACCGAGTCGGATTTCTATGAGGAAATCGAGGTGAGCTGCACCCCGGACTGCGCCACGGGGAGCGCCGAGTACCAGCACAGCAAAGGTACCCAACTCCTTGAGCCCCCTCCTCCCTGCCGGGCTCGGGGGCCAGCACTCGGGCGGGGGGTCCTGCTGGCGGGGGTCTTCCCCCCCTCAGCCGAGGAAGAGGCAGGGAAGTCGGGGTGCGTGGGGGGTCTCATTTCGTTTCCTGCTGGATATTTCGGCCCCTCGGCTCCCTGCGAGGGGGAGGCTTGTCTGGAAGTCAGAGGACACGACACCAGGCACCCCCCCGCATCCCTGGATGGGAGTAAGGCTTCCCTGCGTGTGTGCAGCAGGTCTGCAGCTTCTCCCGTAGGACCCCCCCTTGGCCTAGACCACTACCCACTCCCTCCCTTGCGATCTCTTTTTAATTTTTTTAATTATTATTTATTTCCCATTGCCTGGACAGATAAAGCTCCAGGAAATCCCTTCCGATTTCCCCCACCGGCGGGTTCTGTGTGCGAAGGGCTGTGCGGGGGGTGGGAGAGCGAGATCAAACGGGTTTTCTGGCCGAGAGCTGTTTGTGGTTTTGCAGGGTGAAATGTGCCCGGGCGAGTGCGGAAGCGGCAATAAAGACCGTAAAATTGCTCGCCGACTCCTGCCTGCCCAAAATGCAACGGCGAGGTCCTTGTTTGCAAGTTGGGNAAAAAAAAAAAGAGTAGAAATCCAAATTACCTTGTCACTTCTATGTCTCGGTGGCGCCAGCTCGGAAATGGTCCCAATGAATTAATTGCCTTTGGTCTCGGGCACAATGAGGGAGAGTTGCATTTGAAAGCAAACGCAGAGGCCATCTCTCCCTAGCCCCCAGCCCCCTCTCCTATTCCTACCTTGCCAGTCGGACAGAGCTCCCACCGGACCTCCGAACAACCCAGTCCTTCCCCTTGCCCGTGTCTCCATCACTTGTAAGGGAAGCCGCCAAGCACGGACGGCGCTGGGTGCTGCCTCTCTTCCCCCAGAGGTTCAGTGTAAACAACCCATCCATCTGGCGGCCGAGGGGAGACTCCCCGCTGTCTGACCTCCCTCTGGAGGGAATAGGGTGCCTGCATCCCCCCCACGTTGCTCCCCAAGGGACTGCGGAGCCCGGCGGCCCGCGCGCACCTGCGCAGGGCCGGGGATGCTGCGGCTTCCCCGTGCGGGAAGCGAGCGGGGCAGCGGAGCAGGCGGTGTGTGTGCCTGCGTGTACATGCGTGTGCATGTGCGCCTGCCCGTGTGTGTGTGCGGCGGGGCTACCCTCAGCCAGAGAGATGCACACCCGCTAAACCCTCTCCCGGTGCCGCTTCCCTGTCGCCCTGCCCCTCGTGCCCCGCGCTGCATCTCCAGCCCTGCGAGGTGCGCGGGGTGGGAAAGCGCGGGGGCCGTGGGGGGAGTCGGCTCGGGGTGCCCCTCGCCTGCCCGCGTGTCACGCGTGTATGTGCCCGTTCCCCGCGCAGGGCCGTGCTCCGAGGCGCTGGCCGGCAGCCCCGGCGGCGGGGAGCACCCCAAGGGCGGCGGGGGCGGCTCGCAGGGCTCGCTCGCCTGCAGCGCCAGCGACCAGATGCGCCGCTACCGAACGGCCTTCACCCGCGAGCAGATCGCCCGGCTGGAGAAGGAGTTTTACCGGGAGAACTACGTGTCTAGGCCCCGGAGATGCGAACTGGCGGCTGCCCTCAATCTGCCAGAAACCACCATCAAGGTACACACAGCTCGGACATGTTTCCAATTAGCACGATATAAATCTATATGGCCAAACTTCCTCTCAAAAACTCGGGAAAGCACTTGGGCAGCGCAACCCTCCCTCTCTCCCCTCGCCGCCCCCCCGCCCCTTTCCTGGCCCTGCCTGCAGCCTGCGGCAAGCGGCAATGCGGGAGAGGCTCCAGGGCCATCCCAGGCAGCGCCGCTAATCCGGCTTCTCCGTACCGGATTATTTTTAATCCCCGCTTCAGTCCAGTACAAAACTCGGGCAGTTCTTGGGGGAGGGAAGCGGAAGCAGCTCCTCAGCCCGTTTCCCCTCACTTTGTTTTGCCTTAAGAATAAATAAAATAAAACAATACACATATATACATACAGCGAGCGGAAGATCGTAGCAGTGCCACATAGTTTTCCCTGCAAGGAGGCAGGAAGGAGCTGCTCGGCTCGCCCGGAGCCCTAGGACCGGGAGAGCCGAACAGGGCCAGCCTTAAGAGGAAGAAAGGGAAAGAAAGTGCCGGTGGGTCTCTCCGTAGATTTATAGAGACCTAGGGGACCCCTCACTACCCGATGACAGTCCTTCCTGCGAGCGGGAGCTTCCCGTCCCGACCCCTCAGCTGGACCAGTCGGAGCCGGGCAGCCCCGCGGTGAGGGGCGCAGAGGTTGCGCGGCCCGGCGCGGAGCGTGACAGCTCTCCCCGCTCTCTCCCGCAGGTCTGGTTCCAGAACCGCAGGATGAAGGACAAGCGGCAGCGCCTGGCCATGACCTGGCCTCACCCGGCAGACCCGGCTTTTTACACCTACATGATGAGCCACGCGGCGGCCACGGGCAACCTGCCCTACCCGTTCCCGTCGCACCTGCCCCTGCCCTACTACTCGCCCATGGGCATCGGCGCCACGTCGGCCTCCGCGGCCGCTCCGTTCAGCACCCCCCTGCGGCCGCTCGACACGTTTCGGGTGCTGTCGCACCCCTACCCGCGCCCCGAACTGCTGTGCGCCTTCAGGCACCCCTCGCTCTACCCCGGCCCGGCGCACGGACTCAGCGGCGCCGGAGGCAACCCCTGCTCCTGCCTCGCTTGCCACGGCGGCCAGTCCAACGGGCTGCCCCAGCGAGCCGCCCCATCGGACTTTAGCTGCTCGGCCACGACCAGGACGGACTCTTTCCTCACGTTCACGCCCTCGGTGCTGAGCAAAGCCACCTCAGTTTCCATGGACCAGCGAGAAGAAGTTCCTTTAACCAGATAAGCGCTCACCTCAGGTTTATTAAAAATAATAATAATAAAAATAATAAAGCCTCTCCCGGGCTTGCTCCGAGTTAATGTACCTACATCCGATGTTTATTTAATAGTGTTCTCTACTCAGAAGTGGACATCTATGAAAAAAAATAAAGACTAAAAATAGTTCAGTCTTGCAAGGATTTACATTCCAAGTGGGAAAAAAAATAAAAGAGAGAATAAAAGAAATGGCGACTCATTTATCTCTTAGAAGGATTTCAGGCACCGACGACAAACAAACAAAACAAACACGAATGAAATACATTTCAATAACCCATAGAAAAGAGATGGGACTTTCTTTTCCACGGACAGACTTCCTACCAAGGGCTGGGACTTCTGCAGATCACAGCGACAAACCTTATGCACAAACCTGCAAGTCAGAGAAAGAAAATCTGAAATACTTGAAAGACACATCGTCCCGACAACGAAACGGCTTGTGCACATGAAGAAAACACAGATGTCATCTACCAGAGTGCTCAGAAAATAAAATCAAGGAGCAAGGAGCAACCAATAAAAAAAAAAGTTCTGGATTGCATCTCAATAGTATTATCCAGATATTTCTATAGAAAAAAAAATGCTTTACCATAAAGAAAAACTGACATTCTGTACATTACTTTCGTGGTTTAATTGCATTCTTTACTATGTCGTGGTCTCTTCCTTCATTCTGAGCAGAAATCCAGCATTTCGTCTCCTCTCTCATTCCAACTTTTATTTCTAAGAGGCAGACTGGAATTGGCAGGGAAAAATACGAGCTCTTGCCTCTTTATGGGTCAGAGCTATTTGTCCTTTAAATAACAACGTCCTATTATCAGTCGCTGAAATGTGCACACACTGACGAAATTAGCAAGTGATGTATATGTAAGGCGGATTTTTGAATATCGAATGTATAATGTTGTCTGAGCAGAGACCCTGTGCCAAACGTTAACAAGCCGCCAAGGGAAGAGATTAGGTGACAGGGAGCAGAACTCCTTCAGACAATCACTAGTCTGCAAATTGGAGCACAGGCGATTTCCCTTCCTTTGTACTTCAGCCTTTGGTTCTCTCGCTGACTTTTTTTTTTTTTTTTTTTTTTTTTTTTTTTTTTTTATTTTTGGNAATTCAAGTGTTGGGTTTTGTGCTTCCTTCCCCGCCTCTAATCTTTGCATTTGTATATGTCCTTCACACTAGCAACCCTTCCTTCTCGAGCATAATTTCTTTCTGTAGCTCCCGCCATCTCCCTTTCAGGTATTTCGGAAGGAGGGAACACTATTTTTTTTTTCTCCCTTCTTCCTGCCGTGGATTTCTGCCCGTGTGGAATACAGTTGTCAACCTCAAATTTAAAAACCAAACATAGGCACCGGACTGGACTACTGGGCTAGCAATTTATTCCAAAAGCGAAATTGTTTATTTGACTCTATTTTTAGACAGCCCAAGAACATGCTGTTACAATTGGTTACCAAGTCGCAATAAAAAAAAAAACCATAACAACTACAATAATAATGACAAGCATTTTAACAATGCATCACCCACATTTTATTGTGCTTGATAAAAAAAAGTAAAAAGGTTGCTTAAGACGAATTTCACCTTCGTCTAGTTTCTAATAGTTACAGTTCAACAAACAGGAAAAAAATGTCAACAGAAAGATGTGTTGACACCTCCACTATCTACTTGGTGTTAAATTGCTAAGGACCTTCGAGTTTATTGTCACACGGGAGACTTTCTGTTTCTAGGACAGAGAGCGAACAGCAGCGTGTCCTTATAGCGGATGGGAAGCAGGGCAGGAGGCACGGGCGTGCCAAGATATTTTTTTTTCAATCAGAAATTGTTTATCAGGGCTTTTAAAAAACGAATCCAAAGTCACCATCTTTAAATAATTAAGGGCAGATTGTTCCGCTCTTTCTAAATGAGATGTCCTCGTGGACATGGAAACTGATGGCCTTTTCTGAACCAGCACAAATAGATTCTTCGCCCCCTTGGAAAAAGGAGAGCGAAAAAAAAGTTGTAAACAGCATTCAAGGGCAGCGCAAAACAAATCCGATCTTTCCAACGTTTCCTTACTCTGCCTTTCCCGCTTCTCTCTCCCTCCCCCCCTGCCGGGTACTTTATGTTTTATCAGAGAAGATCCAGTTACGAAAATAAGGAGCGGGTGGCGCAAAGGGGGAGCGCTGCAGGGACGGCGGCAAAGCGGGGCTGTTGGGGGGTGGTGGTCCTGGCCGCCCCTGTTCCCTCCTGCCCGATCAGGGCTGCCTGTGGTGCCACCTCGCCCCCGGAAAGAGCCCCGCGTCGATTTGCGCTCCCAGACGCATCTTTTGGCGAAACGCAATGCTGCGAGGACAGCGCGCAGGAGCGGGGCAATATACATACATTGCAAATGTATAAGTACATTTTACAGAGAAGGATAGGGAGCTCTGTGTGTGCCGGTGTGTTTGACCTCCTTCTCTCCACTCCCATCTGTCCATCCCCGTGGGAAGGTGAGCAGCAGGGAGGCGGACAGAGGCAGGAGAGCGGCTTGGCCGAAGCGACGCAGCCCTCACCGTCGCCTTGGGCTCCGTGCGGCTCTTGGTCCCCTTCCTTCTTGCGCTTTCCCGGAGGAGGCTGCGGCAAGGGGCGGCTGCAGGAGAGTTTATCCATGGCTCGGTCACCGGGCAGAGATTGTCTGCGACAGGTAAATAGGCTCCGGGTCGCAGTAATGCCAGGAGTATTTTCAGTTAATAGGGGAGGGAAAATGAGGTGTCTGGAGCGATATTGGAAAGTACAAGATCGATGATCCGTCCTCGTGTCCAATCAGCAGCCTTTAATTGACTGTATTTTCTAGGTAATTGAGCCGCTCTACTTCCAAATTGAAGTGGAAGATATAACAATACATCTCACTGGGAGGAATTACTCATTACTTTATAATGAAATTTTCCTTTTGCTGTGCGAGGCCCGTGAGGTTGAGACACTCGAGGAGGGTGGTGGTGGTGGTTCGCAGTCCCCAAGGAGGACGCCGGCTCCCACACACACGTGGGGGGATTGCCAGAGGCCGAAGCACGCGTGGGGCACCGAGCCTGCGGCTGGGCTATGGCTCTGCCTCCAAATCATCACCCCAAGAGGGGCAGGTACCCCTCGTCTCACCCTGGCAGGGTTCGTACCCTGGGAGGAGGGAGCTGATGGGCAGGAAGGGAAAAGACGTCCCTGTTGTCACGCAGAGCGATGCCCTGGAGCTCATCCCCTCCCCTGGCCATGTCGGGGCTGCTTTGGGGGTACCCCATGCGGCCCAGGGCTGCTCCACTGCCCAGGCAGCCAAATTCAGCTCAGAAAGGCCTTCCCCGCCTTGTTAGCATTTGATTGATTGCCTTATTAAAGCGTGTTCTTGTAAGTGTGACCGAGCTGATTGCACTGCATATGTTTGGGATAATGCTCATTTTAAACAATTGAATAATAATAATACTAAAAAAAAAAAAAAAAAAAAAAAGACCAGAAGAGGAAGAAGATGAGCTCTGGAGAACGGGTTAAGCCTAACCGATCCCGGGGAGCTGTGTCGCAACTCGCGCATTAAATTACTCAGTTACCATCAAATCACTCAGCTGCTCTCGGCTCTACGCAGACCGTCTTTGTTGTGTTTTATGTGTCACCTTCTGTACCATTAAGTGAGATAGCGCCGAGTCTGCCGCTTGCTTTCCCCTCGCAGGCTATACGTTTTTATTAAGGTTGTATGATTAAACTGGATCGGATCTGCTTTCCCAGCACCATTCTTTACTCCAGCGTCCAAATCATTAGAAAACCGGCTGTCCATATTTCATTTTTTTTTCCTGCTCGGCTATTAGGCCGTTTTCCAGCATCTGCAGAAAGTCATGCTGCTCCTCTCCCTTTCCGCTTGTCTATCTGAAGGCTCCTTTTGTTTTCCGCTATTCTCCTGCGCGCTTGGATACCTTGTTTTACTGCTGAGTTTAGCCCCAGAAAACACCCTCCGCCATATGTCACCCCAAGGCCCACTGTCCTGCCACTTACAATAGTGTCACCCTGGGGTAAACCCAACGCCAGCGTGAGCTGGAGTCTCGCTAACATAAATGGCTTCATTTACGCACATCAAGTTCCTGGGTGAGAGAGAGGGGGAGGGAGCCCCGTGTCTTTTGGTCATATCCTCCGCGCTTGAGCCCTTCGTTTGCTGTCTGCTCCCTCCAGACTAATTTTGCTGTTTTTGCGAGCCGGGCAGGGTCCCATCCCCGCTCCGCACCCGCGGGAGCGACAACCCCTGCGCGTGCGGAGAGCAGCGGTCGGGAAAGAGGCACCTCCCGGGGTGGTGGTGGGATCCCGGGGGTGAATAAAGCAGATCCGTCCAGAACAGGTCTCTGTCTTTGGCAAGTTATTATTTTATTTTATTTTATTTTATTTTATTTTATTTTATTTTATTTTATTTTATTTTATTTTATTTTATTTTATGGGGAGTAGAAAGAAAAGATCCGTAGTTCATGATCTTCAAACAAGAAAACATAAATCACAACTTCTGGCCTCTAATTCATCGTCTTTTTTTTTTCCAACTAAACGGAATGCGTCCACGTAGTGCAGGATTGCACTAATATTCACGAAATCCGTCCTAAAGCACCTCCACCAGTGTATTGCATGCACACATGCACACAAAGCAAACACAAAGTGATTTTCCCTGCTGCCCTCTCTGTGAAGAAGTGCCTGGGACTTCAGAGGCAGAAATTGCCACTTAAGAACATCACATGAAAGTATTAAGTAATTATTTAAAACAAGGCTGTTTAGAAAAATATTTGTATTTATTGCAGCTGCTCGATTGGCCTCGTTAAAGCCGGGGAGCATTTAAATTGTGTTACAGTCTCATTTAAATCCAGTTTCGTTCCAGCAGGCTGCAGAGCCTGAATAGAACCAATCACTCCATAATGATGATGAATGAGAAATTAATTCAGATACAAGCAAGACAATTTAGGCCTTCATCTGTTTAAATAGCCTTCCAAGATTATTCGCAATTGCAGGTCACAGATTTAATCAATTGTCCAATCTTGTGAAAGTCATATCCTTGCATCTTCATCGAGATTATTTATAGCGCGGCGGCGACCACTGAAAGGTATATGCTCTTTACAGGAACAATTACTTAAAGGGAAGCGTTTGCGAAATGAAAAACAAATGCCTCTGTGGGCAGTAAATGATCAAACGCGTCCCCGCTCTCCCGGCACATCCTCCACAGACGGAGGACGGGAACCTCCTGATGGAAGCGGAGCGGCAGTTAGGATGGAAAATGGACAATCGCTCAACTCCACTCCTGTCGCATCACCTCCGCATTGAACCCCCCGCGCAGGGTTTGCGGGCTGCCCAATGCCACCTCGGCGCCCCTTCGCTCCTCACCGGGGCTCTGTGTTATTCCTCAGGACGACACCAACAGAAAACATTTTTTTTTTTTTTTTTTTAGCAGCTTTCAAATAAACAGTAACGCCCAGTCCGTGCTGCTGCTCGCCTTGGGATCCCGGCTGCAGGGGCTGTCCCTTCCCCTTTGCGTTTATCTTCCGCCACCGCTGAGGCTTCGATATTTATTAAAAGCAAACAAAGTATTTTAAAAAGCAGAACTGCGTAAGGAAAGGGACGAGCCCGCGTGTCTCTGGCAGCGCGGTGCCGCCTGCGCGGGGACTGCGTCGCCGCCAGCCGAGCCTGGCACTTGGCAAACCCCTGCACCGCGGGGAACCGCGACGTGGTGCCCGGCCCTCCCCTCGGCCGGGGGCAGCGGCCACCTCCCCCCAAAACGGGGCCGATGGAGCCTCTGCGCCCCTGCTGCCAGCGCCACCCTCTCGCCCACGGCCTGGCGAGCGGCACCGAGAAAAGCCCGAGCCCGGGGATAGCGCCGGGCGGATACACCTCTTGGGAAGCTGACCGAGGCCGCCTGGCCATGAGGGAAATGGGGGCATTGCTCCGGGCCCAGGAGTTCGGGTTCGGGAGTCGGGTTCGTTCGTCGGGGACCCAGGGTTGCTAAACTCTTCTCCGTCTCCAAACACAAACCTATTTACCTCAAACCTTAAAAATCCTTTTTTTTTTTTTTTTTTTTTTTTTTTTTTCCCCGTAGTGCCCNCGGGCGGATACACCTCTTGGGAAGCTGACCGAGGCCGCCTAGCCATGAGGGAAATGGGGGCATTGCTCGGGCCCAGGAGGCAGGGGAGGGGTCGGGTTCGTTCGTCGGGGACCCAGGGTTGCTAAACTCTTCTCCGTCTCCAAACACAAACCTATTTACCTCAAACCTTAAAAATCCTTTTTTTTTTTTTTTTTTTTTTTTTTTTTCTCTCCTGGAAGGGCCATGTCGAGCTCCTCGCTGAGCTCGGAGCAGCACCTGCTTTCCAGCAGCGAGACTGGGGGAAGCGGCCGGGCCCGAGCCGCTCCCTGGCGCCAGGCACCGCGTTCCGCCTCCCCGCCGGGCGCCCTTCGGCACCCCCTGAACGGGGAACAGGGAAGGGACCGGGTGTGACAGACTTTTCCGGACCCTCGTCCCAAAGGCAACGAGGATGCGCAGGGCACACGCACCCACGCGCGCTGCGGGGCGTGGGAAACGCCGGGATTGCGGGGCCAACGGCGGAGCCTGCCGTGTGTGTGAATGCGTGTGTGCGTGCGTGAATATGTGCTTGTGTGCGTGAATATGTGCTTGTGTGCGTGAATATGTGCTTGTGTGCGTCCCTGCTCCCTGCCGCTTGGCCACGGGAAAAGCCGGTGCACCGCTGGCGTCTAAAACAAAGCCTGACTTAAAGCGCTCCCGCAGCTCCGAGGAGCCGGTCTCAGGAGCGGACTTTGATGTATCGCTGTCCAATTAGTGCCTTTAATTGGTGTCCTCTGGGACAGGCTACCCAGGAGCGGGGACGGCGAGCGCTCCCCCAGCTCCCCCGGCAAAGTAGCACATAAATAACGGGGCCGTGCGGTCCGCGTCCCGCAGGAGCTGCCCGGGACCGCGCTGGGGCTCCGCACCCACGGCCACGCGTATCTCAGCGTTTACCCCAGCCCCGGCCACCAGCTCCCGCCGCCGCTCCCGCTGGTGGCTCCTCAGCGTGGAAACGGCGCTGCTTAAAGCATCCCGCACGTCCCTTCCAATTTGGCTAATGAAGGTCGTCTCTTAAGCGTAATTTTAGAGGTTAAATGAGGCTGACTGCAGATTTAAATATGGTTGATAAAACGTTTTATTTTAATGACACATGCTGCACATATAGATCCAATTACGGCGGTCTAGGTTTACGTTGGGGGAGAAGGAAACAAAACAAAACAACAATAACAACCCCCCAAATAACAATATCCTCTCCCCCCAAAAGAAAAAAAAAAAAGAAAAAAGGCAGGGAGGAAAGAGCACCACAAATTTATTTCCGACCAAAAATAGTAAGTCGAAAAATGAATTGATCGCTTCATCCATCAAATGTATAAAATATATTTCTGGGATCAGAAGTCATCCTAAAAGAGAGAGGCAGAGAAGGGGAAAAAAAAGTTTCTTCTTGACAAAAACCCTCAAAGGGGGCTTGCTAGAAAAAAAAAGAAAAAAGATGAATAAAAGACAACTGTCACTATAAACTCACCCTGCCGCAATTCCTTTTTTCTTTCTTTTTCTTTTCCCCTCTTTCCCATCCTCCCCACCCCCCCTCTCCCTTGTAGTCATACAACACTTTAAGAGAAATTCACCTAAAGTCAGAGAGAGACGAGATTTTTGATTAATAAGGAAATAAACTTGGCAGAACGGAAGGCGATAGTGATTTCTCAAAAGGGATTTTAATAGAGAAGTCCCTGGGGGAGGTAGTCGTCGTGAGGCCGACCCTGGAGCACTAAATCCCTAGTACGAGGGCACATCTCAGAACTCAGCCAGTGAACTTTCTGCGGGAAAGCATCTCTGATCGATATTTGCAAGTTGAGCTGTTTTATTTGTTCTTCTGCGATCGCTTTTTCAGCATTAAAATATTGTTGTTTTGCCACATTCTTCTTGAGTAGCAACAAAATGTTACATTAGGGGTATCATTTGTATCTGGTCCCCAGAAGCTAAGACCCGATATGTGTCAAGTGTTGCCACCAAAACTCACAGTCCGAAAATGCTTCTCCCCCACCTCATGGAGAGACACTAATTTGTGCCATGGTGAAAGCACTCAATTTCGCTTCCAAAGGAAAGACCCTACATTTCTGTTCAGTCAGCTCTCCCAATAGTTTGATTTCACTCTGCTAGATTTTTATTACAAAACTTGTATGCTTTCCACCTTGGTTGCCTGGGAGCAAACCATGAAAGTCCTATCTCACTTCAAAGAGACTTTTTCCTTCCTTAGGGGAAATTTATACAGTGCTGCTGCCCTGCAGGATCCAAGACAAATTACAGAGCAAATGAAGTAACAATGATTACTAGATTCACATGATTAATACGTGGTTTTGTACTCTCATAGACTATGATTCACTCCTGGGAATGAAGATCAACTCTTTTAACGTTTAAATCAAACCTGTGCACTTTGGGAGGGGAAATTCTCTCTAACGTGGAGATACTGAGTCATAGGTTCCAAAATCACTTTCCACAAGTAAGAGGATGCAAAACAAAATTTAATTTGAACCCAAAACCTTCATCCAGAAAGGAGCACAAGTTTGCCCACTTGGACAAGAGTAGAAAACCATATTGAAAGGGAAGGAAGGAAGGAAGGAAGGAAGGAAGGAAGGAAGGAAGGAAGGAAGGAAGGAAGGAAGGAAGGAAGGAAGGGAAAGAAAGAGAGAAGGAGAGAAAGAGAGAAAGAAAGAGAGAGAGAGAGAAAGAGAGAAAGAGAGAA